>JALPVH010000004.1:0-518245 GCA_023242295.1 Diaporthe ilicicola | reverse complement strand
AATTAATATAAGGTTATTTAATATTATAATAATCTTATTAAAAAGGATTTTAATATTTTTAAATATATTTTTCTTTTAAAAATATAATTAAATTAATATAAATTTAAACTTTATTAGGCTATTAAATAAATCTAATATAATATTATATTTATTTATAATAAAAAGCTTATATAGTTTTTATTATTTATTCTTTTTATATTATACTTATATATTGCTTTAAATCGATAATAAAAAAATCTTATTTATATTTAAGCTATTATATATAGTTAAAGCGTTATTAATTTAATATTATATAAATATTTTATAAATAATTTATATAGCCTTTATAATAGCTATTACTTTTTTAAATATTAATAATATAGGCGGTAAATTTATATTTATTTAAAAATAAGCTTTAAAAATAAATAAAGTTAATATTAAGCTATTTAATTTTATTATATTATTAATAGCCTTTATAGCTATTTATAAGATTAAGGCTTTAAAATATATATTAAAAAGCTTAAAATATAAAATCTTATATATATATTAAAAAAATATATAATATTACTTAACCTTTCGGATAAATTAATAAGCTTTTATTAAAACTTATTTATATTTAATATTTATAATACTTATTTTATTTTAAAACTTATTTAAAGTAAAATTTATTTTAGTATTATATATAATATAATTAAATAAGCTAAGATATATATTAATTTATATTAAGTAAAGTATCTTCTATATATCTTTTATTAATAATAATAAAAGGAATTTAGCTATTTAAAAAAGATAGCTATATTAATTATATAAAGTATTAACTTCCCCTTTAAATATATAATATTTATAATAACTTTATAATTATAATTATACTTATTCTTTAAAGTAAACTTAAATCTTTTTAAAGTTATAGTATTTATTTAATAATAATAATAAAACTTTATAATAGCTTTAAAAGCAGAAATATTAGTATTATAACCTATATTTTAAAGTAGTTTTAATAAGTAGTTAATAGTTAAATAATTAAAATAATAATATAAACGTTATAATTTAATTTTAATAAATATTATTATTGCTAATATTTCGTTAATAAGAAATTATAGATATCTTTATTTATATATAATTAAAATAGTTATCTTTTTATTATTTTTAATTAGGATAAGCTTATTAATTATATTTTTAAAATAAATACTTAATTTATTTATATTTTAAAGATAAAGTTAAAAAGGGGTAAGGGTATTAATAATATAGAATATTATAGCTTTAATTAAAATTTAAATTATTATTATTTTTAAAAATAATATAAAACCGTTTAAGTTAAATTTAATCTTTATTTTATTAACTTAAAATTTATTAAGCTTTATAAATAAATTTATTTATTAAAAGGCTAAATATTAACTATAGCTAGCTATAAATATTTTAGCCGCTTTTATATTTAAAATAATACCTTAAAATTTATTATAAAAATATTTTCTAGTTAAGGTAAATTAGCTAATAAGAATTAAAGTATTTTTATTATTAATATTTTAAATATTTATAACTATATAAATAAAAGCTATATTTATTAAATAAGTATAAGCTATTTTTTCTTTTAAGTTTTCTTTATTTAAAGGGTTATTAAGTTAATTATTATTATTAATATTATTTATATTAAAACCTTTAAAGTTTATTAAAAATATAGTAAACTTTATATTAAAAAGAGGTTAATTTATATTATATTCTCTATATATTAAATATATATTCCGAGGGTATTGTGGTGCATTAGTTAAGCGTTAGGGTATCTTTCTGCATTAGCAATATAAAGGATATAGGTTTAAATCTTGTTAATGCTATTAAACCTGCCCTTCCTTTAATACGCCCCTTTAGCGCTAAAGGGCAAGACTATTTACCCCTAATTAATTCCCTATAATTATATACCTATTATTATTAATTATTATATTTTCTAGCTAATAAGGTTTTTTTTTTATATTACGGGTTTTTCCTTATTAGGCGCCTATAGGGCCTTCTGGGAGGTATTTAATAGTATAGCAAATACTTCTTATTATATAAAGTTACTTACGGAAGCTTAAGTATAAAGTAAATTAAGGTTTATTAAGAAAGCGGAAGCTATAGCCTTAACTACTATAGCCCCCCCCTCTTACTTACTATATTCCAAGCTTTAAGAGATAGAATTTAAATAAGATAAATAATCTATATATATTCCGAGAGTATTATCGCTTTTTTAAAGTATACTTTATAAGACCGGAGATTTATATATCTATTTTTAAAGAGTATACACCTTAATAAAAGCTTAAAACACTTAAAAGTTAAGCGTATTTAACAATATTAAATTAAAGCCTTTTTCTTAAAAAAAAAAACTTTTACTAAAAGGGCCGGTAGGGTAAAGGGGGCAAGCCCCGAAATATAGTAAAGGGCTGCGAGTAGGGCCGGTAAGTATAATATAAGCCTAAAGAATTAACCCGCCTTCTTTATATTCCTTAAAAGTTATAAAGATATAAGTATTTATTTAAGAAATAATATAATTTAATTAGTTATAGGGATTAGATTAGTTAATACTAGGTGTGTACCCTTTAAAAATAGGTGCGTAAATCTTTAGTTTTTACTTTATTAATTAATATCTCTTTTTATAATAAATAAAATACTTTTTCCGGTTAAAGGTTTAATAATTATTATAATATCGATTGCTATAATATCTATTCCGATTTTTATTTTTATAAAAGCTTTCTTTATAGCCTTTTTATAGAAACCTTTAAAATAATCTTTATTTTTATATTTTATTATTATTATATCTTTAATTTAAATATATAATTTTAGGTTTTTTTTTATTATTTTTTTATTAATAAAATTAATATATAAAGTTATAGTTTATAATAAAGTTTAAAAATAAATAAAGATTTTAAAATAACTTCTTATATATTATAATAAGTATAAATAATATATATTTAAATTTAGTAATTTCTTTATAGGCTTAAATAATAATTATTTTTAATACTTATTTTTTTTTATATTATAATTTAAATACCTTTTAATAATATTAAAGTTTTTTTAAAAAAAAGCTTTAAAATCTTATAACGGTTTTTATTTATATACTCGATATAAAGTATATTATATAAAATATTTATCTAATTATAGAAATATTATTAATAATTAATCTTAATTTTAAAATAATTTTTAAGTAATTTATAAGCTATAGTTAATATAATAAATAAATTAATATAATATATATAATAATCTTTAGCACTATAGCGTATTAATCGAGTATTAAGGTATTTTTCTATATTAGTAATATAAAGGGTATAAATTTAAATCCTGCTAATACTTTCTTTTTAACCTGCTCTCCCTTTAATACGCCCCTTTAACGCCGAAAGGCAAAACTATTTACCTCCCCTTTAACTAATTCCCTATAATTATATATCTATTACTATTAATTATTATATCTTTAGCTAATAAGGTTTTTTCCCTATATTATAGATTTTTCCTTATTAGGCGCTTATAAAACCTTCCGGAAGGTATTTAATAATATAGTAAATGCTTTTTACTATATAAAGTTACTTACGGAAGCTTAAGTATAAAGTAAACTAAGGTTTATAAAGGAAGGGGGAGCTATAGCTATTAACTATAGCTTTTTTTCCCTCGCTTTATTATATTCCTAGCTTTAAAAGATAAAATTTAAATAAAATAAATAGTTTATATAATAATTCTTTATATTATTAATTAAGATTTATAAAAGTATTATATAGAATTAGCTAAAGCTAATATTATTATAATAATAAATATTAAAAAATACTTTTATCTTATTATTTAAAAGGTTATATAGCTTATTATTTTAATTATTAAATATATTCTAGCTTTTAAAAAACTTTATAATTTTATTAAAGTTAAGCCTTTTATTTAAGATTTATTTTAATAGTAATATAATATATAATTTATACCGGTTAGCTTTTAAATTATTATTTAAATAATTAGATATCTATTATAATAATCTAGCTTTTTATAATTAAAGGTAATAGCTATGTTAATTATAATATATATAATATAGATATAATTAAACTATTAAGAATTTAATTAAGTTTTTTATAATTAAGTTTTTAATTAATTATATAGGGTTATTAAGGTTTATAATTTTAATAAAATATCGATTTTAATTTATAAATAGCGGTTTTATATTATTA
Source organism: Diaporthe ilicicola (assembly GCA_023242295.1). NCBI lineage: Eukaryota > Fungi > Ascomycota > Sordariomycetes > Diaporthales > Diaporthaceae > Diaporthe > Diaporthe ilicicola. Next base: position 514,097 of record JALPVH010000004.1, on the reverse strand, counting down.
ATTATTATATCTTTATTAAATTTAAGCTTATTTTATAGTTTTATTAGCTTTAACTTATTTTATAGCTTTATAGGCTTTAGCTTTATATTAAAGCTTATATTTAATATATTAAAGATTAAAAATAGTTTATACCTTTATTTACTTATAAAGTAAATATTATATAGCGGGCTTAAATTATATAGTATATTATCTATATAACGAATATTATATACCGGGCTTAAATTATATAATTTATTACTTATTAAATATATATTATATACCGGGTTTAAGCTATATAGTTAATTACTTATAAAATAAGTATTATATACCGATATTAATTTAGCCGCCTTTTTTATATATAAGTATAAGGGATAGAATTATAATTATAAGTAAATTTTTTAATAAATAATTTTTTTTTATCTTAATTTAAGTAATCTTTAAGTTAAAGAAATATAAATAAATCTTTTATAATATTATTATTAATTTTTCCGGTATATACTCCGGAATTATAAAGAAATTTCTTTAATTTTTTCTTTTAAAAGTTATCTATATTTTTAATTATTTAAAGATTAAAATGCCTAAATATATCTTTAAAGTCTTAAAGGGTATCTTTATTAATTAATTCTCGGTTTCTAAATTTATCGATTAGCTTAATTATTAAAGTATTTATATATTCCGATATATAATTACTTTTAGTAATCTTATTATTTTAATAGTTAAAGTTAACGTTTATTTAAATTATTCTTAAGGCTTTAATTTTAGCTTTAAAGTTTTATATAAAAAGCTTTATAATATTATCTTTTAATAAATTAACTTTTATAATAAAGATATAGTAAAGCTTATCTTAACTATTTTAATTAATAATAGATATAGTTAAAAGAAGGGTAAATATATAATAATAAAAGTGGATAGATAAATATAAGAAAGGGAAAGAAGTAATAAAAAGTATATAATATTAATTACTATTATATTATAAGGTTAAGTTACTATAGTAATAATTAAGAAAAGGTAAATTATTATTAAAAGTAAATTTAGTAAGTTACCGAAATTAATATTTATTTATTATAGCTATAAATCTTATAAAACTAATTATTTAAATATCGGTTTAGCTATTAAATTATTAAATATTGCTATTTCGATAGTTTATATATATTAGAAAGGGTATACTTTTTAATTTAATAGATTTAAAGCTTTTATAAGTTATTTATTATATAATAAAATACGTTAATTAAATATAAATTATTTTAAAAATTTAGCCTTTAATATAATATAAAATAAATCTATAGTAATTAGTTAGTTTAATTACTATTACTTTTTAAAGATTTAGCCTTTAATATAACTTATAAGTAAGGTTAATTATAATATAAATTATTATCGCTTTTTATTAAATATTCCTCGTTATTAACAATAGTTTTTAACGATTTTAATAATAGCGATTTACCTTTTCTTTTTAACTATTTTATAATTACTTAGTAATTACTAATTAATATTAGTAAAGCTTTACCTTAAGGTATATATATATAATTATATATACAATAGTTAAAATAATAGGTATTATTTTATTAGTTAAAGCTATCGTAATAGCGACGGCTATTAGCTAGCTATTTAAATGTTATAAGTAGTAGCTAACTAATTAGCTATACTCACTATAGTGGCTACTATATAAATATTATAATAGCTATATATTAAAAAGTAAAAATATAAAATATTATTTATAATTAATTATTAAAAAATATAATAAATTAATACCTTTTAAGCGTAAAGTTAAAAGACTTATAATTATATTTTTTTAAATTAAATTTTATTTAATTATATTATCGACTATTTTATTTATTTAAGTTCCCTTATTAAGCTAAAATAATAATAAATATTTAAGAAAAATAAGGTATAATATATCTTTTAAATTAATATAATAGGTTTTACTATATAAAACTTTTTATAATAACTTATTAATTTACTTTTATAAGCCTATCTATAATTAAAAGCCGCTATTTTGCGCTAATAGCCGTAGTATTAAGCTGCATTTATTTACGCCGGTGCTTTTAATAAACTATTAGCCCGTTAAGGTTAAAGCTATCGTAGGCCGCGAGCTAATTTAACGCCGTTAAGCACTATATAAAAGTGTTATTGCCGTGTAACTTAAGCCTTTAAATTGCTCGAAATAAGCGATATTAAAAAGCCGCTATTACCTTAAAGGTTTTAGCTCTGCTCTGCTTTATTATTTTAGCAAGTATTATATATAAACTAGTCTTTAAATACGGCACTACCTACTAAACACACACCTATTTAGCAAAACCGAGCGACTACTATAACCTTTTCCGTAAAACTACTCGAAAGTAATTATTTAGCCGAAACCGAGATAATAGTTAAGCTTAAACTAGCACTTATATACGCCTAAGACCTAAGTAAGGCCACTATATTCTATTGCTAAGTATAGTACTTAGCTATATTAGTATAGGTTATTTAAGTATAAGCTTTAGCTTGCTTTATCTATTTTAGATATATAGATCTAATAGCTTTATAGCTATAGAAATAAACTCTATTTATAATAAATAAATTTTTGCTTAAATAAAAGGTTTTCTTATTAAGGTAAAGAAGCGCGAAAATAAAAACCTTTCTTTATTTAAGTAAATTAATATATTTATTATTACTTTAAAGATATATAAAGTTTACTTTAAAGAAATAAATAAGTTTATTATTTATAAAGTAAGGATAAATAATAAATTGAATGGAAAAAGGGAGGTTAATTATTTATTATTCTTTTTTAAAAAGGTTTACCTTTTATTTAAATAAATTAAAGAGATAAAGCTTAATTATAGAAATATAATATAGTTAAATAAAATTTAATTTTTTAAAAAAATATAATTATAAGTCTTTTAACCTTATATTTAAAAGGGTTTATTTATATTATATTTTTATAATTGTGCTTTATATTTTTTATTTATTTAAATAAAAGGTAAACTTTTTTAAAAAAACGTATTAAATAATTAACCTTTATTTTTCTATTTAGCTTATTATTTATTTTTACTTTATAAATAATAAACTTTTCTATTTCTTTAAAATAAACCTTATATATCTTTAAGATAATAATAAATATATTAATTTAATTAAATAAAAAAGAATTTTTATCTTTATACTTTTTTACTTTAATAAGAAAACGTCTTATTTAAATAAAAATTTACTTATTATAAATAAAGTTTATTTTTATAGCTATAAAGTTATTAAATTTATATATTTAAATAATAAAATATAGTAGCTTTACCTAAGTTTTAAGCGTATATAAGTGTTAATTTAAGCTTAATTAGTAATTATCTCGGTTTTATATAATAAGCTAAATAATTACTTTTAAGTAGTTTTATAAAATAAAGTTATATCGCTTAATTTTACTAGATAAGTATAAATTATTTTTCTTTTTAAATTTCGCCTTTTAAAGCTTAAAATATAATAAAGTAAAGAGAAGAAAGCTATAATTAAAGTTAAAGCTATAGCTTTCCCTTTCTTTATAAACTTTATTTACTTTATATTTAAGCTTTTATAAGTAACTTTATATAATAAAAAGTATTTACTTTACCGTTAAATACTTTTTAAAAGGTTTTATAAATGCTTAATAAAGAAAAACTTATAATATAAAGAAAAAACCTTATTAATTAAAGAGATATAATAATTAATAATAATAAGTATATAATTATAAAAAATTAATTAAAGGTAAATAATTTTACCCTTTAATATTAAAAGGACGCGTTAAAAAGAGAGTAAGTTTAAAAGTATTAATAAAATTTAAACTTATACCCTTTATATTATTAATATAAAAGGGTACTTTAACGCTTAACTAATACGCTATAATGCTTTATTAAATAGATATATATTTATAAAGTAAAGCTAAAACTTTAATTAAAGTAATAGCGGCTTTTTAATATTACTTATTTTAAGTAACTTATATTTAAAAGCTTAAGTTATATAGCGATAATACTTTTATATATTAATATTAATAATATTTAATAGCGTTAAATTAACTTATAACTTATAATAGCTTTAACTTTAATAAACCGATTTATATTAAAGCTAATAGTTTATTAAAAGCATCGATATAAATAAATTAAGTATAGTTTAATATTATAGCTATTAGCGTAAAATAACGACTTTTAACTATAAATAAGCTTATAAAAGTAAATTAATAAGTTATTATAAAAAGTTTTAAATAATAAAACTTATTATATTAATTTTAAAAGATATATTATACCTTATTTTTCTTAAATACTTATTATTATTCTAGCTTAATAAAAAAACTTAAATAAATAAAATAGTTAATAATTATAAATCTTTTAACTTTATACTTAAAAGGGATTACTAGCTTATATATATTAAAATATATTAATTAAAATTTTATTATTATTTATTAAAGTATACTTTATAATTACTCTTTTAAATATAAGGTTAAAAGACTTATAATTATATTTTTTAAAAATTAAATTTTATTTAATTATATTATATTTTTATAATTAAGCTTTATCTCTTTAATATATTTAAATAAAAGGTAAACCTTTTTAAAGAACTATATAAACTATTTAACTTATTTAAATTCCGTCTCTTAAAGCTAGAAATGCAGTAAGTAAGGGGAAGAAAGCTATAGTTAATTAGGCTATAGCTCCCCCTTTCTTTATAAACCTTAGTTTACTTTATACTTAAGCTTTTATAAGTAACTTTATATAGTAAGAAGCATTTATTATACTATTAGGTACCTTCCGAAAGGCCCTATAAGCGTCTAATAGGGAAAAACTTATAATATAAAGAAAAAACTTTATTAGCTAGGGATATAGTAATTAATAGTAATAGGTATATAATTATAGGGAATTAGTTAGGGGTAAATAGTTTTGCTCTTTATCGCTAAAGGGGCGCTTTAAAGGGAGGGCAGGTTAAAAAGGAGGTATTAATAAGATTTAAACCTATACCCTTTATATTGCTAGTGCAGAAGGGTACCTTAACGCTCGACTAATGCGTTATAATGCCTTTAAAGAACTATATTAAATAATTAACTTTTCTTTTTCTTTTTAGCTTATTTTCTTTTAGCTTATTATTAATTTTTATTTTATAAGTAATTAACTTTTTTTTTAAAAAATAAATTTTATATATCTTTAAAGTAATAGTTAATAAATATATCGATTTATTTAAATAAGAAAGAGTTTTTATTTTTATATTTCTTTATTTTAATAAGAAAATCTTTTATTTAAATAAAGATTTATTTATTATAAATAAAGTATATTTCTATATTTATTTATAGTAAAGCTATTAAATTTATATATTTAAATAATCTTTTTTAAATATAAAGTTAAAAGATTTATAATTATATTTTTTTAAATTAAATTTTATTTAATTATATTATATTTTTATAATTAAGCTTTATCTCTTTAATTTATTTATATAAAAGGTAAACTTTTTAAAAAAAAGTATATTAAATAATTAACCTCTTTTTTTATATTTAATTTATTATTTATTTTTACTTTATAAGCGATAAACTTTTTTATTTTTTTAAAATAAACTTTATATATTTTTAAAATAGTAATAAATATATTAGTTTATTTAAATAAAAAAGGGTTTTTATTTTTATACTTTTTACCTTTATAAAAAAAACTTTTATTTAAATAAAAATTTATTTATTATAAATAAAGTTTATTTTTATAGCTATTTATAATAGAGCTATTAAATTTATATATTTAAATAATAAAATATAATAGCTTTATCTAATTATAGTTTATTTTAATTATAGTTATAAACTTACTTAATAGGGTTTTAAGCGTATATAAATACTAGTTTAAGCTTAACTATTATTTTAATTTTAATAATATAGTAGGCTAAATAATTACTTTTAAATAGTTTTATAAAATAAGGTTATAGTGAATAAATATATATTTAAGTAAAGCTAAAACTTTAATTAAAGCGATAATAGCTTTTTAATATTACTTATTTTAAATAACTTAAAAGCTTAAGTTATATAGCGATAATATTTTTTATATATTAATACCGGTAATATTTAACGGTATTAAATTAATTTATAGCTTATAATAGCTTTAACCTTAATAAGCTAATAGCTTATTAAAAGTATTAATGTAAATAGGCGCGGCTTAATGCTATAACTATTAGCGTAAAATAGCGGCTTTTAATTATAAATAAGCTTATAAAAGTAAATTAATAAGTTATTATAAAAAGTTATTAATTTACTTTTATAAGCTTATTTATTAATTTTAATAGATATATTATACTTTATTCTTTTAAAATATTTATTATTATTTTAGCTTAATATAGAAACTTAAGAAAATAAAATAATTAATATTATTATTAATATTTTTTATCTCTATTTTAAATTCTATTTTAAAATTAAATAAATTAAAATAATATTTCGGAAATATTTTTATAAAATTAAGCTAGAAATTAGCGTTCTTTATATATATTTCATATTAAATTTAAATGTGTTGCCTGTATAATATAACTAATTAAAGTTTCGTTTTTTACATGGAGCTGCTAGAATTTATGTGGTCCGAAGGTGGGTGAGACCGAAGGTGGGTGACGCACGGTATAAGGAGTGCAAGAGTGAGCAGAAGACCGCGTTGGAGAGGCTTCGCTACGCTGCAACCAAGAAGAGCATGGGGAAGGACTGGACCCGTCGGCAGGCGATTGAAAACATCTCGCAGCAGCTCTCTCCGACGGCCCTTCGGTCTCCACACAAGCTGTCCGTGCCCGCCAGCAACAGCCTATGAGTCCAGCACAGCAGAGGATGGTCGATGCACTCAACCAGCCGATGACAACCACACTGGAGGGACAGCTTAAACGCAGAATGGCCGCTATCCAAGCGATGATTGAATACTGTAAGACGAAGGAGCGTTACTTCACCAAGGTCGAAAAGCCAATTCCCAATGGTAGCGGGACCAGTACTTCGACGTCACTTTCCTCACCAGCGCTGTCACGCGACGATGAGACTGCCCACGAGCAGCTGCGCAAGTCGGTCTATGTCACGTCCCAGGGCCAGAAGTTGAAGAGGTGCTATATCTGCGTCGCCCATTCCTTGGAACTGTCTGCTGATGATCCGAACATACCTGAACTGTGTCGGGAATATGCCACACCATCGTCCTTGAAGAGATACTTCGAATCTTCCCATCTCCGCTTCATGGATGCGACCCAGCTGCCGTCGTGCCCACTCTGCGTGCCCCAGTTCAAGTCCAAGCATTTCAGGTTCCTGCAGAACCATGCACTTACAGTCCATGGCATACTCCAGATAAAGGTGTGGAATAGTGAGCAGAAGAGCCAGAAGAAAGCCTAAGTCAGGGCGGGTGTTGATATTTATTATTCTTATTACAATAACAAGCTTGGAACAAATGTACTTCACAATGAGTTTCCTACGCCGAGCAACATGTAGTCAAAAACCGCGCCCGGTTATAGAGGTGTAGATGGATTGCTTCGGATCCCCCAATTGCCCATGTCCGGTGCATGTGCCAAGCAAGTCCTTGGCCCCACGTAGTGTGTGGGGTACCTACTAAACTTGGCACGTGTCCCTGTTGCCAGCCCGTAATCACACGGACCTTCATCATTTGCATCTGCATCTGCATCTGCATCTGCGTCCCGGCACGCATCATCATCGTTGCTTGTCACAACAACATCCACCGAGGGGGATGGACACTCGGGCTCGAAACAACATGCACCGTCCATCGCTCTCCCCAGTATCCATGCCCATAGCAGCCCCAACATCGACTCCCCAATCCCCGCGACAGACCCGTCAGAAGCGCCGCCGAGATAACGTCGAACGAAGTCTGTTCCCCTCCCCTCCGGTCTCGACCCCCGAGAAGGCCCCACGGTCAAAAAAACGCAAGACAGAGCCAGACCCGAGTCAGCTCCGCCCACATCAGTTCTGGGATACACTCACACGTGTGCCCTTGTGCAAGTCTGCGTTGCGAGAACTGGATCGGAGGAACGCCGTCGCCGACTTCGCCCTGACTACCCCGACCCCGAAGCAGGCAGATCTCGGACGGCCGGACCTCCTGCGCTACGCCAGGCACGGCGGCCCGGAGCTGTCAGATATTCGTGGACTCTTCGAGATGCCTAGGCGGGGGCGAGGCGGAGGGAGGGGCAGAATTCAGAAAACACAAGGCAAGCCTGCGAGCCGTCGGTCCGCGACCACACAGACGAAAAGCAGCAGCCCGTACGACGCGGCATTCAGACAACACCTTATCGACTGGAAGGTATGGCCGATCAACTACGTTTTCCAGGTAGGCCACCGTACGCCGCCGCCGCCAGACAATTTACAAGACATCATTAAGGAGGTTTGCAACGACGGCCGCGGTTCCCTTGAGCCTGGCTCGTTCAACCTTAAAGAACACGAGAACTTCCACCTAGCTCACAGTCTCAATGGCGAAGAGGAGTCCCGGTCGAGGACCTTGGACCTTATCGAGGGCCCGCTGGCACTGAGTACGGCGCACGTTAAGAAAGGGCCTGTAAAGTTGTCCAACCTTCGACCATTATTACCAGCCAATCTCGTTCCCGGGTGCCCAGACCGTGTGTATGGTGCGCGACTCGATAATCTCGACAAATCTGTTCGCGATCGTCTCGATGAGCTTATCATCCCCACGGCCCACCGCGATGTCCTCTGCCCGAATTTTGTCGTCCATATTAAGGGTGAGGACGGTACCCTTCAGGTGGCCGAGCGGCAAGCTGTGTATGACGGCGCGCTCGTGGCGAGGGGTATGGACTACCTTTGGGAAGCCGGCAGCAGTGATGACCAGGACCACCACTATCGTGCCCGGACTATCACGTGTACATTCGCCGATGGCGTGCTACGGATGTACGCCATGGCCCGCCACCGCTTCGGCGCCGGATCGAGTGAAGATGTGGAGTATGTGACATGTCGGCTGGGGTCTTGGTTGATGGTGGAGGAACTAGATCAATACTGCCGGGGGGCGGCAGCCTTCCGTAATGGTCTGGAGTGGGCGCGGAGGCAGCGCGAGGAGGTTATCTCCAGGGCGAACAAAAGGGCAAACACGATCGCGACTCGAGGCGCATCGAGCAGCACGCGTACTGGTATGGTAGTGCGTGGCCCGAGAGTCCGAATTCAGAGTCACAAAGCTCAGCCGATCCTATCATCTAATAACTGCCAGAGCCCAGATCCGGCTCATCAATCCTCTATACATCAGCATTCCAAGTCCACAGGCTTGCATGTGAACTAATCTTCCATAGCACTGAGAAACGTTGTCCAGGCCCGTTCCCGGAATGGCCTGAAAGACTGAATGGGCAAATTGAAATGCATATTGAATAAACTGTGCCAGCCCAAACTGTGCATGGGTCTGAATGAATCAGTGCAGCCCAAGGTACAAGCCAGTTGGAGAAGGTACTTTCGAAGGACGTGTGGGGAAGCTTTCAGGGTAACGCTAATTGGGGAGCTGCTTCTATTCGAAGGAAGTGTGTGGGCAGGAGCGATAGACCAACGGGTGGGGTACTAAAGCGAGTTTCTTAGCAGCCAGATTCAGTGGCAGTTTTCTCTCGAATACACATCACTTTTTGCCCCGGTAGCTCAACCTTACCATTCATAGTGATAAGACTGGGACTACGAATGCCATCAATAGGCCATTGCCTCGAGAACCTCCCATCGTTAAACCTTCTTAATAACTAACTTCCGTCATTCCTTAAGCCACCTCGCTACCAAAACCTCCGCCCGTCAAGAAAATCGCAACACAGCCAAGGAACTCCCTACCACCAGATTCCTATAGGCTTAAGTTTCCCAACCGAGATCCTCCTTTTCAGAATCGAAACCTTCCCCTCCTACGTGCTTATTTACTCGTCTGCGAATACTAACCCGCTTCGCCTTACCATAATACACCGGCACTTCGAAGTCCTGCCCGTCGTAGAGGTTCCTACGTTTACACTAGTCTTGCTAACTAGCCCACCTTATTTAAGGTCCCCTAAAGAAAGGTTTCAGAGTTTAGGGTAAGGGAGAGAGTTGCGTACGGATAAGGGGTTGCCTGGGATAGATAGATTGGAAGGGAAGTCTGTGGAAGGGTTTGGAAGAGAAGAAATAAGTTTACGATAACGGCCTACGGGTAACTATCCGGGACTAGGAATAGCTTCGTTTAGGAATAGCTTTATGGGCTCGGGGTCTCGCCCATCGTAAGAAAAGGGCATTGTGTGGGCAGGAGCGATAGACCAACAGGTGGGGTACTAAAGCGAGTTTCTTGGCAGCCAGATTCAGTAGCAGTTTTCTCTCGAATACACATCACTTTTTGCCCCGGTGGCTCAACCTTACCATTCAGAAGCTCCACTTACCGAAAGAGGCGCGACCAGACAAGCGCTTATAAATATTATAATTAAAGCGTTTAAACTTAAAAACTTTTTATTAATAAGGTTAATTACTTTTAATAAATTTAAATACTTAAATAATAAATTAAGTATAATAACTTTATTTAATAAAGTTTAAATATTAACTTATAATTATTTATTTATTTAGTTATATATTATATAAATTATTATAATATAATATTTAACTTTTAAAAATTATAGCTATAGCTTTAATATTTATTATATTATATTTTTTAATTATTATAATAACTATTTTAATTTTTAAATATTATAATAATAATATTAAATTATTATTAAATAAAATATAATAAAGCTAGTTTTAGACTCGAGAATGACCATTATACGACGCCGCTTTGCTGTCAGGGTGTGCAGCGGGCCTGTTTGGCGTATTATGGAGACGTTAACCTCGGCTGGATTTCCTTGTCAAATATGGTTGTGATAGAGCCACAGCACTCGCATGTCGTCTCTTCATGATGTTCCTAGACCAATTCAATCTTCAAATCTAGCTTACTGTGAGTAGAGGTCTCGCAAATTCCGTGACAAGCCACCTTTCTGGCCGCAACGAGGATCGTGGATAGCTGAACAGTCATCAACAGCTATAGTACAAATTAATCCAGGTTCCGTATTTACATCTATAACATAGTTATATTTAATTTTAATTGTTTATTATTTTATATTATTTAAGCCCTAAACTATTATCCTTTCATATATGTTTATGCTATATAGAACATTATAGTTAATAATAGCTTTATAGTTTTTAATTAAAGGGAATAGCTACCTTGTTTATTAATTTCTTCTATCACTGTACCCTACCTCTTGAATCAACATCCCATATGTCTTCTATTACACCTTTCCGGTAGGCGTAGTAGAGGTCATGCAGATTGATGGTCGGGTCGATATGGCTGGGGATCATCTCTACCCGATCACCAACGTTTAGCTCAGGGGTGCCGGATTTCCAGCTCAAACTCCCATGCTCATCCCCCAGGACCCCGTATTCATACCGCCCGTCCTTGCACTCGGCAAGCCCGCTGTCGGTGGTCAAAGACTTGAGGCCGGCGTCGATGGTCACCGTGTTTGGCCCCTGCTTGCTCAACACGGTCGACAGGATGGTCAGGCTGTTGGAATAGAAGGAGCCGACAGCGTTGCGGTAGTCGGTGTCCATGAACAGGAAGCTCCCGGGCTGTACCTCGGTGACGCCTGGGACGGTGACGCAGAACTCGGCGGTACCAGTACCTCCGGTGGTGACCACTTCGATGTTGTGCCCCTCGGCCCGCAGCTTCTCCGCCGTACCGGTCAGAATAGCCATGCTCTCGAGGCACAGCCGCTTCCTCTCCTCGAGCCCATGAACGTGCTGCAGGTGTCCCTCGTACCCCTGAACGCCGATGAGGCGCAGGTGCTTCAAGCCGGCGACATGCCGGGCCAGGTCCACTGCGCCCTCGGGCTTGACGCCGGTGCGGTGCAGCCCGACGTCAAGGTCAATCAGTGTCGTGATGGACTCGTGCTCGGTGAAGCCGGCTTCCCGCAGCGCGTTGTCAATGGCACTCGCGGCGGCTGCGTCGTCCACCACGATCTTCAGCTTGCGGTGACGAGCAAACAGGTCCACCAGCCTCCGCACCTTCGGCGGGCCGACAACCTCGCAGGTGATGAGCAGGTCGTCGAAGCCCAGGCCGCACATGACCTCGGCCTCGGAGAGCTTGGCGACGCAGCCACCCTTGGCGCCGGCGGCGTTGAGGCGGCGGGCAAGGGTGGCAGACTTGGTGGTCTTGAGATGTGGGCGGATGTTGATGCCTGTGGGGAGGAGTTGGGACATGAGCTTGGAGATGTTGGCCTCCATCAGGTCGAGGTCGACGATCATGGAGGGTGTGTCCAGCGTGGACACCTCGTCGCCCACTTTGGGGGCGTAAGGCGACATCTTTTTTTCTCTTTGCGTGGGTTAGTTTGTGACCTGGAAAACGAACAACAACACAGCAGAATTGAAGCGACCGTGGAATTCCTCTCCGTTGCTGCTGACCAAATCTGTAACAGAGCTGGGGACTTGATGTGAGAGGACGGCCGTCTTTCTTAACAGTCGGCCGGTGCTTGGCAAACACCCGTCGGCTCCGTGATCGGCTGACAATCGGCACGCCTTTGTAATTGAGGGGACAAATAAAGCCGTCGCACCAGCCTATCCGGCAGCGACACTCTTGGAATTTACAATCCCGAGAAATCAGGAACCAGGACCCTAGGATCGGACCCCACAGCAGAGGCTAATAAACCAGCGGCCTGCCCAGATTGCTCGATGATTTGCATGGGAACCCATCGCTGCAGCTGGGTGCCCCCGACTCTCCACCACGGTCGTCTACGGGATTTCCCAATCTGTCTTCCCGGGAGTGTCAGGGCAAAAGACGTGGATGGCATGACCGGTCTGACAGGGTCTGTATCACGTCACAAGTGCCACGCAAACCAGCTCTAGACAACGTAAATCATTTTATACGTGTCTATGTGCCCATTCGTCGCGAGATGTCCATCAGCAAAGCTTGAAGATTCTTCTTTCTACCGACGCCCAGAGGACCCCCCCCCCCCCAAAAAAAAAACCACCAAAAGTTTGCTCAGCCAGGAACGCCATGCTATGTCGGCCATACCCGCCTCTCCAGCCCCTTCTATCCTTCCTATGGGTTGCTTCCCTCCGCACCGAGCTCCATCACAAATTGAGGCCCAAAGCTGGGACCTCCAAACTTGTCCAGGGTGAGACTTGCAACGGGCGCCTCGGTCAGACTGCCCGTGGTTGCATCCCTAGCCAGCGCTAGCAACCCATTTTCGCCGTCCTGGTTGGTCGAGAAAAGCACGCGCTCGTCAGCGGCCAAGGAGAACATGCGCGGGATCAGGCCGCCGGAGCTGATCTGATCCACAAAGGCGAGAGGCGCGGCCGCATTGGAGGTGTCGATGGAGAAGTGCGAGATGCTGTCCGTGGTGTTACCTGTGAGGCGGTTGGATACATACAGGTGCTTACCGCAGGCTGTGGTCACCAGCTCGCCGGCCGATGCGGTGGTGGCATTGGCGGGTGGGAAGTTGGCGCCAAAGGTGGAAATGGACTGGACCTCCTTGAATTCGAGGTTGTCCCCCGTGTAGGTCAGCTCAAAGGCCTTGACAACCGAGGTGATCTCGCAGGCCACTAAGTAGTGCGTGGCCCTGTCGGCGCCCGAGGCAATGAAAGCGCCGTGGCGCGGGCCGTTGCCGGCATCAACCGTGATGCGGTTAGAGATGTTGAAGTCGTTTTGGCTGTCAAGAACCAAGATCGAGTCGGTGCCGAGGTCATTGACGACGAAGAAGCGACCGCTGGGGTCAAGAAGGGCCTGGTGGGGGTCTGTGTGCGGTGTCAGCAAGAGACGATGAATTGGATTTACGTCTAACAACACGGGGTTGAGGACTTACGAGGGCTGTCCTGACGTCCCTCGACAGGACCAGGGGTGCCGCCGACAGGGATCTGCTTGAGGAGCTGTTCAACGGTCAGCATGAAGTCTTGCTGCACCTCCCTTGAACCAGCGTGGACATTGTGTGAAGAAGGTGGCTGGTTGCAATATTACCTTCATGGTTCCGTCGGCCGCCGAGACATCCCACACATCGACCTGACCCTGACCAAAGGCAGCACCGACCATGACGGTCTTATCCCGGTTGAACTCGAGATAGACCACTCCAGATGACCCAACGGCATTCTGAACCAGCTTCAGATTGTTGGTGGCTTGGTCAAACTGAATCGAAGTTGTTAGTGACGGCTTCCGAGGGGTGGCGAGGACGAGAAGAAGGTAGTGGCGGAGGTGGTGGTCACTATAACGTACGCTGAAAAGCCTGGTGTTGTTGCTGTTCTCCTCAACAGCATACAGGAGGTTTGGCTCCTTGAAAAGCATCCAGGAGGCCGAGGTACCGGGGGTGGTGTCGTTGGCCACAATGTCAAAGGAGGCGCCATCAAAGTCAGCGGCTCCAACAATGCCGCTGGGACCACCTCCGAGTACCAATTTCTTCGCACCGTCAGCCGTCGAGTTGTTTTGTCGCGGGAATCTCAACCCGGTGCCCATTCCAGCTGCGACGGTGGTACCCAGCGCTGCGGTAAGGAGAGTAGGGAGGGACTTGGACAGCATTGTGCGTGTGTTGGTGTGACGATAGACAAGCAGGGAAGCAGAATAGGGGTGATGCGTGCTTGGACCAGTGGGAGATATTTCTGCTAGGACGTAGGGGTCTTGAAATAGACAACGAAAGAGGCGAGTGGGAATGAGAAAAGACTGGATCTTAAAGGGTTGTGTTGGGCGAAGCGAAAGGAGGTAAACAGGAAATGGTGGCTATGTGTTATGTAGGCCTTGCTCTGATGGGCGATGCTGTGCAAGTGAAGGCGAGGCGATCAAATAAATACTCTCCTATTCCAGAATAGGGTTTGGGAGATGTGACGAGTCAGCCTGTCGGGAGGCGATCACTCACTCGGTTTTGAAACCTCAGCTTGTGCTCCGCATCGGCATTACCAACAAACGCACTGCAGGTGATGAAGAAGAAGAAGAGACTCGAAGGCAGTCATTCACTTGCCCACTCACTCGCCGCCGTCCCACTCACTCACCTTGATCTTGACGGCCGCAGCCATGACGAATTGCTGGTTCCTGGCGAGCCGCAAAAGCTGCTGTTGGTGATGTCCGTGGGGTCAGCCCGGGGCCACAACCCAATGATCAACAGAGCTGGGTCGAAACCCCTGCAGCAGATGGGCAGTCAGTTCGAAACCAGTGGTGGTGATGTGCCGGGACGAGATTGTCGAGTTGATGTTGGTGTTTTGGACTTTGTTGTTGGTCCGTTAGCCGGGTGCTGCTGCAGGTGCCCGGTGAGTGTGGTTGGACCAAGTACCTAGGTATCTACCTAGGTTAGGTACCCAGGTACCCAAACACGACGTTCCGCTCTCACAGCCGCGCGCTCTTGGCGCCTACTGTGATAGAGGGCCGGGGCTGTGACACTGGGTGGGTCCAGGCGGCTGCCTCCAAGAAACAAACCGGGTGCACATTTGTACGTGCGTAAATAAATGTATTCTAGATGGTCTACCAACCAGACAGACACATTTCGGGCACTGCTCATACCGCACTACCTCATCAAAGCCAAGGCGCCAACAGAGCAGAACGAAAAACCATAACGATGACGATGATGAGACAGACGACCAAAGACGAGGTCCGGTCCGGTATGATCGGTCCCTTTTAGCCGGACCCCTCATGTAAGTAACCAAGCGACTTGTGATGCTTGCCAGCTTTGTGGGACGTCGGCCCGTACAGAATTGACGCATTGTAATCATTGAAGTATCCACTATCAGGCTCTATAGACGACTACTTATGCCAAAAACAGTAGGAAAAGCCAGGAGACGGAACCGGGACCGGGACGGGGAAATGTGCATGGAGGTATCTAGCCGTGCAAAACAACACGGCAAACAAACAATTTTAGCGAAACATTAGGAACCCTTGGAAAGCATCGAATCTTTGATGACCATTCTCGCGAAGCTCAAGTGCACGAAAGCAGCCAAGCATGCGCCCGCCGATGCTCAGTAGGTGACGGAGACAACCTTGTCCTTCCACCTAGCCGCGTCGCCAGAAAGCACGCTGTCAAAAATCCACTTGCCCACGTCCTCTCTCGAGATGGTGTAGCCGATTTCCTTGCTCTCCAGCTTGCGCGCCTTGGGGTCCTCGACGCCGACGCGAACGGGCTTCTGGCCCTCGGCGCCGTTGGTCAGCAGACTCGGCCGCACGACTGTGAATGCCTCGCCGCTGCCGAACAGCAGCGCCTCCATGGCCGTCTTGTCCTTGTGCGGCTGGTTCAGCATGATGCCGTAGATTGGCCACAGAGACATAGGATAGTCACGGCCGTGGGCCGACATGCCGGTGGTGCTGACGGCTACGATGGTCGGCTGGCCGATGGCGCCGCCTTTGGAGCGGACATCCTGCAGGGCACCGACGAGGGCCTTCATGCCCCCCTCACAGACGTGCAGCTGGTCGTTGGACATGCCGGAGAAGGAAAAGGAGCCGCCAATGGTGAAGACGACGGCGTCAACCAGGGTGCCAGGCCGGTCTTGGCGGACCAGCAACCTGGCGAGGGTGTTGCGGTCTACAACATTGCCCTGCTCGATGCGCAAGTTGGGGGCGTTGCGCTGCGACTCGGGCAGCTTGTCGGTCAGGCGCGACGGCGTGCGGCAGAGCGCGACACAAGAGTAGCCGGCGGCGATGCTGCGACGGAGGGCGGAGAAGCCACATCCACCTGTGGAGCCGAGGAAGAGGATCGTCTGCTGAGTGCTTGAAGATGCCATTTTGTGGTAGAACTGGGTAGGGAGGGAGGGAGGGAGGTATGATATAAGGTATGGTAAGATTCGTTGCTATGATGTTTCTGTTGTCTCAGGTGTCTCTAGACCTGTGTCAGTCTCTGAGTGGTGGTGGTAATTGTTATTTAGGTGATTGTTAGCAGGAGACTGGTCTGTGATGTCTGTGATATCCAGATTCATTCATTCATCCATCATCGACTCCATCGAGGATGTTGCAGCATTATTATAATGCTCTGGCCTTCCAAGACTGACTGGCCATGGCGGACAAACCTGAAGGGAGCATCAGGCAGCAGCCATGGTCAAATTGGTCCGACCAGAGGTTTGGCTGCGGTGAGCCAGAAAAGCCATCAGCTCAGCACCGCACCAGCATGTGGGATGGACAGTAAGGGGGGCGGGCTGTAGGTGCAATAGGCAATAGGATCAAAGAAGGATCAAGGTGGACGACGGATCAAAACCGGGACCGGCGTGGAGTTGGCCCGTCTGGCTGATGGCGGCACTGGGCATGGGTCCCAGTCTGCCCAGGTGTGTTGAGCCGAGCGTAGGGTTGACCCGGCGGGCAGTGCTGCAGTGGCTGATCTGATCTGGTGCTGGCTGATCTCAGCCAAAGCGTGCCAGCGACGGAGGAATTCAATGCTGCAGGTCTGTCTTATCTCTTATCGTCTGGTCTTTATCTTATCACTTTCGCGCCTTCGCCCCTGGTACCCGGCACTGGCTCGAGACTGGCAGAGCGGATGGATTGTGCATACACAGGTGGTCTACAGCGAATGTCCACAGGAGCTGATCTGCGTACATTTGTATGCATGCAATGGACTCGTAGAATGCCTTGCCCTTTGGCATTTCCGGTGGTGATGCATTCAAAAAATTTGAGGAACGCCCCCAACGGACCATGATGTCTTTGGCTGGGTGCGACAGATAGATGCATGATACAAGGCTGGGTCCAGAGACCTCCATTATTGTGGAAGTTGTATGTACGGCACATTGTGTGCCTGGCTAAGGTATATATCATCACGGCCATTTCCCACGTGGCCGATGCAATCCAAGAGGCTCCCAGGGGTCATGTTCATGCAGGCAATTTCAATGCTTGCCTAGACACACATGTGCATGTGGAGTGGGCTTGTCAACTAGGTCCGGGCGTGTGTGATGGCACCGTGTCAAGTAGAGTCGAGTCGTGAGCCCTATCAGGATTTTATCAGGTAGACTACAGCGTGGACTGCCGACGCAAGGGACCAAAGTCAGGGACCAAAGTCAGGGACCACAATTTGGGACCTTGATTGTGGTGAGCAATGAGCAGCCGGGGTGAGCACGTCGAGTGGGAAAGCATCAGGGGGGGGACAAAACCGCAGAGGGCAGTCAGCTCTTCGCGTCAGCCCCGCCAATCAGCTGGCACAGCTGCCCTGGCTGACTCCCCACTCTGGGCAGTCAATTGCTCCTTCCACCTCGCCCTGACCCTCGCCCTGACCCTCACCCTGACGCTCATTCCACTAACCCTCACCCTCCCTAGCATCACCACCATCACCACCGCCATCACTTATCACCATCCTCAGCTTCAGCCTCATCGGTCTCGGTCGCACCCCTAATGCAGCATCACAAATTCCAAGCTAAACTAGCCCTGCAGACTGTCCCACGTGCTGTTCCTCCATCCGGTGTCCCTACTTCCTGCCCTGTCCAATCATGCTCATCTAGTGGCACTTGTCTTGACTTCCACCAACTCTTCTACCTCCTTCCCCTACCCTTACGAGCCATTCCTTACGCCGTACCTTTTCCCCACAGCCGCCCGTCACGAATCTTGACTCCGGCTTCCCGCTTCAGCCAAGCGCCCTGAAGGATCTGTCACTGCTCGGTGCTCACCCAGTCGACATGACCATTGCCACTCCACCCGCGGCTGGTCCGCCCTCTGCTCCATCTTTTCCTTTGCTTGATAGACGCTGCCGCGGACCTTCTACCTTGAGCTCCAGCTTGACCTGCACCCGAACCCGGTAAGCCTACCATGGTAACGCTTAAGGTAATCATCTCGTCTGTAGCCCTCCCGGGTGCCTCTGCCCTGACCAATCCTTCCGGTAAGCTGCAGCGCCATGTTGCCCTCTAGCCTGGTTTTCGGGCTCAACAGCCCGTCCATTCGGTGGTGTATGCCCTCTCCACGTCCACGGCCATGACTGTCAACCGTCAGGTTTTCCAGGATGGGAAAGGCATCCGTACTTGCGCACCGTCGTCCATCATCTTTCCCCTTCCAGTGTCAGTGCCAGTGCCATATATGAAGTCGTACAGCGCTCGCCTTCAACTGTCTACATGATGCTTCGTCACCAGCCTCTCTCGGTCTTGTCTGTATATTGTCGCCTCGTCTCGTCTCGCATCCTCAACGCTCAACCACACATCCCGTGATTATTGTTGCAGGCCTTTTGCTTCGGTCTCTGCTACATTCTCGCCAATTGTGTGTCTTGCTTCGACGGTTCTATAAATCACCAGGACAAAGGAGAAGAGACGTAGAAAACGCCATATACGAGCTCGACCGTCCCCTGCATGAATCATACCGACTCAACGACGCTTGGAATTATTCAGTACTCGGAAGTCCAGTTGCCACTGCTTGGGTCACGAGAACAGCTGCCCAATTCACCAACAACCATACCTCTTCGTGAACAAGAAGTAACAAGCTAGCTCTGGACTTCGCACCGCGAGACCGGACTCGATACCAAACAACCCTCAACTCCCGAAGCAGCTCTCAGGTTCAACATCGGCTGTAGCCAGGATGCCCTCCTACAAGAACGAGCCCATCGCCATCATTGGTAGCGGATGCCGCTTCCCCGGCGATTCTAGCAGGCCATCCAAGCTGTGGGAATTGCTTTCGGACCCCCGCGATGTCCTCCGCAAGATAGACCGCTTCCGCGCCGACAACTGGTACAACAAGGACGGCCACCACCATGGTGCCAGCAACGTCCTTGACTCGTATCTTCTCGCCGAGGACACCCGTGTCTTTGATGCCCAGTTCTTCAGCATCTCAGCCTCTGAGGCTGAGGCCATCGACCCTCAGCAGCGCCTGCTGATGGAGACAGTCTACGAGGCCCTCGAGGCCTCTGGCTCGAGCATAGAGTCTCTCTCTGGTTCCAACACGGCTGCCTACGTCGGCGTTATGTGTGACGACTTTTCCCAGATTGTCTACGGTGATGGAGAAAATGTCCCAACCTACGCTGCCACTGGCTCTGCGCGGAGTATCATCTCCAACCGCATCTCGTATTTCTTCAACTGGCACGGTCCTTCCATGACCATCGACACTGCCTGCTCTTCCTCGCTCATTGCCGTCCACCAGGCCGTTCAGGTCTTGAGGAATGGCGAGTGCCCTGTTGCCATTGCTGCCGGCACTAACTTGATCTTTGGGCCCAGTGAGTCCCCTTTGTGAGCCCGGACGCTCGTTTGCCTCACCCCGTTGGATCATGCTGCCTCGCTAACACATAGACAGCCATGTACATCGCCGAGAGCAATCTCAACATGTTGTCTCCCACTGGCCGCTCTCGCATGTGGGATGCCGGTGCCGATGGCTATGCTCGTGGTGAGGGCGTGGGCGCTGTTGTCCTGAAGACGCTCTCTGCGGCCCTTCGTGACGGCGATCATATCGAGTGCCTGATCCGCGAGACTGGCATCAATCAGGTCAGGAAACAATCATCTGAATCTGAACTCGAGTCACTTTCATCCGCTGACACCTGTTCTAGGACGGTCGTACCCCTGGTATCACCATGCCAAGTGCCTCTGCCCAGGGTATGCTCATCGCGGACACCTATGCTCGGGCCGGACTGGACCCTCTCAAGAAGGAGGACCGCTGCCAGTACTTCGAGGCACATGGGACCGGCACCAAGGCCGGTGATCCTCAGGAAGCTGGCGCCATCTTCCGTGCTTTCTTCCCCGAGAAGCCCGAGGTTGCTGGAGATTCTGACGAGGATGACAACGATGTCCTGTACGTCGGATCTATCAAGACGGTCATCGGTCACACCGAAGGCACCGCAGGTATCGCTGGTCTCCTCAAGGCATCTCTGGCTATCCAGAACCGGACAATCCCGCCAAACATGCATTTCATGCGACTGAACCCGGATATCGAGCCATACTACGGCAATCTGAAGGTGCCTGTCGAGGCTATTGAGTGGCCGGAGCTCCCAGAAGGCACACCTCGCCGCGCCTCGGTCAATAGCTTTGGCTTCGGAGGTGCCAACGCACACGCAATCATTGAGAGTTACGACGCGCCAGAGGAAACCTCCGTGGAGACGGACCTCCCTGTGTCGATGCCATTTGTCTTCTCCGCTGCGTCTGAGCGGTCCCTGGTGTCTCTCCTGAACGCATACCTCTCGTTCCTGAAGGAAAATCCCGAATTTGACGCCCGCACTCTGTCCTGGTCCCTCTCCAAGCGCACGGCATTCAACTTCCGCGCGAGCTTTGCTGCTCCATCCATTGACTCCCTCGTTTCAACAATCGAGGCGAGGCTGGAAGAGAGCAAGGAGAAGAAGGAGCCTGTTGCAACTCGCGCCAATGCGAAGACAAGTCGCAACATCCTCGGTGTCTTCACCGGACAAGGTGCTCAGTGGGCGACAATGGGCCGTGACCTGGTGACATCGTCCTTTGCTGCCGAAGCTATCATTGACAAGCTAGAGCAGTCGCTTGCTCAGCTGCCCGACGCTCCAGAGTGGTCTCTCAAGGCCGAGCTGCTTGCGGACAAGGAGACATCCCGCATCGCGCTCGGTGAGATCTCACAGCCTCTCTGCACCGCCGTGCAGGTGATGGTGGTCGACATGCTCCGGGCTGCCGGTATTGACTTCAGCGCTGTTGTTGGTCACTCGTCCGGCGAGATTGCTGCAGCCTACGCCGCTGGCTTCCTCTCCGCTCGCGATGCGATCCGCATTGCCTTCTACCGTGGCAAGTACACCAAGTTTGCAAAGGGTCCCAACGGCAAGAGCGGTGCCATGATTGCTGCCGGTACTTCCATGGACGACGCAAACGACCTGTGCGGCCTGCCCAAGCTCAATGCCAGAGTGCAGCTGGCAGCTAGTAACTCCTCCGCCAGTGTCACCATTTCGGGCGATGAAGATGCTGTTGACTTTGTTCAGCTGATTTTCGAGGACGAGTCCAAGTTTGCCCGCAAGCTGAAGGTCGACACTGCCTACCACTCCAGCCACATGAAGGCCTGCTCCTCGTACTATCTAGAAGCCCTCGGCGCCTGTGGCATCCAGATCAACGAGCCGGACGAGAATGCCTGCCCCTGGTATTCCTCCGTCTTTGGCGGTGAAAAAGTCACCATGGTGCATTCCGAGCTTCTGAGCAACGCCTACTGGAAAGACAACATGCTGCAGCCCGTGCTTTTCTCGCAGGCTTTAAGCGCTGCTGTAAAGGACATTGGAAGTCCAGGCGCAGCTCTCGAAGTCGGCCCCCACGCGGCTCTGAAGGGCCCTGCCAGCCTAACGATTGAAGAGGCTGGCGGTACCGCAGTCCCGTACTTTGGGACCCTAGCTCGTGGCCAGAACGACTCTACCGCCATATCAAGCACCATTGGCTCCGTATGGACGATCCTCGGCAGTTCCGCTGTCGACTTCAAGGCTTACGATCGACTCTTCGCCCAGGACGCTACTTACACTATATCAAAGGACCTGCCCTGCTACAGTTGGGACCATGAGAAGGTGATCTGGAACGAGACTCGCCTTTCAAAAGCGCACCGTCTCCGTGAAAACCCAACACACGAGCTGCTGGGTGCTCGCGCAACTGATGAGGGTGAGGGCGAGTTCAGATGGCGCAACTACATCAAGCCCAATGAGATGCCCTGGCTGAAGGGACATGCCATCCAGGGACAAACCGTCTTCCCTGCCGCTGGTTTCGCAGTCATGGCACTCGAGGCATCCAAGCAGCTCGTTCCTGACTACGAAAAGACGGTGAAGCTGGTCGAGCTGCTTAACTTTAGCATCCACAAGGCCTTGTCTTTCATGGATGACAACACAGGTGTAGAGACAATCTACGTCATGTCGAATGTGCAGAAATGGGAGGATACCACCACGGCCGACTTCTCCATTCATGCTTGCCAGAACAAGGAGACAGGTGGTTTTGTCTCGATGGCCAGTGGCCAGGTCCGCCTGACCACGGGTGAGCCGTCTGTGGAGGCTCTGCCTGAGCGTGTTGAGCCGAAGATTCCTCTTTTGCCGGTCGACACGGACTTCTTCTACAAGGAATTGGCCAAGCTTGGGTATGGCTACACGGGGATGTTCAATGGCATTACCGACATGAAGCGCAGCGCCGGTTATGCATCTGGCGAGATGACAATTGCCCGTGATCCCGACTCTGTCATCCACCCTTGGGTCTTCCATCCTGCTACCTTGGACGTTGCGTTCCAGTCCATCTTCGCTGCGATTGGAGCTCCTGGGGACGGGCGCCTATGGACTCTGCACGTTCCGACTCTGATCAGCCGCATCGCTGTCAACCCTGATCTCTGCCAGTCAACTTCTGGCGTGGAGATTCCCATGCCCTTCGACGCAACTCTTTCCCTGTCGGAGAATGGAATGACCGGTGACGTGGACATCTACGCTGAGGACGGGAAGAACGCCGCCATCTATGTCGAGGGTCTTCATGTCACGCCTCTAACCCAGCCTACCGCCGCCGACGACAGACAAACTTTCGCCGAGACACTGTGGGATATCGCACAGCCCGACGGTGCCTTGGGATGGAATGAGTGGGCTCTCACAGAGGACGAGGTCGATGGTGCCGCTCTCTGTGAGCGCATGTGCTTCTTCTACCTGAACCGCTTGTACCGGGAGATCACTCCCGAGCAGCGCGAGAAGTGCGACTGGCACCAGCTCTGTGTCCTCAACTGGGCACGGTTCGTCCACGAGACCGCGTTGAGCGGCAAGCACGCTACCTGCAAGAAAGAGTGGCTGAATGACACCTGGGATGACATCAAGCAGGACTTTGACCATTGGTCAAAGATCCATCCTCATTTCCATACGCTGGTTTTCATTGGTGAAATGCTTGTGCCTTTCGTCCGTGGCGAGTTGTCCATGCTTGACGAATTCCGCAAGGACGACAAATTGAGCGAATTCTACTTTGGGCATTACGGCTACAAAGAGTACAACATGTACCTTGGCAAGCTCGTCAAGCAGATCTCGCACCGCCACCACAACATGAGGATTCTCGAGATTGGTGCTGGAACCGGCTCGTCTACCGCCGCCACGCTGGAGTGCCTCAAGGACGGCTTCGCGACGTACACTTATACTGACATATCGGCTGCCTTCTTCGAGGAGGCCAAGGATATGTTCAAGTCTAACGCGGAGAAGATGATATTCAAGACGCTGGATGCTGAGAAGGACATCAAAGAACAAGGCTTCGAAGAAGGCACTTACGATCTGATCATTGCGGGCAACGTCATCCACGCCACGGCCCATCTGGAGACGACCTTGAAAAACGTCCGCAAGCTACTCCGCCCTGGTGGATACCTGTGTCTGCTTGAGGTCACAAACAACAAGCCACTGCGTATCGGCTTCGGATTCTGTGGCCTTCCGGGATGGTGGGCTGGTCGCGAAGACGGCCGTGTGTACTCTCCCTTGGTTGGGCAGAAGGATTGGGACACTGTCCTTCGCAAGAGCGGCTTCTCTGGAGTCGAGACTGCCACGCCTGAGGAGAAGGTATACCTTGTACCCTTCAGTGTCATGGTCTCTCAGGCCGTCGACAAGCAGATGGAGATGATCCGCGAGCCCATGGCGTTCAGCGGAAAGACTACCTTCACCGACAAGCTACTCATCCTCGGCGGTCAGAAGGTCCAGACTTCCCGTCTAGTCCGGAGTCTTACCTCCTCTCTTACTCCCTTCTTCTCAGGAGTCCAAAACATCGAGAATCTCCTCGAAATCGATGAAGAGACCATCAAGTCACAGCCCACCATCCTCAGCTTGATGGAGCTCGACGAGTTGCTATTCAAAGACTTCAGCCTGGAGAAGTTCCAAGCCATCGTCCGCCTCTGTGACCACTCCCGCAACATCCTCTGGGTGACCGTCGGCAGTCGTGGCGAGGAGCCCTATATGAACATGATGGTCGGAACGGGTCGCTGCTTGATCGGCGAGATGCCTTCACTCCGCTTGCAATTCCTCAATTTTGACGCCAGCGAGAAGCCTAATGCCGAGATTATCGCCGAGAACCTTTTGCGTCTGCAGATCTCGGATGCATGGGGCAAGGGGCTCGCGAAGGGCTACGATCCATTGTGGACCCTTGAGCGGGAGATGTCGATTGACAATGGCACCATGCTCATTCCAAGGTATCTGCCCGCCATCGACATCAACACTCGCTTGAATTCCGAGAGGCGCCTTATCACCAAAGATGTCACGCCTTCAGAAGCTATCATTGAGATCAACAGCACTGGTGCGTCTTACGACCTGCTCGACTTTGCGAAGACGGAGGACACCGATGAGACCATCACTATCCAGGTCAGCAAGTCGCTCCTCAGCGCTGTCTCTGTGACCGGTCTTGGTTGCTTGTACATTGTTGCTGGAAACACCAAGGCCGGCAAAAAGGTTGTCGCTCTCGCTGAAAGTAACCGATCAGTCGTCTCCGTGCCGAATGCCTGGGCAGCGGAGCATGAGGAGCAGAACGAAGAGGCCGTACTTGTCGCCACTGCCGCCGAGCTTCTGGCAGATTCTATCCTCTCGTTCAACCCAAACAGCCAGTCCATCCTCGCCCACGAGCCCAGTGCCGCCGTTGCTCACGTGCTCAAGCGCCGCTCCGAAGCTTCTGGCAAGCAGGTGACGTTCACCTCCATTTTGACCAGCCCGTGCCCCGGGGTGAAGCACTTCCACCCTTCCACCCCTGACCGTGTCCTTGCCAAGTCCATCCCCAAACATGCCTCAGTTTTTGTCGACCTCGCTGAGAGCAATGAGTCTATGGGAGTTGGTGCGCGTATAAGGAAGTGTCTGCCTCTCGGTTGCACAACGAGGAGCGGTGCCGAGTTGTACAGCGCTCGCGCCTTTGTGGCTCAGGTTTACGACGCTGAGGCGGTCACACAGACACTGAAGCTTGCAGCAGAGAACGCTCAGTCCCTGGTCAGGAGCGGTAACGGTCAGCTTATTACCGAGAGCGTTGCACTGTCTGAGATACCGGGCAAGAATATATACCGCCAGGGCCTGCGCGTTGTCGACTGGAAAAAGGATGAGTCCGTCGCCGTGCGCGTCCTTCCTGCCGAGGAGTCAATTAAGTTCCGCACCGATCGTACATACTTTATGATTGGTCTCACCGGAGAAGTCGGCCTTGCCCTCACGCGCTGGATGGTGGAGCGTGGTGCTCGTCACCTGGCCTTGTCTTCGCGAAACCCCAAAATTGATCAGGCGTGGTTGGAACTCGTCGAGGCTGAAGGGGCTATTGTCAAGACGTACGCCATGGACGTCACGTCCCGCGACTCGATCCGTGCTGTTGTCAAGCAGATCGAGGCGGAAATGCCGCCAATCGGTGGTGTTGCCAATGGTGCCATGATCCTCAAGGACAGTCTGTTTGCCAATCAGAGTCACGAGGTGTTCCTCGAGACGCTGAGACCCAAGGTAGACGGCACCAGATTTTTGGACGAGATCTTCACGGACAACGACCTCGACTTTTTCATGTGCTTCTCCTCCCTAGCATCGGTCTCGGGCAACATGGGCCAGACTGCATATGCGGCAGCCAACGCGTACATGTGCTCACTCATTGCTGGACGCCGCCAGCGTGGCCTCGTCGGCTCGGTCATCAACATGCCTGGTATCGTTGGTCTGGGCTACCTGAACCGTGATCCGAGCAAGCTTGAGAGACTTCGATCTGTCGGATACGCTAACATCAACGAGTGGGAATTTTACCAGTTCTTCTCGGAGGCTGTTATGGCTGGCCGCCCCGAATCCGGCCGCAATCCGGAGATCACGGCCGGTCTGCAGCAGATTGACATCGAGAATAATGACAGCCCACCTGCGTGGATCAACGTACCCCGTTTCGCGTGGTTGCGGCTGGTCAAGCCTCAGGAACAGAATGCCGGTGGTGCGGGTAAGGGCACGGTCAGTGTCCGGAATAAGTTGAAGGAGTTGACCAAAGAGGAGGACGTCTACGAGTTGTTGCTCGGTAAGTCAAAGGCAAACTCGTGGTCGAAATTCAAGCGGCTACTAATCCACAATACCTAACAGATGGGCTTCTCATGACTCTGTATCAGAGGCTGAATATGGCTCCTGAAGAGCAGGGCATCACTCCTGAAACGACGATCGTCGAGCTTGGTGTCGACTCACTTCTCGCTGTCGACATGCGCACTTGGTTCACCAAAGAGCTTGACCTCGACATGCCTGTGCTCAAAATACTCGGCGGCGCCACCGTCTCTGACCTGGTTGAGGACGCTGTCAAGCGTCTGTCTCCAGAACTTGTTCCCAACGTCGTCAGGGCGGCACCTGCTGAGGCCGCTGGAGATGAGAAGAAGGAGGAACCCGCTGCCGCATCAGCTTTGGCTGAGGCCGACCAGTCCTTTCGTGACTCCAGTGAAACCGCGCAAGTCATTGATGAGAAGACGAATATGGGGACCTCGGATAGCCCGGCTCTTGACGAGGATCGTGTTGATGATTCTTCGGATCGTTCTGACGCTGGTTCTTGGGTTGCTGTCCAGGCACCTGCCGGGTCCGATAGGCCAGCGAGCGAAGGTCAAGCTCCTATTGAGGCGGCAGCAGAAGAGAAAGAAGAGCAACCTGCGCAAGACACAGCTTTGCAAGGTCTGCCAACGCAGCGTCAAGAAGCAGAGACGGCAACGACCACAACCGAACAGGTAGCTGAGAGCCCACTGCCATTGCCACTGGAGGAGACGGCCCGAGCTGAGTCTCCCGTCTCCAGCCAAGAAGACTCGAATTCCGGTGTTGAGACGCCCGAGACCCACCTGTCGGACGACGAGAGTGAGGATGCAAAGCCTCAAGACAATGCGATGGCTACGCACAAGGACACAGAAACCTCGATGACTGACTCAGAGCCCATCAAGGCATCAGATGAAGCAGAAGAGGTGAAAGTGGAAATTCCTGAAACAAAGTTGGTATTTTCCCGGACCACAAAGATGTCCTATGCCTCTTCTCGATTCTGGTTTCTGATGCGGTATCTAGAGGACCCAACCACCTTTAATCTCACCTGCCGACTGCAATTCACCGGTCGCATCCGCGAGCATGATGCGGAGCGGGCCATCGCCGGCCTAGGCCACCGACACGAGGCCTTCCGCACGGCCTTCTTCTCCGACCCCGGCCGACTGAACGAGCCCACCCAAGGCGTTCTTTCGGAGGAGGACAGCCCTCTAAGGCTGGAGAAGCGGCGCATCACGAACGAGGATGAGGTGGAGAAGGAGACAGACGAGTTGATGAAGTACGTCTTCAGACTCCACCGAGGCGAGTCGATCCGCATCAAACTACTTTCCCTGTCGGACACGAAACACTACTTGATTTTTGGCTTCCACCATATCGCGATCGATGGGTTTTCATTCAATATTCTTCTGTCAGAGATCAACAAAATGTACGATGGTGAAGCACTTCCGCCTGTTACCTGTCAGTTCAGCGACTTTTCCGAGAGGCAGAGGAGAGCCGTGGAAGAGGGAAAGATGGATGGAGAGATGGAGTTCTGGAGAGGGGAGTATCCTGATTTCCCCGAGCCATTACCACTGTTCCCCGTTGCTCATGGGAGCAAGAGACGTGAGTTGCGATGTCCTCCTGGTTGTTGTCAGGCATCATCCATCGACTGACAAAATGTGTGGCAGAGAACCAAACAAATTACAACTTTGAGCCGGCCGACTGCGAACTTGACGCCCGCCTCGTGCGCCAAATCAAGATGCAGTGCAAGCGCCACAAGATTACGACCTTCCACTTCTTCCTGGCCGTGCTCAAGGTCTTCTTGTTCCGTCATCTCGACACCGACGACCTGGTCATCGGGGTCGCCGACGCAAATCGCGCCGACGCCACTGTCACGGGCACGGTCGGCTTCCTGCTGAACCTCCTTCCTCTTCGCTTCAAGTCAGCCAAGGGAGAGGTGTTCAAAGACTCGGTCATCGAGGCACGCAATAAGGCGTACTCTGCGCTGGCGAACTCAAAGCTACCTTTTGATGTACTCCTCGAGACGCTCGACATTCCCCGCTCGGCGAGCCACAGTCCACTGTTCCAGGTGTTTATGGACTATCGGCAGATCAATGCTGAGCAGCCAAAGCTTCTTGGAGGCGAGGCTGTGGGAACACACTCGGTCGGGCGCAATGGGTACGACTTGGTAGTGGATGTGAATGAAGTCGCCGGCACTTCGATGCATGTTACTTTCAGAATGCAAAGATACCTCTACTCCAGGCCGGCTACCAAGATGCTGTTCAACAGCTATATGCGACTCGTCAGGGCATTTGCCACGAACTTCGACACCAAGGTCGACCAGGTGCCGCTTTGGAGCGCAGAGGACATTGAAAGTGCCAAGATCCTTGGCCGTGGTAGGTTGTGACCCTTCAGTGCTGCGAAGCGGCCATAGCACTGACACACGTCAAATAGGACCGGAATTGAAGCCAGAATGGCCTGAGACTCTTTCCCACCGCATAATGGCGGTGGCGGCTCAGTATCCAGAAAGCATTGCAGTCAGCGACGGAGTTGGCAACGAGCTGGCCTACTCTACCCTGCAGCAGCGCATCAACACCATCAGCCAAACTCTCACCAAGGCTGGTGTCAAGTCTGGGTCACGAGTTGCCGTTTTTCAGGAGCCGACCGCTGAATGGGTGTGCTCCTTGCTTGGAATCTGGCATGCAGGAGGCACATACATTCCCATGGACCTGCGGAGCTCGCTCTCTCGACTGGCCGTTGTTGCTGCCGCTGCGAAGCCAGCCGTCATCCTGTACCACGATGCCACCGAACAGATCGCCTCTGAGCTGAACTCGAAAGCCAAGATATTCAACGTCTCGCAACTCGCTCCCAGCACCAAGACTACTCCAAGCAAAGCGAAACTCGAGGCAGATGCAGTCGTACTCTACACGAGTGGCTCGACTGGCGTCCCCAA
This sequence comes from Diaporthe ilicicola, assembly GCA_023242295.1. Taxonomy (NCBI): domain Eukaryota; kingdom Fungi; phylum Ascomycota; class Sordariomycetes; order Diaporthales; family Diaporthaceae; genus Diaporthe; species Diaporthe ilicicola. Next base: position 484,477 of record JALPVH010000004.1, on the reverse strand, counting down.
GGGCATCATCCTGCGCCACTCAGCTTTCAAGAACACCATTTTCGGCCTGACGAAACAATACAACATCGGCCGCGAGAAGGTCCTACAACAGAGCGCCTACACCTTCGACTTCTCCCTTGATCAGATTCTCTGTGGTCTTGTCAACGGCGGCTCCGTCTATGTCGTTCCAAAAGCCAGTCGCGGTGATCCTGTTGAGATTTCCAAGATCATTCTGAACGAGGATATTACCTATACTCGGGCGACGCCGTCCGAATATACCAGCTGGCTGTCTTATGGGTCGGACTATCTCAGAACAGCTTCGCAGTGGAGGTTCGCCTGGGGCGGAGGTGAGATTATGACCAACGCACTTCGACAAGGGATCGAAGAGCTCCGTCTGCCAGGCCTCAAGCTTTACAATTCTTACGGCCCGGGAGAGACCATCACCTGCACGAAGACGGAAATTCCTTACGAAGGCGCTCTCACGGAGGCGACTTCACCTGAGATCCCGGTCGGCGTTCCGCTGCCAAACTATTCGGTGTACATTGTTGACCGCAACCTTGATCCTGTGCCCGTTGGTGTCTCTGGGGAGATCGTTATAGGTGGTCCCAGTGTTGCCAAGGGTTACTTGAACAATGAGAAGTTGAGCAGCAGCAAGTTCCTGCCCAACTACTTCGCTCCGGCCGAGTTCACCGGCAGGGACGGGAGGATGGTCTATCGAACAGGAGATGTCGGCCGTCTTCGGGAGGACGGGGCTGTCATTTTCCAAGGGCGGATCAGTGGGGACACCCAGATCAAGCTGCGTGGCATCCGCATCGAACTTGAGGACATCGAAAGCTCCATCATCCGGGCCGCTTCGGGTCTCATTCACCGGGCTGTGGTTTCGGTTCGCAACGAGCTCCTGGTGGGTCATGTCGAGTTCGCTCCTGGTGCCCAGACCAAGAATGATGGACAGTTTCTACGCGACCTCCGATACAAACTTGCCTTGCCACTCTACATGATCCCCAATATGCTCATACCGATGGACGCTATCCCTCTCAATGCCCATGGAAAGACAGATCGACGGGCGGTCGGCGAGATACCACTGCCGACAGCCTCAGAGGAGAAGACAACCTTTACTCTGACCGAGACAGAACAAGCCCTGAAGTCTCTGTGGATCGACATTGTTCCCAAGGACATTATCAAAGTGATGTCTGTCAACGACATGACCAGCTTCTTCGAGGTTGGAGGCAACTCGTTGCTGCTGGTGAAACTGCAGATCATGATCCGCACACGCTTCGCCGCAGCCTTGTCACTGGTGGAGTTGTTTGAGAACAACACACTTGGCGCCATGGCCGCGAAGATTGCTTCGGCAGAGAAGCTCGATCAGACCATTGACTGGGAAGACGAGACAGCCATCGATAAAGACCTCCTTGATAAGGCAGATGACAGCATTCAGCATGCTGTCAGTAGGGCTGGCGATGGTGCAACGATCTTGATGACGGGCACGACGGGATTCTTGGGCAAGCACATCCTGAACAGCCTCGCGGCAGACAAGCGTGTGGGCCGGATACACTGTGTCGCCGTCCGTGACAAGCCCACCCGTGCTACACCTTCAGGATCGAAGATTGTCGTCCACCCTGGCGAGATGTCGGACCCTTCCCTGGGAATGCCCGAGGCCGACTTCAACCAGCTTGCCGAGACAGTTGATGTCATCGTGCACAGTGGTGCCAACCGGTCCTTCTTCGACTACTTTCAGCTTCTGAAGGGATCTAACTACACGTCTACCCGCAGCATCGTGCGTCTCGCAGCTGGTCGCAAGATACCGGTGCACTTCATCTCTTCTGGTGGCGTTCTCAATCTCGATGCCGACGAGCAAGGGAACAACGACGCCATCACGCACGCCCCGACTTCTGTTGAAGCGCAACCCCCGAAGGATGGGTCCGAGGGCTATGTGTCCTCCAAGTGGGCTAGCGAAAAGCACCTGGAGAAGGCAGCATCCGAGGTCGGCGTCCCTGTCACCATTCACCGTGTCGTGCCCGCCGGGGATGGTGCCGAGCCGACGGATGCCATGTTCGAAGATCTTGTTGGTCAGTTCAAGGAAATCACCAAGAAGATACAACTACTCCCGTCGCAATCAGGCTGGGAGGGCGCGTTTGACCTCATCCAGGTGGAAGGCCTCGCTCAACGGATCGCCAGTGCCAGCGTTGATTCTGCCACCTCAGATCCGGCATCAGATGCAAACGTAGCACGGTATGTCCACCACCGCTGTGAGATGAGGGTCGAGATGGCGGACGTGCTGCCCATGGTGGAGCAGTCCGGCTACAAGGACCAGTTTGGCACGTTGCCAGCCCATAAATGGATCGGGCGGGCGAAGCTGGAAGGTTTGAGGTGGCACATTGCGAGCCAGGACAGTGCTGTTGTGGGTGACGAGGAGGCGGGTGAGATGGTCATGGTCAAGAGGTAGTCGGTCACCCGTCTTTTTACTACTTGACCTTTGTTGGTCCGAGTGGTGAGGGTGGGTGGGCTGTACAATTTCTTCAAACCAGGGCGGGCAGAGCTGTTTAATGAGGATGGATCCGAGATGAGAGAAGGCTCAACAAGCTGGTGACGAGCGGGAGTGTTTTTCTTGCGAGCGAGGCGTTGTGGCGTTAGGACGTGGTAAGAAGGATCAGGGTCCAGCTGTTTTCAGTTGGCTTTCTTTTCTCTGTTTTTTCTTTTTTCCCCACCGTCCGGAGCCTGGTCCGGTAAAAATTTTGTCATGTCCGCTCTCCTATGTTTTCCCTTGTCAAAAACGAAACCTCAAAGATAGAATGATAGATTTCTTTATTTATATCTTGAATAAGACCGAAGCAATACCTAAACTGTCCATGTTTACTATTATGAAAGTGTGACATGCCACTATAGAACTTATAGTCCTACCAAACTGCCTTCGTAAGTAAATGCGGCAAGAATAGGCACACATAGACTCAGATATCTAGGTACATTTAGTCAAACGCGACGCGGAATTGGGGGAGCGAGGGCTGTTTCACAGCCCAGCAAATAACTTGCAAGAATCTAAAGTCCGCGGAAGCAGTCAGTCGGCAATTGTTACGTATTGGATCCGGCCAGAGAAGCTCTGGATGGGTCAATCAATACGCACAAACACGTTGCGGAAGCCAAACGCCGCCTAAGTTGAAGCAGCCTTGTTCCCATCAGGACCGTGTAATTAGAAGCTGGCCTGCGGACTAGCAATCTGGCATGTCGATCCCTATCTTTTATACCCTGAAGCGAGCTGCACGCTTTCCCTTGTTTGGTCAATAATTAGTTCCAATACTTGATGTAAGTGTAGCTCTCTGTTGATAGTGGAACATTGGGACTCGTCGTTAAAGCCTGCCGCTTATCAGCTCTGCTTATTGTCAAACTGCACCGTGGTCTCCGCAAGCAATGACTGAACTCCGTCAACAATCTGATAGTGCGGCCAAAAAAAATGGTCTACGTAATGCTCGAGAAGTACTTTGATGCTTTGACTTAGTAGACTCATCCAACGCACGCTCATATGGCAGGTATTACCGTCAAAACCCTCTTCAACAGTTTACTATATTTAGGAGATGGTGATGCCTTCTTGAATCAGCTGATTTACCTTGTGCTGAGCAACCAAGCGCCCTGTGCACTTCTGAGTTCCATATTAAAGTGGAGCTGAAAACCCTTGAAACTCATGAGCTCCCGAGAATCATCAAGTGGAGCTGCTAGAGTTCAAGATCTGGAGGCCATGAGCGCAGAGGCGCGGAGCAGAAAAATAGTCGTGGGCAGTGCGCATGTGAGAAGCTGCGACAGGCAAGCCTTATATCAACCACCTCACAGTCATCTCGAGTTTTAGACACCGAAGAACTGTGAACAACGTGAGATGCTCTATGCTATTGGCCGGGTATCCTCATCTCTTCATCATACATAATCTATAGGTACACTGTATTCTTTTTCTATCGTACACGTCGGATCTAGATCTAGATCTCGATCTTCTTGGCCGTCTTGGCGGTTGTAGATGTCTCGTAGTTCCTCCACTTCCACATTGGAATCTTGGCGTCGTACATCTCGTCAATCTCGGCAAAAGTTCTGCCTCTTGTCTCTGGGAGGAGGAAGTACACGAAGGTGATGACTCCCAGCATGCAGCCAGCAAAGACCTGAAGACATCTTGGTTAGAAAGCTTTGCAACAAAGGCAGCGTAAAAGAGAACATAAGGGGACTCACAAGATATGTCTTGGCACCGAGGCCAGCTCCGTCTGCGGCAGTGAGCTGCGGGACGACGACGGTGGTGATGACGGCGGTGGTCTGGGCCCAGGCGATTGTGTAGGACATGGTGTAGCTTCGCAACCTGGTCGTGGGGATTTCGGAGGGCATGACGTTGGACAGGGAGTAGAAGGAGGCGCCCCAGAAGAAGTTGAACATGAAGGAGCAGGCGGCAACACCGATGGCGTACGAGGGCTCTGAGATGCGGAAGGCCAGGCCACCGGCGACAACGTCCAGGATGAAGAGCATGCCCATGCCGCCCATGGCGAGCGGGCGACGGCCGAGCCTCTCGATGACGACGGGAGCAATGCAGCAGCCGGCAAGGGTGCAGCAGGCGGCGATGATGGTGAGGGCGAAGGGCGAGGCGACGTTGATGTCCTGCAGGAAGACGGTGGCGTAGGTGGTGGACAGGAAGACGCCCGAGATCTGGTTAAAGGAGAAGAAGGAGCCGGCGGTGATGGTACGCTTGATGTTCTGCCTGTCGAAGATGTTCCAGAAGGACACTTCGCTGGTGAGAGAGCGCTCGTTGTCCTGGCAGAGCCTCATGACGCGCAGCTCATCTGCGACCTCGGCGTCCGAGTTGCCGCGGAGCTTGCGCAGGGCGGCGAGGGCCTGCTCGAACTTGTCCTGGGCGATGAGCCACTGAGGAGACTCGGGCAAGATGGCGGTAGGCGGGATGAGAATAGCAGGCAGGGCGCACTGGACGGCCAGGGGAACCTCGTAGGACAGCTTGTCGGTGCGGGTGCTCGTGGCGAAGACGACACAGGTGGCCACGACGCCGGAGAGCAGGTTCATGATGTTGATGCAGGCGACGACACGGCCACGGATGGAGACGGGCACGACCTCAGACAGGTATAGCGGAGCGGTTGCGTTGGCAATACCCATGGAGATGGCGACAATGGATCGGCCACCGACGAAGGCGCCAAGGTTCGGGGAGAAGATCTGCAGAAGGGTACCGCCAACTGAGATAACGTAGGCGATGAGGAGAGGCCATTTCCGGCCGAGGAAGTTGTTCAGGGGATATGCGAGGAGAGCACCAAGGATGGAGCCGACCAGAGGGATGGAGAGGAGCAGCGATTGGTTGCGAGCTGTGAAGACGAATTCGCCTGTTGCTTCGTTGACGCCTTGGTATTTCTCGACCTGGCACAAAGGTACAGTCAGCCTCACGCTTTGTGTGTGTTTGTGTACGTGTTTGTGTATGTGCGTGTGTTCTGATGTGCTTTGATGTTCATAGTACCGTGACTTACAAATGGCCTCAGTGCAATAATTGGTGAGATAACCTTGTCGTCGTATCCGAAGAGGAACGAGGCAGCAGCAAATGTTACGCAGGCGAAGATACTACAAGAGGGAGAAAAGGACCATGGGTTAGCCGTTGAATGTGTCTAGAGGTTCTCACAGACGGAGGCAGCATGCAGGGGAGCACTTGAGGACAGCTTCAGGGGCTACTCACAGGAAAGGGTTCACGGCATTGCCCTGAGCAATGACAGGCGCCGGGGGCTCCTCGTGATGCATGGCTCCGAGGACATCGGTCTTCTCGATGCCATTCTTGTGGTCGTCCATGTCTATGCTCGTAGTTGGACTCATGATGACAGAGTTTAGGCAAGGGACAGTGCTCTGGTGTGCTGTGGCCAAGGAAAAGAGAGATGGACAGATAGAGAAAGATAAGGGGCCAGAAAAACCTCTGAAAAAGCGAAAGGAGACCGTGCTTGGTGAGATGAGGTCTGAGCACTCTGCAGAATGAGCTGAAATCCGGGGAAGTAAGGCGGCGATGGGGATGTCATATATATATATATGTATATATGCACACATGGATATGCACCGCACCCGGGGACGGTGCAAGCCCACGAGTCGAGGATCAGGATCAGACGGTGAACATGTTCATGTGCGTGTAAGTCGAGTCGAGCAGAGTACAAGAGTATGTACAGTAGTTTCGCCGGAGCTGCGGCCCTATGGGCAACTGCTGGGATGGGCCGAGACTGGTTAGCTGGGGTGAGGCTGGCCGCATTCGACTAACCAACTGCCTACACGGTACCGGTAGTGTCTCAAGCCATTACCGCTACGGCGCGGTGCGGCTGAGCAGGCAGAACGGACAGGAGTGACAGACAGTCAGTCAATCAATCAGACAACCAGACAGGCAACGAACGCATGCACGATTCAGTTCCGCACGTGCGGGGCCCCAGAAATTCCAAGGAAAAGGAAGCTCTCTCAGTCTATTTGTGGGGATGACTTGGCGCCAGCAGCATGAAACAGTGTGGCCAAAGGGGAAACCGAGGGACAATCTCGGAAGCAAGCGTGGAGACGAGTTTCTCCGGCCGGGGGTGGGCACGCTGGCAGGGCCAGCCGGCAGCTCCGGCCAGAAGTAAAGGACAGCTTTGGGCTGTGAATTGGGCGTCATCGACCGGGCCCAGGACCAGCTTTGACGTGACGACTGACAGCAGCCGAGACACGGATTCTCCACGCTCCTACTCCCCATTGATCCGTCCCAGATCCAGGTCCCGATCCCAATCCCTATCAGATTCTGGTCTGATGTCTGATGTGGTGTGTGACTGAGGTATGAATGGCAAACTCATCCCCGTCCCCGTCTCCGTCCCCACAACGGCCGACCCCCTCCGAAGCCAGGTCGGCCATACAACCGGAACAGCATCAACAGCATCAACATCATCATCATCACCATCAGCAGCAGCAGCAGCAGCAGCATGAACATCAGAATTCGAGCCCGGATGTCCAGGTGCAGGTGCAGGTCCAGCAGCAGCAGCAGCAGCAGCAGCAGCAGACTGTGAAGAAGGCTTGCGATAACTGCCGCCTGCGGAAGACAAAGGTACGGGCTACTTGATCTGATAAAGACATAAACACACACATACACCATACACATACTCAAACTCATACTCAAACTCATACTCGTACACATACTCAAAGCACCGCGACTCCCACCCCCCCCCGGTTGACTTGCGCTACTGCATCTGCATGTGCATGTATATGTGCATGTGTGTGTGCGTGTATGTGTCTAGCCGCCCCGGACTTGGCTGTGTAATAATGTTGACCGTCTCAGTAGTGTGACCTGACCAACCCATGCACCAATTGTGCCTCGCGTGGCTTCGAATGCACCTATGCCACTCCCCATCGCAAGAGGGGCCCTGCTGGACGGTAAGTAAGCCAGCCGTGATGTGCATCATCAGCACCGAGGAAGGACACATACATGCCATACCATGATATGCCATACTAAAATGCACCATACCATGTCATACTACACACATATGCTATGCCAAAACATCGTGACGTCTAATCCGTCCATCCTCTTCTATCCACTCCCCGTCCGTACACTCCATCATCTGATCTTTCATCCCTCCGTCCAAACCCAGTCACCCGTCTGTCATATCATCTATCTGCAACTGGCTGGGCGCTCATCATCTTTTCTGCCACACCGACAGCCGTCTCAATGAGATCCGGGAGCGCGAACAGAAGCGGATCCGAAACGCCGAGTCCGTCTCCGTGGCCTCATCCTTTTCCCCCTCGGCCCCCGTCCTCTCCGCCTCGCACCATGATGCCGCCGATGCAAGCCCCGGAAACACCCGCGGCATCATCCAGCAACCCCATCAACAGCCCCAACAGCAGCAGCATCAGCAGCAGCAGCAAGACCAGTTCATGTTCGGTGCTGATTCCACCGGCTTGCCAGGTGCTGCCGACCAGGTCTCAGGGCTGACCCCGTCATGGGACGGCATGCTTGCCTCGTTCGGGCCCTCCTCGGCCTCGCTGACCGGCCCGTCTGCTGCTGACTCCCCGGACGGCCGCGCCGGGAGCGCCGCCTCCAACACCTTTGACGACCTGGTCTTTTCGCTACGACAGTCCCAGTACAACAACCACTCCCTCAGCAACGTCACCGGCCACCCTCCCATCCCACACGCCTCCCCGGCAAGCAGCAGCAATGTCCTGTCCGTGCCCGCGAGCGGCTGGCCGGCCGTCATCACCGACGAGAACCTCATTCGCTGGCTGGACATCTACTTCGAGCGCCTCTATCCGACACTGCCCATCCTCAAGCGCTCCTCCGTCTTCACCCGCCTCCTGGCCCAGGAGCACCGCACCAACCCGGACTTTGGCTCCATGCTCCTCTCCCTCTCGGCCTTTGGCCTCATCCAGCCCGTGCGCGTGAGCGAGCAACGGAGCACCTCGTCCTCCTCGCGCCAGCAGATGGTCGACCTCCTGCTCATGGAGGCCGTGAGGATGCGCACAGTTGTCGACTTTGGCCAGACTCCGACCCTGGACATGATCTTCACCTCGGTCTTCCTGTTCGCCTGCCTGTTCCAAAAGGGGCAGCACAACGCCGCCTGGCTGAGGATGAGGGAGGCCGTCGAGCTGGGATGTATCTTTGGCCTGGACAAGTTCGACTGCTATCTGAATTGTTCGCCCGAGCAGAAGCAGCAGCGATTAAGGGTTTATTACCTGCTGTCTGTGACAGAAAGGTAGGCATCAAGCAACAAGTCTTTTATGAGAGACGATGACTTTAACATCACTACAGAGCATACGGTCTCCAACGCCATCACTCTGTTGGCTTCGTAGGGGAGCCCAGCGCTTCGACGCAGGCCCTGCTGGAGTCCATCGGTGTGGCCGACAGCACCGACTCATCCGGCATCATCATCCAGGACGACGCTGAGTCGGCTGGCATGCTGGGTCTCCTTTACCTGATGAGGCTCTTTGACCCCATAAATGAGGACTTTCTACGCTGCTGGAACGGCCACTGTAAGAGCGACCTGGGCGGCTGCCGTTATCTCAACGAGCGGACCGCCGTCATGATTTATAGGCAAATCGACCGCCACAATTTTGAGGAGAAGAGCTCGGCGACGGTGGCGGCGGCCGCAACGTCGGTCATGAAAGCTTCGCAGTCAGCGGCGGCTGCATCCGCAGCAAACCATCCGCAGATGACGGCTGCGGAGCGGCCACCGCCACCTCTCCCATCGTGGCTCGCTTCGGCAGCCGCCACATCGTCTCAGCAGGCTGACATTCTGGTGAATCAGCAGTGGCTGCTCAACCGCCTGTGGCACCTGTGCCTTTCACATAAGCTTCTCGTTCCTCAGTCGGGGCATGCAGCACTGTCTATCTACAACGCGGTGTCGATAGCCGAGAACAGTCTGAGGATATGCCAGACCACGCCGCTGGCAAGCATCGAGGTGCACGGGATCGGCATGATCGAGAAGCTTTATACCATAGTCGAGAGTGCCATCGCCGCGATTCAGTACTGGGAAGCAGCCGAGGACGGGCAAGGTGGCATGGGCGGTTCCCACGGCGTCGGCGGCTCGCAACACCAGACGCACAACATCCACCATCGTAAGCCGCTGCTCAAGGGGTACCTGGAGCTGTTCAAAACCATACGGGCGGGGCAGCATGTCTTCCTGACCAAGTACAACGCGCTGGTAGGCCAGGAGTTGGGCCTGGTTTTGGAATAAGGGGAGGCCCTGGGAGCGGCCATTTTCCGGATGTATATGCTTGTTTGACCGGTCTGACTGACAGGAGCGAGAGTGGACAAACTCTATGCATCCGGCACGCTTTCTATTCACTGTGCAGTAGCTCAGAAACTGTTTCAATCCAAGTCTTGATCTGGCTCTGGTGATGACGAGCCTGTGGGTCCCGGACCACGAGGACCACGAGGACACCGAGGACCACAAGGACCACGAGGCTCACCCCTCGTTTGACCAGGGCAAGAGTGACCCCTCCGCATTATAATGTCCGTCGATCTTGCGGAGAGAGGCGGAGAGAGGCGGAGACAGGGCGTGGGGAGGCTTGGTCCCAAGACTTGAAGAACGTTCGACTACGGACATTCAACCCATGATGCGAATCCTACGGCGGGGCGGAGCGGGAGAAATCTGGGGCAATCTTCGGAGAAATGACCTTGGCACTGTCTCGTGACTGGTTTGCGTTTCCGCTCAAGGTCTTGTTCAGCTCCCTATTACCGGCCCTGTTATTCAGGGAAGCATGATAGCGTGTAAATAAACTGGAACGACAAGTTGCTTTCAATGACATGAATATGGCAGATGAAGGGATGGATCCTGTTCAACACAGTCGGATGATGCGAAATAGATTCCCAAAATCAGGGGCGGATCCGCGACTGGCGTGACCAACTATGTGGGCTCAAAACAATATCCCGAGTCAGCAAACTACTATAGTAGACACAGGGTCTATTCTCAGGCGATGTGTGCCCTGGCAGATCGTCACCGCATATAGTGTGGCACCACCACACGGTAACTAGGCCGTCAATCGGCAGCGGCGGGCTAGGGGCCTTTGCCCGGGGGACAATTCTCGGTGTTTCGTTCCGACAAGATTCGTCCGACTGTGCAGCCAGCCAGCCGGTGGAGATTCAAGCACCGGCCGCTAAGCATCCGCAGTTCCCTTTTACTTCTAGCCCAAGTCCTCATTGTTTTGCCCTCCGACTTTGCCTATTCTGGACCTTCCCACGCCGTCATTGTCAGTAAACTTGTCCATCCAACGTCTTTCGTCGCTCAAAGTCATATATCATATTGCAGAAGCGGCGCTCTCCTGCAATCATATCCTGCCCGCTCACTTTTCATCCCGCGTCTTTTACACTCCTTCCTATAAGCACTTGTCATGGGTTCGGTCACGCCAACACAAGAGCGGGAGCCACGCCTTCTAGAAGGCACAAATTTGTCCCCCAAAGACTATGCGCGCTGGCGCCCGTCATATCACCTCATCGCACCGAAGGGGTGGATGAATGACCCCTGTGCTCCAGGCTACGTTCCATCAACAAACACATATCACGTTGGTTTCCAATGGAACCCAAATGGCGCCGAATGGGGTGATATTGTCTGGGGAAAAGCATTCTCTTCCGACTTGGTGTCATGGGACGTACCCACAGCCCCAAGTTTGAAAAGGGACGCACCATACGACGCCGAGGGCGTATTCACGGGTTGTTGGAGGCCGACAGGTCTGGACGGAAAGCACAAAAGCGACAAGGCCAGTTCAGGAGAGGTCAGCTTTATTTACACGAGTGTGTCGAGACTGCCAATACACTACACAAAAGAATACCATCGCGGCTGTGAGACCCTGAGCCTCGCAACAAGCAAAGATGGCGGCAACACATGGACAAAACATGCCTCTAATCCCATTCTCCCCGGCCCCCCAGAAGACATCGATATTACCGGGTGGCGAGACCCCTATGTTGCAACCTGGCCTGCGGTGAGAGAACTTCTGGCCAAGCGCAAACCTGGGCAGATTGGGGCAGACATCACAGAGGACCAGGAACCTCTCTTTGGCATCATCTCAGGCGGAATCCGCTCAAAGACGCCTGCCACCTTCCTGTACAAGATCGACCCCGCGGACCTAACCAACTGGTCGTATATCTCGCCGCTCACGACGCCGGGCAACAACTTTGCACCTTCGCGCTGGACCGGTGATCTCGGTGTGAACTGGGAAGTGACCAATTTCCTATCCCTGAACTCAGCAGACAGGAAACACCAAGACTTTCTCATTTTCGGTGCCGAGGGATGTAAGCCACCACACGGCGGCTCTGGAACTGTTCCAGGGACCAAGAGGGTCCAGCGGGCACAGCTGTGGATCGGTATTGATCCTGCCGAGGGTGAATCTGAACACGGTGCGTTGACGGAGTTTTCCTACGGAGGAGTCTTCGACCACGGTCTGTACTACGCGGCCAACGGCTTCTTTGACCCGGTGACACAGCGTCAGATCGTCATCGGATGGGTGACAGAGGACGACATACCTGTTGAGATGCAGACAAACCAGGGCTGGAGCGGATGTCTCTCGCTCCCTCGGGTCGTCTCCCTGGCCACCATCAACAATGTGGTGCGGGCAACCAGGTCTCATCTGAAGAGCATCACTAATGTCAAGGCAACGCCGGTTCCTGGACAAGACGGTCTTTTCACCGTGCAGACCCTCGGCATAACACCCGAGCCGCGGCTGCAGAGGTTGCGCAACGGTGCGACAAGACGGACAGCCCAGCCTGGCGTTCTGAACGCAGAGACACGAACAGCACAGAGCCCCCTAGCCCTGGACACAGCCCAGTGGGAGGCACTGGCGTCGTTCTCTTCGCTTTCGGGCAGCGAGCGCGCCGGCCTGATCATCCACCATGCCGGGACCTCTGAGTCGACCAAGCTGTACTTCACACCGGCCGACGAGACGTTCGTCATCGAGCGTCCCGACTTCTATGCCCCGTCATCCTACAAGGGTGACAAGCAGGACACAAAGCTGCAGACCGAGACGGCGCCTTTCACGCTCTTCACAACACGCGATGCGCAGACTGGAGCCGAGGTCGAGGAGACAATGGTGGTGAATATCTTCTACGACGGCAGTGTGCTCGAAGTGTTTGTCAACAACAGGGCTGTCATCACGACGAGGGTCTACCTCGAGAATGCGAGGTGCACCGGCTTGGAATTCTTTGCTGACGGGGCTGGTGCTGTGCTGGAAGAGGCTGTCGTATGGGATGGGTTGTCCGCGGCTGCATAGATTTGCAGGAGCTGGATATTTGAACATAGACGGGAATTATGCATGCCAAGAGCGGTCTTCCATGAGCAAAATCATGAGCTCCTGGGCTCAGGACTTCATCGTCCTGAAATGGTTACAGGAGCCAGGAGTCACGGTACCTTGGATACTATGATGTTATGAATTGGGAAGGCTTTCAATACAATATGACATCTCTATAGATTGCACGATGCCAAGATTTCGATCGTACATACACCTCTGATGAATAGACTCGCTGTGTTGACGGGCTGGTGTATCTGAATTGTGCCTGAACTTGTTTTAATCCAGTCTGTATGACTTGTGATCCTTCATGAGGGGTGATTTACTCACAGATGGGGGAACAATATGTCACCTCCAACAGAAAGTGATCAGTCTGGAATTTACTCACACTTCACCTTGGGCCAATTTGCATGGGTAGAACCCTGAATGAATACCATTCCATTGTCAGATATAAGTCATAGACTATTGATACTGCTGAGAGGAGGTCGACTGCTCGCCGAGTACAAAGTAAAGGAGTCAACTAGGTTGAATAATCATCTGGAGTAAAGGCCTTTCCGCGGACGCGATTCTCTTCCCGAGGTCCTGATAAGCATTTTTCGCCAGAGGTAGAGACGAGAAAGACAGCCCCTATGTATGCGTGTGTGGATGTAGTCTATGTATTTAATAACACGCAACCGTGGTTTGTGCTGCTTGACGTGAAAATCATCCACCGCGTATAATGTGGAAATAATGTCCAGTGGAGTTCCCCGCTGTGCAAGCCGCTCAAACGTGGGCGATCAGTCTTGACCGGATCAACTACCGTCGCTTTCCGGGTGCGTTTTCCGACAGATCTGGGGGGACTTGTTGGTGTGCACCAAAACTCATACATGCCCGTGCCGGGCTTGCCGAGGTGAAAGCCTGCGGGATATTGGCACCCTCGATGCGACAAAGTTATATTAATGCTCCCAATCGGACTGCCACGTATGTAAGACGGAGTGCGGAAGACATCGTGCTCCATTTCCCTCTCCCGAGCTCGGGAATATGCCTTTGTGTTTACCTCGGCGATAGTAACAATCGGCCGCCAATCACACCGGTTCCAATGCCCGATTTCTACAGCAGCATGGACCCGCAACCCCAGGGTGCCGATGCAGCGGCCAGGACGGATGCAAGTCAGGGCCCCTCGGAAGTAGGGATTCCTTCAACCTTGGAACACATGCCCACGATCTCTCTCCGCCTTTAGTCGAGCGGATCGCTGCTGCACTCCGGATTTGAGCGTTGCCCTCGTGACGTCAAGTCGGCCGAGGCATGCATTTGGGCGGGCACTTGGGCGGGCTCCTAAATAATTCTTTGATATTTAAGTCAGGATGATCCAAAGTGGGGTCTTGATATGCTAGAGCTCCCATCCATCACATCCCCTGGACCCCTCGCCAAAACGTTCACGGCCCAAAAGCGTAACCACTCACATCAATTGCATTACAAGAAGACTTCATTATCTGTTGACTAAGAAAGGATCATCATCGTTTTCCCGTGCCAAGAGATTTTCTCAAAGTGGGGACAATATCTAATATTCAGGGTCAGAGGAGACAGAACCCTGATCTCTCACTTAAACCTCGTTGATATATCCCCCCAGCCCCAGGCTTACTCAGGACTGAGTACTACATACAAACTGTAAAAAGCCCGCCAACCTTGGAAGCCTCAAGTGCTGTTCACCTCACAACACGTCAACATGTCGTCCACAAAGTCAGTCCCGTCCATCGCCATTGTGGGCGGTGGCATCGCAGGCCTGGCGCTCGCGCTTAATCTCATCAACCGCTCCAAGTCACCGTCATCACCACAGCCAAAGTACACGGTCACGATATACGAGTCCGCTCATGCGTTTGCCGAGATCGGGGCTGGGGTGTCCTTCGGGCCCAATGCCTCCCGCGCGATGAGGGCCATTGGGCCAGAGGTGTACGCGGCATTCGAAAGGACTGAGACGAGGAATCAGTTCGATTCCAAGCAGGATGTGTGGTTCGATTTCCGGTACGGCGAGAGCGTCGACGGCAAGTACAAGGTCGAGGGCGGGCAAGGCCAAGACGCCACCGGAGAGCTCATCGCCACCGTAAGGTGTTCAGGCGGCCAGCGGGGCGTCAAGAGGAGCGACTTCTTGGACGAGCTCATCAAGCATGTCCCCGACGGCGTCGCCAAGTTTGGCAGGAGGGTCACCCGTTACACCGAGCGCGCGGATGGGAAAGTGACGCTGCACTTCATGGAGGGGGACGACGCGGTCCATGACGCGGTCATTGGATGCGATGGCATCAAGTCCAACATCCGGAAGACGCTGTTGGCTGAGACCTCGAAGCCGGAGAACGCGAATGCGAATTTCAGCGGCAAGTTCTGCTACCGTGGTTTGATCCCAATGGACGAAGCTGTGTCTCTGCTGGGTGAAGAAATGGCCAAGAACGCTCAGATGTACCTCGGCCGCCACGGTCACATCCTCACGTTCGCTATCGAGAAGGGCAAGCTAATGAATGGTAAGTCATCCGGGGGCGCCCTCAGCAGGCCTGCCATTGTTTTCACTGAATTTGTGCTGACCAAAACCCGCAGTTGTCGCATTTGCCTCGGCCAAGGAATGGAATGACGACCGTTGGGTTGTGGAAGCAAACCCGGACCAAATGAAGGCCGACTTCGAGGGCTGGTCGCCCACTGTCACCAAGATCATCTCGCTGATGCGCAAGAATGACATCTGGGCGCTGTTCAACCACCCGCCAGCACCAACCTTCGTGTCTAACGGCGGAAGGGTGTGCATTATCGGAGATGCAGCACACGCAACCACACCACACAAGGGCTCGGGCGCAGGCATGGCAATCGAGGACGCGCTTGTCCTAGGCCAACTCGTCTCAGAGGCTCTTGCGGGCCAAAATGTAGACGCTGGCAGGGCGATTCCTGCGGCGTTCAGGGTGTACGATGCCGTGCGGAAGGAGAGGACGCTGCGGCTGGTGGAAGATTCGAGAGAGACGGGTCAGCTGTACGACCTCGAGCACCCGATATTCGGCACAGACAAGGAAAAGGTCAAGGAGACGCTGCTGACAAGGATGGACTGGGTGTGGGAGAAGGACCTAGAGGCTGAGCTGACCAGCTCTCTGGACATGCTTCGGAATAGCCTGCTTGGCCACGAGACGTGAACGAGACGTGGAGACAATGCAAACCGGGGAAGATTGATGAGGCCTTGAGCGCTATCGTTTGAGACATCAGCACAGACCAGAACAGATTGTCCGTGTAATTTATTATTGGCACTAAAATTGGCACTGAAACATATTGCTAAAGCAGTTCACAAAGTCTCTTTTCCTGCCCCAGATTTGGCTCCGGGATCTTCAAGACCAACCACCATTCAGCCTGCAGCATCGAGGCCAAGACCATCAGCTACAAATCGACCAGGCTGGTGGGCACGACCACGGAGACCATCTCCGAGTACGACCTTTGGGCTGCGGGAGAGTATGACAACCTCCTTAGCCTCTGTCTCGGCAACCGCGAGGCTCTGGAGAAGGAGCAGATGTTGGATTAAACGCTTAATCTATTAGGCTAGCTATAGTTTAGACCACAGGGGCAGTGCCCCCTATATATAGACGTATCTACTTTACTATAGGGAAACAGTAGGAAATAAAATATCCCGTATTTATAATAAGCATAGCCGTCTAGAATATTCCAATAGCAGATAGAGATTAATGTGAAGAAGTACCTCGACTACTTGGAGAGGCGCGGCAAGTTGAAGGCTCCTCGTGAAGTCGACTGATGTATACCCTCTCCAATCCTTAAAAAAATAAGAGAAAAAAAAAAGAAAAAAAAAAAAAGAACAGCCGCCGCCGTACAATTGGTGGATAGCAATAATCATGTGGAAATTCGGGAGTTCAATATACGTATGTCAATCACTTTAATAGTTGCTTGTTCGAAACCTTTAGTAATTAGGTAGACTCGTATTTGATGAGTATCCAACGTGTATCATGCGACTATGGCCTTTTGTCTAGTAAGGCACACTTGTGTCGAACTGCGCCTCCCACCACAAGTTCCTCCGGGGCGCCTTGTCCGGCAAGCTGATCACCTTGGGCTCCACGGTCCTCTTCCACTCCTCGCCACTGCGAACCACAGTCCTCTTCAGCCTGTCCTCGCCAGTCCCAAGCGAGCCGGCAACACAGTCCCCGCCTCCCCAGGCCGCCTCCGCGACCTGACGCCACTGCTCCTCGGGGTCGATGATGCTCTTGGGCGTGTAGAAAAGCCTGCAGTCGGTCGGCTCGTAGATGAACTGCGCGGGCACGCCATCATCCACGTGGTCGCGGAGGATGTTGTCACGCACGTTGATGCTCGTCCCCGTGCTGCGGTTAACCGCGTACGTGTCCAGATTGAGCTCCAACAAGGCAATCTCGTCGTCAGACAGCGGCCCCACCGGCCCGGATGTGGTATTCACCGCGTCGCCCTGGATGGCCAGCGAGAGGCTTGCGAGCTGGTTGAAGTAGCTGTAGCCGACGTTGTTGCTCCCCTTGACGCCGCCGTAATTCTGAATGATGGGGATGGCGCCCGAGTCGTCCAGCCCGGGCCGGCCGCCAAACGTGACGGAACGCACGTTGGCCTGTACGCGCAGGAACTCGGAGAAGAGCGTGCATGTCGATGCGCAGTAGCCGTCGTAGAGGAGGATGATGTCCTCGGCTGCGAAGGGCTGGGTGAAGTTGTTCGCGCGGGAACGATAGCCAGTCACGTCGAAGCCAATGCCATACGTCTCGTTGATGGTCAGGAGCGGGTCGTCGAAGTTCCACCGGTGGATGGGGGTGAACTCGTCGCCGTTGATCGTCTCTGGGGAGAATTTGTCCTCAACCGACACGAATGACTGGTTGGTAAAGTTTAGGTCGAAGCGGAAGTTCTGGTACGACTCCCAGATGTTTATCAGTGTGTCGTTGTCGCTCGTCTCGGGGTTGAACCCAGGCGGGATGGCGGCTGAGAACTGCTTGCCCGCAATCTGCAGCAGTTCATTGGAGCGGAAGCGGTTGAAGCCGTCTTGTTGGATCTGGGGGAAGAGCTGTCGGAAGGTATCGTGGCCCTGGAAAATGTAACCTCCGCCGTTGGCCGAGACGTCTACTATCAGTTTTGTCTTTCCGGCGGCTTTGGCGTCCTCGATGAGAGTCTGCACTGCGAGCTGGAATTCGGCCGGGATAGCTGGTGAATACGTGAGCAGCGCAAGGACTGCCACGTCGCTGTCTGGGAGGAAGTAGCCAGCGGCAGACCCATCCGAGGTGACGACAACCGGAGTTGGATACCCAAGTGGTGTAGTGCCTGTCAGGTTCCCACCCGGCGCCGGCGTCGGCACTGGAGTAGGCGTGGCCACCTCTGTGACTGGGACTGTGCCAGAGCAGTACTTGGCAAAGAAAGATTCTCCGTCCGTGATGTTGGAGAAGTCGCCCACGACCCGCGCAACAGTGGGGATGTCGATCGTTGTGCCGTTCTCGAACGTCAAGGAAGTGGATGCGTTGGGATAGATGTTGCCGTAGCGGCCTGTACCACCAAAGTAACCTTGCCAGTCACCCTTATTCGAGGCGTAAAAGGCGGGCGAGTAGAACAGCGTGTTGTAAAGCGCATCGCGGTCTTGCAGCGCTCCCAGAAGGGACAGGTCCTCCAGGACTTGGACCGCATCCTCACCGTTAATCTCGGTGACTGGAGATGGGCTCGTGAATGTGCCGTTATTGTACGCTCGAAGATCGGCTGCGATTTTGTTCAGCAACGTTGTCCATCTGCACACACAGTATATCGTGAATGATTCGAGGGTATAATTACTTACAGACTGCGTAGATCTGAGGGACGGCCACGCCGTCCAGACTCACCGAGGCCAGGGCAATGTCTCCTCTTCGAAACTGAAGTGCTGCAGCAATCAAATCCGGAGTGAATCTGAAGTGACCGTCCTTGGCTAGATTAAAAGCAGCGTAGAGGTCCGCTTGGAACTGGTATTCATTGGCATACACGCCGCCTTGGATGTTGCTGATGATTTCCTCGAAGGCGCCCGGAATATCAAATGCTGGAAATTGAAATGATGCTGGCGGGTCCTTCAGATACGATACGGCTTTTTCCCGCGCGTGTTAGCATTAATCACAACGTGCCCAGGTGAACATGCCACTTGAAGCGTCCTGATAACTTGAACTCACTTGTCTGCCATACTAGGTAGGGCTGGATGGATTTTACCAACCGAACGGCATCATCCGCGTGCAACGGGACCGAATTCAGACAGTCGTATGCCAGCTGGCCGTCCACAACTGGTACTCCTGCGCGTCGATGTCAATTAGTCAACTGACACTGCTCGTTCCACTTGCACTAATATGTGATGTAGTCAGGAGCCGCACGTACCAGAGACATTGGCCGCCTTCTGGGCGGCCCATTCACGGCTGACTATAGCACACGGCTCAGTTGAGTTCTGTCGAGCATGAAGACTACTGCTGCCATGGGACTGGATGGTCGCAGCCAGTGACAACGCCGGCAGTAGCGACGCAAGCATGAGCTGGGCTAACATGGTGTTGTATGGCCGTTTCACCGGCACAACAATCTCACGCGGCGTCTTGTGATGAAATGAATCACCTCAGGGACACTCAAGGATATGAAAAAGTGTCGTAGCTGATTCATATCGTGGGATATCGTATTTATACATGCTACGGGCATCAAAATGGGGTCTTACTATGTACCTGTGGTGCTACGTCTGTGCCCAGGCGGACTACGGGAAGCGCTCCTCAACGGCCCTCTCGCCATCGATCGTGCCATCAATAGGGCACAGAGTCCGCATGGTGCGATGCGCATGTCCAATGACATGAAGTATAGTTGCTTATCTATTAAGTCATCACTCCTCCATGCATGCAATGTCATGTGCAGTTCCCCCCTGCACCTGCTGTAATGAGTTTAGCTTTGCGGGTTATGATGATATTAGGTTTCTGCTCCGGATGCAAACTACACCTCCTCAGGGATCCCAAACGTTAAATCGTCTTGTACCTTTTTCTATTGGCAGCTTTGGACCCACCCGGTCACACTTTGCCCAATTTGCGAGCAAAAATGACTTTAAGGGGAGATGTCAAAAATTAACGTTTGGGATCCCTGAGGAGGTGTATAGCAGTCGACTCCTCATATTCTTGGCGGGCACCTGGGCTGAGCTGGGCAGCTGGGGCTGCCCGGGAAACAAAATAGCGGTAACGTCCCAGTCCCACTTGCAGCAGGGTAGTATTCTCATCCGAACGGCTCGCAAGGGGGCTGGGGGGCTGGGACAGGGGCACGGAGTCAAAAAGACGTTGCGTTCGTACCGGCATGTCGCCCAGGAGCAAATTCCGATCTGGCCTGGCAAGTGCCTGGGAATTCCATTTCGACTGCATATTTCGTGCTCGCCGTGCACAGAGCCGCAACGTACAACATGTATGCATTTCAACGACAAGGCTTTGATTCTTGCCCAGAAGTCCATTGCTTGTTTAAACCTGAAATGCAACCTAACCCGGTTGCGTGGCTGCTGGCCCCATCTGCCTCGACGCTGACCGGTTCGGAGAGATCAAATTTGCTTGTCGGGTCATGGCGAGGTCAAAGCATCGAGGTTGTCGATATTGAAGTCCTGGCGGTTTGCAGAGTACCAAAATGGGAACGAGGATTGCTTCATCATTACTGGAAAGGATGAGTAACGAGCGTTCTCGACCTTGCTTTGAATTGTGATACCGGACAGTTCGTGGATGGCTGATGGAAGGGATCCTCCAGAGCTGCCCAATTACTTAGTAGATGTCTTACTGGCGGGGTTGCGCGGGGTTACGTGGGGCAACGTACATACCTACTTAAGTACCTAGGTACATGTAGGTCAACTGGTATGTACTTAGGAAGTCAGACGACTGCAGGACATCGTGATTTTGTAATGTACCGCGAGACTGCCTGAATAGAGATCAACAGCAAAATAAGGACTATCCGCAGGAATCAGCCATGGATAGTACACACTTACAGTATTCATAGATTCATTCGGGAAAGACGACAGATACTGCAATATGTAATCATTCGCTATTGGAACCCCACGTTGGAGAGCTCGCAACTCGATAATTTTGAAACCCGAGTTCTTAAGCTCTTTGGTCCTTAAAGACTTCAGTAATAGCCCATCTCGAAAGTTTCAACATGCAAGTGAAGGTGAGAATGTATGTCATTGATAATTACCTAGGTATTTAGGAGTGGAACAAGACTGAACTTCGATCTTCGATCCAGAGGAAACCAGCAATCTCCGTTGTGAACATATGGAAGTGGGCTGTATTCACATGGTAAGACTGGATAAAGCAGAACGTTCATGTGAATTGCTCTCAATTCCTTTTTTTTTTTTTTGGTGTCAGTTGCTTGCTTGATATTGTTCCCCCCTCCACCACCCCGGGTGACTGCACCAGCAACCCAACCCTATGGTCAAACCTCTATGCACTTGCGCTGTAAATCCAGCAACCTAACGGCCACCCTAGGTACTCACACGTCAGTGCTTTGCCCCCCAAGACATCTCGAAGGCATCCTTACTGTGCATGCAGATCCGAGTTGGATGACATCAACTCTTCTTATGTCATTGCTGGTTTCAATACTTGCCGTTTTCTCTTTGTCCCCAGGCTCCAATTGGCCCTTCTGTTGGGTCACCTGACCCAGCGGCTAAGTCCCAGCCTCAACCTCACCTTCAGCCTCAGTCTCACCAGGATAATACAGCGACCGCATTGTCTATGAGCCACTGACCGATGCTCTTCCCATATTATCGGACCATTGCACTTGTGATCGAGATGTTCAGGCACGCGACCTGGTCTGAATTCAGGACAATGCAACCACAATAACATTTAGCAGCTCTGGTTTCTACCAAGGGGCGCTGAGGACCAAGACGGCACCCAGTGGTCGGCTTTGCTTCGGGAAGGAGATGCCACCAGAACACTGGAACCTAGTTCCCTAAATTCATATGCTGACAACACCAACGCCTGTTCAATGCGTTCTTTGAGCCATTATGCGGTGGGATCCTTCCCAGTCACGAACATCAAAACCACTATGAGAACCAGTCAGTGAATGCTTGACCCAGCCAGAGCGATGTATGACGCGGGGCTTGGGAGAAAACTGGTCAAGGGGGCCGGGTTGCTGGCTTGCCAAAAAAAAAAACATGACTTACAACTTCGGTGAACTCCTCCTCACCAATGCCACTCCTCTCACACATGCCCCTGAACACGCCACCCAGCTCCCAAAGCTCCTTCGGAGTGCCGAGCTCGATGATCTGGCCCTGGTGCATGACGCATATCCTGTCATAGTTGATGATGGTCCGTATGCGATGCGCAATCGTCAGCACGGTCTTGCCCTTGAAGGCCTGGAGCATCGTGCTCTGGATCTTCTCGTCTGTCTCCAGGTCCACGTTGGACGTGGCCTCGTCGCACACAACGATCCTGCTTCCCCTGACCAGCACACGGGCCAGTGCGAGGAGCTGCCGCTGGCCGAGGGAGAAGTTCAGGCCCTCCTCCTCAACCTTGTCGTCCAGGCTGAGCGAGCCCAGATAGGCCTGTTGCAGGGCGTGGATGAGCTGCCACTCGGAGCAGGTGTTGAACGGATCCAGATTCGACCTCACGGTGCCGCGGAACAGCGTCGTGTCCTGTGGGATGATGGAGAGGCGGGACCGGAGGGCGTCCAGGGGCAGCTTGGAGATGTCCTCCCCGTCGATGGTGATGGACCCACCACTGAGCTCCTGCATCCGGAACAACGCGCCGATCAGGCTGGACTTACCAGCCCCGGTGCGCCCTATGATCCCGATGCGCTCGCTCCCCCCGACCTTGAGGGAGAAACCCTTCAAAACCTCTGGAAGGTCAGGTCTGTATCTCATGCGCACGTCGTCGAAGGTGATCTCGCCGGCAAAAGGCCATGCTGACGTCGGCGCCCTTGGGACGACACCATTGTTGACGGTGGATCCCTCCTGCGGGATGTCCTTGCCGTACGAGTATAGCCGCTCGGTAGCGTTCATGGCGTTCTCGACGTCGGCGAACTGCCGCACGATGAACTGCAGGACCTGCGTGGCGCCAAGGATGTACGAAAGGACCAGGCCGGAAATGGCCGGTGACTGCGTGAACCGCTCCTGAACGACCACGATACCTACTGTCAAGATAAGGATGACACCAACAAGGTCCAGGCGCATGTTGAGCCACCGCTGGTTGGAGAAGGTCAGGAAGTTGGCGCTGTCCATGTTGTCTATGGCCATTTTGATCGTCTTGACGAAGCGGTCTTGCGAGTCGTAGCTGCGGATGCAAGAGACGCCGCTGAGACCCTCGGTGAAGCGGGCAAAGACGACAGACCGCAGCACAGCCTCGTACCGTTTTACTTCGCGAGCCGAGGAGCGGTAGTAAGCGGCTGAGAAGAAGAAGATGACCATGACTGGGACAAGTGCGCAAATGAACTGTCCACGGTGTTAGTGACGCGATGTTCTCCCGGGAAACTACGTCTAAATTGTTCTGATATGCACTCACCCAATAGAAATAAGAAAGAATCAAGGCAAAAATGGAGATCACCATCGCAATAGATATGCAGTAAAGTCGAAGAGCCTCAGTCAGAGAATAATCCATCACATCGACGTCCTTGGAGAAGCGGTTGGTGATGCGGCCGAGAGGTGTCGTGTCGAAAAACGCGATCGGCGCATGCAATATCTTGCGCAAAGCCCTATTGAGCATGTGATTGCTGGAACTGGTGCAAGTAATGGCGAGGCAGATGCCGAAGGCGTATAGGAAGAGGGCCTGTGTGACACAAAGCATGACATATATGCCGATATAGGTGTTCTCCGCGAGACCGTACTTGTCCTGGCTCCACCATGCCAGCCAGAGACTGGAAAGGATGTTCAGACCCTGTGCGAGGCAAAGGAGCGGGACTATGAGTGTGACCAGCACCATGCTATCTGCAGACTTGATGTATGAGATGTAGACCGACCAGGGGATGCTCTTGGTGTTCTGGTCCTCGGTAGACATGAGGTCCTTCAGTTTCCCGGCTGCAGCTTTGGCCGCTTTCGCGGCTGCTGCAGGGGCGGCGGGCGTGGTACTGGCTGCGGCTGTTGGCATGGCCGAGTCGGCGGTTGCCTCGTTGTTTTGCTGTGCCGCGGCGGCCCGTTCGTGGACCATCGCAGCAAATTCTGTGTTGTTGACCATGAGGTTGAGGTACGAATCCACGGCTCGGATGCGGCCATTCTCCATCCAGACAATGCGGTCACACTGACTAAGAACGTGCATCTGGTGCGTTGCGAGGACTCGCGTCTTGTGGCTGACAAGACCACATATGGCCGTCTCGAAGATGAACTTGCCAACGTAGGGGTCGACCGCACTCAGAGGATCGTCCAGTAGCAGGATGTCGGCTTTGGAGTATACAGCCCTAGCCAGGCTGATCCGCTGCTTCTGCCCTCCAGAGAGATTGATGCCTCGTTCGCCGATTTCTGTTGCATCGCCACGGGGGAGCGTTTCGAAGTCGGAGGTAAGTGAGCACGCGTGGACCACGATGCGGTACCATTCTTCGTCGATCTGGTTGCCAAAGACGATGTTGTCCTTGACAGTAGCATTCTGTATCCATGCGTACTGGGCACAGACGGCCTTGGATCCTCCCCAGACCACTGATCCGCTGGTCTTGCGCATGTCGCCTGTCAGCGCAGAAAGCAGGGACGTCTTCCCGGACCCGACGCCGCCAATGATGGCGATAAGTTCTCCTCGGTTGATGTCGATATTGACGTTGTTGAGGGCAAACGGCAAGTCTTCCGGCACAAGGGTCGTATTTGAAGCGTACTTCTCGCCAGTCCCAGCCTTCCCGGCTGCTCTGTTCCCGACACCTGGCGGGAGCTTGCTCGAGGCCTGCTTCTCCCAGGTGAAGGTAGCGTCTTCTACCTGGATGGCGCTCTCCAAGCCTGGCTCGACTTTGAAGACCTCTTGTTCTTCCTCAAGAAGGTATTCTTGGATCCGTTGCATAGATGCCCAGGCATCGACAGCCATGCCGAGGCAGACGGGCAGGTAGGTCAAGGGGCTCCGGAGGCTGTTGAATATGGCCATTGACGAGAAAACCACGGCTGGCGACAGTCCATCGTGAGTCGTGGCGTATGTGACAAAAGCAAGCATGGCAGCGAAGATAGGCACCGTTTGTGATACAGCAGTGACGATGTTCCGAAACGCCATAAAATACTGCAGCGCCGTTGTTTCCGTGGCTCGGAGTCCAATGATGCGCTCCACGAATGAAGTCTCCCAGCCAAAGTACTTGACCAGTCTGACTGCTGACAAGACTTCTTGCGTAAGGCCTACTCGCTTGTCTGTAATCTGATTGATCGTTTTCCGTCTGATGAATAGATTGCCAACTGATTTTGCGAGGAAAACCATGGCCACGATCAAAATGCCCAGTCCCGCCAGGGCGCTGTAGCTCAGATTGACGATCAAGAGTGCCACTGCAATGACAGTGATGAGCGGTGCAGTCCAGACGGTATGTATCAGACCAGCAGCTGCATCGATGCGCGCAGAGTCGATGGCCATCAGGCCAATGACGCGCCCATTCGACCAGCCCATCTCTGCAACAGCGGGGCCCTTCTGTTTCTTTGCATTCTTTTCTTTCATCTCTTGCCCTGGAGAATGCTCTGTATTATCTTTCTCCCCGGACGGGTCTTCTCCATCACCGACCAGCGTTGCCTGGGTGTCGCTGGAGGATGGGGGTTTGATTCCGTTCTTGGCTCGTCCTGATATTCTCAGTGACTTGTTGAATATAGCAGTGATCAGGACAGCTCTTGTCTGGCCGCCGACCATGTGCCCGTTGTAGAAGAAATGATTTGTACAAAAGCTTTGAATGACCTGCATAAACACGATTCCAAACACCAGACCATAGCCGTGGGAAACTGGAGGAGGTTCAACGCCCTCGAACTTGGCGTAGTATGACTCCAGTGCGAACTGGATGAGATACCGGAGAGTGTAAGGAGATCCGACAACAAAAAGGTCAGAGATCAGCCGACACAAGCCTCCGAACAAGAATTCGGCTTTGAAGGTGCTGTACAAGGCCCAGAAGAGGGGCGCTTTGTAGCCTGCTTCCACTCCCTTTTTGAAGGCAGCACTGACGAGCTCGGCATGGGCTTCGACGGATCGGTCAGGATTGAGAAGCCAGATATCATTGATTTTCAGAGGCCGCCGGAAACCCACCTATTGCACAAGACTGGTCAGTCGTGAGTTCATCAAGTTCAGAGTATCAGCATCGGGAAGATGCCCGAGCTCGCAAAGATGTGCTATTCGCTGCGTGGAGGTAGTCTTTCCAACAACTCAGCTGCCTGATATTTCTCAAGAGACAGGATATAGCGTACCGGGCTCGGGAAGACAACAAAATGGAGTCTGTGCAGTGGGCAGATGGAAGGCAACAAGAGATGGACCAGCACTCACAGACATCATTGGTGACATCCATTGGAAAGTCAGTCGGCTGACAATTCCGGCAGTGTATTCAGGTGAGACACTTCTTTCGGATGGATATGAGGGAGGCGGCCTTGTCCTGGTGAGCCAGGAAAAGAATCCCTTGCCAGCAGCCCTATCCTCGCGGGTTTGCTGCTTTCCGACAGTCACCTCTGTGGTATCTGTGGTCGTTGTCGTTGTCGTTGACGTAGCCTCACTTCCTCTCCGTTGGGCCTCCACATCGTGGTAGGCCGGAGGTGATGTTTCGCTCCCATCTTTTGGCAACGAGTCTTCGTCGGCACCGAACAGTGTAGACTGTGAGACTGTCCTCGCCGAGGATGATTGAAGAGTGGACTGAGAGTTCTTGCGACTATGCTCTGCGAAGTTGCGTTCGAGATGTGTATGACCTGCGACGCGGGCGGTGGACTCGGTCGACTGGAGTTCGATCGCATTGCTGTTTTGTCCGACCCCGTCCGTGTTTGGGTCATGGCTTGGGTTTACTGCCTCGATCCCATCCCCAAGATCAACCTCTGTGAACTTAGACTGGGGAGCCATGGCGCTTGGCCCCCTGAAGCGCAGAAATCAGATCAAGGCTGAGATTGGAGCCCACTCTTTGGGGTTGATCGGCGGCCGACACACGTGGAGATGTTGCACCGTTGTTTTTGGACCCTGGTCTTGCATGAGGGTAGCAGGATGGAAAGAATGACGGCGTGTCGACTGACTTATTGTGCCAAGCCATGGTCATGGAATGGGCATTGTTTTATCGGTTGTGCTTCCATGACCCGAGGCGAAAAGCATTGTTCCCGCCCACCATGAGAGGATGTGCTGCCCCGGGGTCATCGCCTTGGACTTTCGCCATTGCGCGCCGCTATTCCACAACTTGACATCTAAAATCTTGCAGGTGAGCGGCGATCGAGTTCATACTAGCCAGGAAACAAAGAGACAGTTTTGTTCTCGGGTTGCTTTGGAGAGGAAAAGTCAGCATAGATGTCAGCCACGAAGATGGGCATGACAGTGTAGAGGATAGAGACAGGGGCCAGTGCATGGGCTGACAGGGCCGACTCCTCTACTCTTATATGCAATCAATCGTTCTAAAACCACGCTAGTAACGCAATATAACCGATACATACGAAATTGCATACACCTTATTATTTTAGACTATATTTAGATATTTCTTAAGATTAAGAGGTTTAAAAATTTCAAGAAAAATATAAGTAGATAGCTATAATTCCGCTCTTTCTTCTTATATATAGCTTAAATTTATTAAAGCAAGATTAATAATTGTATATTTAAGGGGGTATATTTTTAAGGTTTCTGGCTACTTTTATAGGGCTATAGCTAGTATATATAAAAGAACTCTTAAAAATACCCCCCCTTTTTAAAATTTTAGAGATTTATTAAAATTATACTTCTAACTTAAATATTTTTATAACGAAACTTTTAGAATTAATATGGAAATAAGCAATAGATAGCTATAAATAGCCTCTTTCTTTTAATATATAGTTCGAGTAGTCTATAGCAAAACTAATAGGGAAAGAAGCAAATATATTAGAAAAATAATAAGGTATGCTACTAAAATTACACTTTTAACTTAAATATCTCTATAATAAAACCTTTAAAATTAATATAGAAATAAGCAATAGATAGCTGCGAATAGCCTTATTTTTTTAATATACGGTTCGAGTAGTTTGTAGTAAAACTGGTTAGGAAAGAAGCGAATATATTAAAAAATGACGGTTATATATAAGTTCGCGTATATCGGTTATGTCGCGTTACTAGCGTGGTTTTGGAACGATTGATTGCATATGAGAGTAAGCCACCCCTAGCCGTGGTCATAGATTCTCCCCTGCATTGCCACCCCCGATATCATGGATCAACTTGTCTTTACACACCCAAGTGCAAATTATCCCATTCGCACGCCATAGGCACGAAGATGCATACGCCCCTAGCTGACAGCATCTCGCCACTGCGACCGCCATGCCTCCTAATCCTCCCAAGAATGGACCAACTTCAGCCGAAGCCATCCAGACTTTCGCTCTCGAAAGGTATCAGTCGATTCCAAAATGGGAACACGGTTATAAAACTATTGAATCCGTGTATCACGCGTCTAGACAAGCGCACTGCCTCATGGTCAGTCCCTTGACGCGCTGCCCCGGCCCCGGCCCCGGCCGCGTCCATCGGCTCAAGAAGGCCGTCCACCACGTGGATCCGGGGGGCGAATAGACAACATGAACCTCCTGCTTTTGGTCATAGCTATCTTTTTGGCGGCTTGGCAGGCTGACATGAACATGCTAACGTTGCTTTCTGCTGCTCAATTACTTCCTTGCGCTGACTATTGCAACATTCCTTGCAATGGTTCGCAGATCCACCTAGCGGGACTAGCTGTGAGCCCCAGCAGTTTGGAAGACGTGGTGGGGAGACAGAGTGAATATGTTGCCCTGAAAAGGATTGAGCGTGAACGTCTAAAGTTTGCTTATAAGACTGACTGCAGATCCCGTCATGCTCAGTCGTCACGATCCATCTTGCAATTCGGCAAAGCGAGAACTCGTACCACGTACACACGTACTGCTCTTGTTTCACAACATTGAATTTCATCCTCGCCCATCAAGAACGAGGTCAGGCACATCGGCGAACTCGGCACCAATGGCTCCCATTCTCCCGACCATCACGCTTGACCACACCCTCTTCGATCTCTACTCCCTCGATGGGGGTAACGGTCATGAAGTCGGCTTCGTCATGGCCGTCCCTCCCCCGGGGCCCCAGGTCGCGCCGTCTTTCCCGAAGCCAGTCAAGTACGCGTACCAGTCCCCACGCTACCCGAAGCTCGATAACGACGTCTACGCTCGCATCTGTCTAGGATCCGCCGCTCAGTACCATGCCTTTCAGACTGGTCCTATTCCTCTGTATCTGTTCGACGTAGAACCACCAAAGAGCGGTTTCATCGCCAATCTGACTGCCGTGCCCGACCATCGCGAGGATGCTGAGCGTGTCTACTCTCAGCTGGACCCCGCTCAGAGGCCCGACGTAAGATTCATCAGCGCACCGTCAGACATCAAGAGGGCAGGCGGCACCAAGCTCTTCTCATACACGCCTTTGGATCTTCTGGAAGGCCGCACGCTGACCGTCGATACGGATGTTCACTACAAGCTGCTGTCCAAGAGGACGTTGGCTTTTGCGCCTCTGACCAGTCCGCGCTCGGATGTCATCGACTCGCAGTTGTCGCACGAAGAAGCCAAAGACACTCTCTTGGTCACTGCAGAGGTGGAGAAGATGCTTGCGCCCATTCAGCAGCGTGCCCTGCCCTTTGTTGTCAAGGTTCCCCAAGCAGTTGGTGGCCAAGGCGTCTTCGTCCTCAACAACGAGGCGGATCGTGCTGACTGCCTCGAGGGCCTCCAGGATGAGACCGCAAGCATGATAAAGAGCGTGAACGCCGCAAACGAGCACCTCAAACCGGCCTGCCTGATTCTCCAGGACATGCTCCCTGGCGTCCCCCGCGGTCTGAATCTCTTCGTCACAAAGACTGGCCGTTGCGTCTGGGTCAGCTGTACGGAGCCAATCCTAGACGAGCGTAACTATTGGAGCGGCGCGTTTGTCGACTTCAACCGTCAGAAGCACTGGGAGGAATATTATGGTGAGACGGCGAAACAAATCTCCAGATATGTGTTTGACCAGGGCTACTATGGTCCTATGGGGGCGGACATCATGTTGGATGAGAACGACAAGCAGCATGTCATCGACCTGAACGTGCGGCTGACTGGGAGCTACATATTGGGGCTTATGCGGAACCACTTCACCTCTCGGGGCCTGAATTGTGCTTCTCTCTTGACGCCTCTTGCTGTGAGAGGAGACCGCAACGCGTTCGAGGAGCAGTTCTCCAAGGAGCTGGAAGAAGGACGCCTTGTTATCACCGGCTGGACCCATGGTCGTGGTGGGCCAGGCGGGATCTTCAGATACAGCCTCGGCTCCTTGGTAGTGGGAGGTGAGGATCAGGCCTCCATGCTGGCAATGATGGACACTGTGAATGCCATCCGCATCCGCAAGTAAACTTCGGAAATGAAACAAAGATAATGGTTACAGCTAGCTGAAGGAGATTTTCTTTTGTACCCATTGGAGGGTACTGGGGACCAAACATGCCATGTTTAGCTATCCATGCCATGTAAAAGTAACATTCTATGTTATTCTGACATGGCATGTGGATTTGATATGGCATGTTGATTTGACATGGCATGTTGACCAAAAGGGTATAGCGCTTGGTCCGTGCGCTTAAGAAAAAAAAAAGAAAAAAAGCTCTGGCCGCGAGTCGAACTTGCGCACCAGCTATTTCTTGCACTCCAGCCATTTCTTACCTACCTACCAGCCTGCCGCTCTGACCCCTTCACTACGGAGATTACGGAGTTAAGTCTGCCCACTAATCCAAATAGCTCCGACAGCTCCGAAGGCTTCTCGCACGGGCCAAGAGCTAAGCCTATTTCGTCAACATGCCATGTCAAATCAACATGCCATGTCAAATCCACATGCCATGTCAGACCTTATATGCCATGTTGGCCTAACATGCCATGGCTGTCCCCTAATATCCCCCAAGGGGTATCTACTCTCATAATTAATGCTTAGTGGTATCTTGGAACGCAATAATAAACACTCATCCCTTCAGTCTCAAACTCCAGAAAATGTGACAAGATACTCAGACAGTGGGGTTGAGACCAATGTAAAACTCTGCAAAGCCATTGCCGAGAACGTGAAGACATGTCTCAATGATTATACGACGACGGCACTTATTTACACAATTACATTGCATATAAGCCTCCGCTGCAAAGTGTTCTGTCAAGTCGCACAGCCCAAGTTGCCGTGTCTAAGTAATTTCTCCTCTCATTCAGAATCTTCTTTTCTGTTCAAATTCTCCAAGGTTACGATTTTATAGACCTTATTGTAATTACCACCATCACCCTTCAAATTCATGGCATCCAAGCGAGCAAGACAACCCGCTTACTCTGTACTAGACACGGACTAGGCTCGAGGCATGCAAAGCTTTAACATGATGCAAATTAATATTTCAGTTAATCAAAGGTTGAAATTAGTAGTTCCACGATCATGAAAAACCTTTTTACTCTGGCTCTCACGGGCCAAGACCTTACCTCAGTCTATGGTCAAGCTTACTATGTGAGCGAGCCATCAAATTAGAAAGTAGAAAGAAACCAAGCAGTAAAACCAAGCACTCTTAGTGAAATTCGTAGTGTGGATCTGCCAAATCTATGATCGATCGATCGTGTGCAGTTCCTGACAGGAGGCTGACTTGATGACACTGGCTGACAGGCGTTATATGCGATTTGGCCCATCCAGCCTCGCATACAATCAAGCACTTCAGGGCCAGTGGCCACCGCCACAATGATGCCAACAAACGTATTCTAGGATATCACAGCCTAATTATTGGTGGAATGGGTTGGGTGGTGGATTGGCCCTGACAAAGCAAATCGCCACGACAGGTGGGCTCATTCAGTCTGGACCCAGTAGCATGCTTTGATGACTAGATTTCACGATGGTTTCGCCTCGATCGACTCGGTACACAACGCCATCTGGCTGACGACCTATTTCTATCTCCCAAAAATGTTCGCCCTGGCACGGATGACAGATTCTTCATGCATGTCATCAAGGCGAGCTCAAGTGAATGACCGTCGCCTCTCCCATACTTAAGAACATGACATGCCCTTCACTGTCACTCCTGTCATTCTCCATCATCAGAGTCTTCAACACCAGCTTAGGATTTGGTAAGCAGCACTCTTCACCACGGCCAGAACGATCACGACTCCTAACCTGGCCTTACAGTGCATAGGCCCGCGGTAGTTGACGGAGCACAACTCCATCACGCCCCTCAACAGGCGAGGACATACCTGGTCAGCAAAAACCGGACTCTCCCTAACCATATAGGAAACGAACTCCAGCGAACAGCCAGAATAAGCCCGTCATGCAACTGCTCTCAGCATACCTACCCGCCGCGCTCGGGTGCCTCGTGATCGTGGTCTTGGCAAGCAAGGTGCAGAACTACCTCGAGGCGCGGGCCTTTGCGCAAAAGAACGGCACGCAGCCGGCGAGGAAGCTGCCGCAGTGGGAGCAATGGGTCGGGATCCAGAACGTGCTCGAGATGCTGCGGGCGGCCAGAAGCCACGGCATCCTCGAGCTGGGCCTGCGGAGGTACACGGCCATGGGCAAGACGTTCGAGACCAAGGCCCTGGGGAGGTCCTTTACGCATACGATCGACCCGGAGAATATCAAGACGGTGCTGTCGACCAACTTCAAGGATTTCGGAGTGGGCCAGAGGATCGACACTCTCGGACCGCTGCTTGGCTCGGGGATCTTCACGACGGATGGGGCGGCCTGGGAGCATTCTCGGGTGAGTTGTTGTTCCGATTGGTTTTGTGTTCCTTTCTTCATTTTCTTCATGTTCTTATATAGGCCGTGGTCGGTCGGTCGTCTAGGCCTCCGGCACGGTCGTTGCATTCCGTCTGTCAGCCCACCTGTCATGCACCCACTCCGTTCCTTTCTTCCCGAAAAAGAGTCCCTCGCATCGGCCGAAAGCCCCGGTCGTCGTGCGCTCAAGGCACACCTGGCCACTCCGTGTGCAACAACGATGCTATGCTCTGTTTTCTCCATCCCGTTCATGTCGCGTTGAACTCGGTCGGTCCTTGTCAACATTGGGAACGGAGACAGTCCGAGAGAGAAGATCGGGAATTTCCCATTTGGGATTTCCAACTCCTCTGATTGGCCACAGACTAATCTCACTCCCGCGCCACCACCGTCCCTGTCGCACACTCCGTCACAAAAAATACCCACCCAAGTAATGGTCAGTCACAGCTAACATCTCTCCCTGCCAGGCACTTGTGAGACCGACCTTTGCCAAATTACAGGTCAGCAACCTGGATACCTACGAGGAGCATGTGTCGCACCTGATCCACTTGATCCCTTCGAATGGGGCGACGGTGGACTTGGCGCCGCTCTTCTTCCGGCTGACGATCGACGCGGCCACCGAGGTGCTCTTTGGGCGCAGCCTCAACACGCTGCAGAAGTCGCCCGACTCGGAGGAGCACATGTTTATGAGGGCATTCGACACGGCCCAGTCCAAGGCGCACTTCCGCCCCCGGAACTGGTTCGTGGCCAACTACATCTTCCCGGATGCGGATTGGGATGCGGCCCTTGTGACTGTGCACAGCTTTGTCGACAGGTACATCTCGAATGCCTTACGCAAGAGATGCGCCAGTTCACCCGCGAGCACGGCGCCTACCAGCCCGGACAGTAAGGTGGGTGACGTCGGCGACGACTCCTGCATCGTTGGGCCCGACGGCAAGAAGAGGTATGTGTTCCTGTACGAGATGGCCAAGGAGACCTCGGACCCGATTGAGTTGCGACATGAGCTGCTGAACGTGCTCCTGGCCGGCCGTGATACCACCGCATCTCTGCTTTCAAACACCTTCTTCGTCCTGTCTCGCCGTCCCGATATCTGGGCCAAGCTCAAGGAGGAGGTTGATGCCCTTGGTGGTGTCTTCCCAGACTATGACACCCTCCGCGGTATGAAATATGTCAAGTACCTATTGAACGAATGTGAGTACAGGTGTTTTTCTGCGTCCAGTACTGCACACATTTCTTCCCCGATTCCTTCCTCTACCCCATCCCCTTTCCCTAAAATCTATTCTGGAGGACATCGGCTTCGCTTTCGCATTCGATGTCCTCTCGGGATCGCGTTCGCGCAATCCTTCCACGAGGCTGTCCTCCAATGAGACGCCGAGGCTCGCACATCGCATCTCACCTCAGTCCGAAGGAGCCAATCCCATCTCAGATCCCCTGTCCCTTCTCACACATACAAGAACCGCGCGATAAGACTCGATGAATTACTGACAACTCCTGTCCCCTCCCAGCCCTCCGTCTCTATCCAGTTGTCCCGCTCAACTCCCGCATCGCAAGCCGCAACACCGTCATCCCCCACGGCGGCGGGCCCGACGGCCAGGCCCCCGTCACGATCGGCAAGGGCGAGGGCGTCTCGTACTCTGTCTACGCCATGCACAGGAGGAAGTCGGTCTTTGGGGACGACGCGCACGAGTTCGAGCCAGAGCGCTGGTCACGCCCCGACATGAGGCCCGGGTGGTCATACCTCCCCTTCAACGGAGGCCCGCGCATCTGCCCGGGCCAGCAGTTCGCACTGACCGAGGCGAGCTACGTGGTAGTCAGGCTGGCGCAGACGTTTGACCGGATCGAGTCGCGGGATCCGAACCCGTGGACCGAGGGGCTGGGGCTGACGACGGTGAACTTGAACGGGGCCAAGGTTGCGCTGGTCAGGGACTCCTAGATGGGTGATGATGTATGACGCTGATTTCCATGGTTGGAATGCTGACGGCATAGCGTTCGTTGAGTTTCATTCCCTTTCCCAAATCCTTGCATTCATCTGTGTTTCTTCTCATTTCCGGACAAAGCATTACCGCAAGTCATGTCTGATCTGGCGCTCTGGGCTCATGTATTCTGTGAGATGTTATTGACATCACATGAGTACCTATATCTTCATAGGTGCTGTTAAAAAGGATGAAATTAAAAATACAGTCCAATATGTAAACGAGACAAGAGTCGCAAGCGACTTTGTTGAGATAATGTTCTGAGAGTTGCCCCTGCACATGTGGTTTTGCTTCCTGCTTGCCGGTGTCTGCTGCTACAGTCATTTGCCGTACGTGATGATCTAACATGTTGCTAGAAAAGAGTTGAAGCAAATCGAATCTCCTAAACCGAAAGTCAAGTTTTACACATACCATCGCTTACAAAAATCCTCCGAAGAGCACATGCACGCGATACAGGAAGAATTCAGCACGTGATAGTTGAAGATCACAGCGAAATACGACGGACAAATGAAAGATGTACAAACGGTTGTCAAAGTGGAGGTTAAGGGTTGTGAAGGAAGGGAGTCCTGCAAGAACTGTGAGCAGGTATTGCCGGAGCACCAAGGATCAATCACTTTCGGAACCAAGTCACGACTACGGAAGCAAGATAGCCAGAGTTGAATGCGCACAGCTCAAGGTCTTATGCGTTTGTACGAATACACGAAATGGTCGAAAACAGCTATGTATATGCTAACAAAGTTGTGTATTCCAGGGCTTCAGTCTTGCCTTCGGGAAGGAACATTTCCAAAGATTCCAGAGCAGAGGAGCTGCAGTGGCCCGTCACCAACCCAGTACGCCGCTAAGCACCAACCGGACAAAACGGGCTTGAATTGTCAAGCCGAGTGAATGAAGTGAAGTACGATGTTACAGGGAAAATGACCAAAAGGATATGCTAAACCGCCGGCGCCATCCAATACAACTCGAGACAAGACACAAGCCGATAGAACTCGACCCAGTCCATCACTGCTTCTCAGTGGTGGTGTTTCTCGACTTAGGAAAAGGAGTAAATACAGGCTTCTTCCACACTGGACCATGGCCACACAGCCATAGGGGGTACACCACTCAATGCGGGACATGTATGTTCCCGTGTCTAGGCTCAGCTACCGCTCATCTGCAACGGGCATCGCGCAGTCATCAGCGAGAAGCACTGGGTCTATCCAGTGTAGCTGTGGATGGCGATGGGAACCCATCTGCTGTGATTGCTGGTCCTCGTGGGCAAGCAGTCAGCTAATATCGACTAGCCCCTCCGGGTTGCGCCAGTCAGGAACAAGCTCATCCATGTCGATTTCCGGGTGCTGCCGGGCATTATACAACAGCAACAGTGATGCCAATGCTACCCTGTCGCATTGCATGTTGTGGGTGCCAGCAAGCTCCGTGAGGAGAGCCCAGAGGTTTGGCAACTGTATAACGATGTGGGTCAGCTCGAGTGCACAGGAGGAGGACTGCTGATGATCGAGGGGAGGACTGGAAGCAGACAGAGGGAAAGCGTTTGAACTGAGTAGGGTCAAGAAAAGTTGGGGGAAGCTACCTGAGCCCCTAGGAACACTTGATCACTTACGTTATCCTGAAACACGCGCTGCATCTCCTCGGGGACGGCTCCCAACGAGGGAAGGCTTCCAGGACCACCGACAGATCCGGACGACAGATCCGAGTTCATCTCGCCGTCAAACATCATGACGTCCTGGCTGGCTTGCATGCTGTTGTGATGGTGCTGCTGGCGCCTGCGGGATTTCTTGATGACTTGGTCCAGCTCCTGAGTGTATATACTCTGAGCGGATTCGACAATCTTCTCGCGGTAGCCACGGCTCTCCCAGACTGTCCATTTGGATGACGATTCTTGGAGACTCTCGAGAACGTTGGCAAGTTTGCGGCCTCGAGAGCTGCGCTGGGCTAGCTCCGCAACACTGTTCTTCTGGAAGGTGGAAGTGTAGTAGCTGGTGACCATTGAGTCGAAGTCAGAAAACCCTGCTGCTCTCACGAAAGTGAGGATGGCCTTGAACCGAGACGTGTTGGTGGCCGAGGCGGCTGAGTTGGCGGCATCTGCAGAGCTCACTGAGCCAGACCCTTGCGAACCCACGGTGCCTCGTCGAAAAGCTGAAGCACCGTTGGATTGCCTCGAAGGGTCCATCGGTGTTTGCATCTCTGGAAACAGCGGAGGGCTCGGCAGTGATGGCTGCATCAATTTCTCCAGGAGGACGTCCTCCATGCCAGTGGCGAAAGAGTTCTTCTTTGGGGTGGGCATTCCCTGCTGGTTTTGAGGTGATGACATGAAGCTCATGAATTGAACGCGCATCTCCTCGCGATGTTGCGCACAGGGACCTGTCATGCTATTGCAGCTGCAGGACATGTTCAGATACTCGTTTGCGAAAGCCGCCAGGTCACCGTCTGGTGTTGGCAGCAAGGTCGGGTCAGGGACCCAGGCCTTGTTCATGTCATCCCCAAAGCCGTTCATGGTTCCTGGCGGTTGTAGGCGCGAAACGGAGACCTGGATAGGCGATTGAGAAAGTCTTCCGGAGTGTTGGTGTTGGTTGTGAGGGAAACCACCGTTGGTCTGCAAGTGGTGTATCGGGTAATTCGTGACGGAGCTGTTGCTGCTCACGCTACCTGCACAGCTGCTTGCGCTAGAAAGACCTAGGTGTGCGTGGTGGGCGGCTTGCTCGGCAGCCTGTTCTCGTGCCAGGCGATCTTTCTCCTCGGCCACTCTCTCCTTTACTTTTTGTCCTATGGGGAGTACGGGGTCAGCCAAGATCAAGCAGAAAACACTGGCTCAAGGGTCGTGGCATTGTATGGCTCCACTGGGTAGGGCAAAGACAGACGTCGATGTTGAGCCAGAGCTTTGAGCTGCCAAGTGAAGAACGAAGTCAAGACACAGAGGAGACCAAAGAAGACCCACGGTGATTTCGTTGTGCTATCCTGTTTTGGATTCTCCGCCTCTGAACGGCACCGGGGCTCTGGGACCTCGTCTTTTTGGGCTGTGTGGGGTTGACTGGTGCTGTGGATGCCGTTCCCTCGTCTGCAGCTGCTACAGACTTGGCAGGGGCTTGATCAGATTCTGGTGCCACTGCAGCAGAAGTGTTGGTGTGAGAGACGGAAGAGACGGTGGAGGTGACTGAGGAGGAGGACGACACGGAGGTGTCAGAGTTGTTGCTCGAATTTGATTCGTCCTGCATTGTGGATAACAACCGGACAAGTGTTAATAAAGCCGGGACAATGTCTTGATATTGGCTGCAGTAATGCAGTGCAATGCCCGAGAAAGGCTGAGCCGATGTGTCAGGACCTCGTGGCTCTGGGAGCCGCTTTGGTTGACAGCACAGGACCGAGGTGACCACCGCAGTGGAGCCGACAGTGATGCAGAGATGACAGGAAGTGATAGTACAGAGAAGAGAGGTGACGGTGTGTTATGACAGGGCAAGACAATGCGACACACAGGCCGAGTGGCAAGCAACAAGGGGCACAGATCTGCAGCTTTTGTTGGTCACTCTGAGTGAGTGTTGGTCACTAGGAGTGAGTGTTGGTAATGTTGCAGAGCTGGTGGGGTCTTTGACTGTCTAGTCAAGTCAGGGGAAGTAAGGCAGTGATATATCGATCGCCGAGCTTGAGCAAGATGATGGAGTACGATGATGGGCAGGCGGTGATTAGAGAAGAGTCAAGCTTTCTCATTGTCAGGGACCCAAGAAGGCGGCGAGGTTGTTTAAGTGTCAAGCACTCAGCCAAGCCCGGGAGCCAAGGTGCCAAGTAGATTCGACGGTTGAGAGCATGTCTCTGGCGCCGGGTTGTGGTGGAGGTGGTGGGTGTGGTGCGGATGTGCAAGAGAAGGATGAGGATGCCTGAGACACACGTACCCGCTTGGAGTAGACGAAGCCAAGATGATGTGGGAGTGTGGGTAGCAATTCCGGGGTCCAAAGCTAAGGACCAGCACCGGGACCAGAACCAGGCCAAGGGTGGGGTGGGATGGGTGAGGCACTGGCCTACATACTCGACTTGACACCGTCGACCAGGGACAAGCTTGGTGAAGATGTGGGGTGGTTGTGGTTGTGCTTGGGGGGCGTGGGCTTGGCCTTGCATGTGTGGTACCCTTTTCCCTTCTGCTCTTGCAGGATGGGGGTACAGGGCGAAGGCTCACGGGGAAGAGGAAGAGAAGAGTGGTGCAGAAACAGGAACGAGGACGGGAACAGGGGGCAAGAGAATGGACCTTGACTGACCACGAGGAGCAGGGACAGGGACGAGGAGGCCAGGCGAGAGACCAGACCACTGCACGCCAGGTGAGACGAGACGAGACGAGGTGAGGTGCAGATGGGAATTCCAGATGGAAACCACCTGAGCTGCACCAAAATACTAAGGTACCTGTGTACCTGGGGGCGGATGGTACCAAATGTCGAGCGAGGCCTATCTGTCGAGGAGGTTGTTGCTGGAGACGGAGGCAGTGTGGGAGAGGCAACAGGCAGGGACCCCCCCTGTCAATTGAGGTGGTAGTGAATTTTGGAACGATTTAGCCCAGCAGGAAGGTGCCGTTGATGGCTGACTACCCAAAACGGCTTAGCCTAGGCTTCGATCTCGCGCTCTTCCCTTTCTGGCAGTAAGAGGGGGACAAGACCAGAGAGAAAAAGGGTCCCTGGCAGCAGGGGGCGGAATTTGTCGGGCAAGGAAGGAAAACCTTTGGATTGGAAGCACTTGAGGTCTGGAAAGCTGCATAGAGGAACCACGGAAGCCTCATAACAAGCAACAAGCATTTCAGACCCGGTCACCACCGTGGACGAGGACGAGCACGAAAAGACGAGGACAGGCGAGATATATGAGCCCGCCACACATGGCATCGCATCGGGTCAACTCAGCCTTACTACACAGTACCCACCTGGCCAACCATGACGTCGCTATCGAAGCTCGACCATGACACTGTCAGCTCTCTCACTATCTCACAGTCGAATCGCCATTTGGAACCTCCTTCACTCCGTGTCAAACGGGCTGGATATTTCGCTGGAGCACCCCTCCTCCCTTCCAAGCCCCAGTCTGCAGCACGACAGAGGCAAATCTTGTCAGGCTTCGGGCATCCTGGGCCAGCGCACACCCAAATAAAGACCAGATCATCAGTATCAGTCAACACCGACTACCCGTGCGGCTGTCAAACTGAGCACCAGGCTGAGAAGGTCCTGCTGGCCCCAGCCCGAGATTAGATCGTGCCTGACTGGACTCTATCACGAGCTCTCGACAGACGACTGAAGCCTTGGTTTCACATTTTGTGATGCTCTCGCCGTCCATCATCCCATCCCGCCTGTGACCGCGCAGCCCACTGCTGCTAGAGAGATTCACGCCGGCAAAATCAGTGCCAAAGTGGTTGAGCTGCCCAGCAGCAGTCAGTGGGAGCAGTTCCGACGATATGCTCTGCCAGAGGCCTCACCATGCCTCCCGTTCCCGCACCGCCCTACCTTGTGGTGAATATCGCGACCCCTCAGCTAAATTAGCCATGCCGCCGGCCCTTAAGCTGCAGCATCCAGTCTGGAAAGTCGGGAGGTCAGGATCCAGGTCATAGGCTCGACATCAAATAACCTTGACAATGCTAGGGGCCCCCTTTCCCGTGCTGTATACCATTGAGGCATTCTGCATCCTTCGCCCGCTTTGGCCTTGCTATTGTCATTGTCACGAGCCTTCGCTTGGTGTCTTGTCGGTGTGATAGGTCTATCGAGACTCTAACTTCGTGCTCTGAAAAGAGCACCGGGACCAAATGTTTTCGGTAAGGAATCATCCAGCGATGGCCTCATGTTAGACCCATCGCTGGAACGCTCAAGACACGACGGCCCACGCAGTCCTTCCCCTGAGGCCTCAATCACCAGCCAAGCTGACTACCTAGGTATTGTGAAGCTGTTGATTCGGGCTCCGAACTAACTGTGATGTGACTAAACAGGATGACGACGCTGGATGCACAAGAAAAAAGGCATCTATATCCGTTGACAAAAGGTTTCCTTGCGTAGGATGGCGTCCACACGCAGGCGCTGACGCGCACGGCGGCAACTTGGTGTGAAATCCTTCCTCCACCAGAATCGATTTCGGGCAATTGGTACAGCACTTCCGACGCTGTTCTCCAGCGCCATGCCCCTAATTTCCAGCGCACGAGCCAATCAGCAGCACTGCCGCGCCCCATTCTCCAGTGGACTCTAAGCACCCACCCCATCCTTCGGGGAGACTTACTTCGAACCTTGAAGCAGTCCTAAATTATCTCCAGACGCCACGGATCAAAGTGTGGCTTGTCTCTACCGTTCAATCCTGACCGGACGAGAAATCAAGTCTCCGCGGGCAGGCTCACACCCTGGGTCCAGCCTCGTTCGCTGTCAGACTGCTTAAAACTTCATCGCTGACCCGGATGGCAAAAGTGAGGTCGCCTCTTTATGACGTTCCTTCGAAATAACATGAAGCACGGAGATATGTCCCGGATTGTAGAAGTCAATCCACGCTTCAAATGTCATCTAGGAAATAATGGAACCCTGAAGCATGGCCAGATGCCGAGCAGGGGCTGCGGGAGACGCAGCGGGCTGCTGATAAGGATGATCAGCAACGATACGTCCGAGAACAGTCGGAGTTCTGACACGCAAGGCTGCCAAAACAGCCAGGGCTTACTTGAACGCCTTCACGATACTAGTTGAAATGAAAACACGTGGACTTGCACCTTGCAGATGTAGGGCCGAAGGATCGGGTCCGTTTCAGCATAGAAGCATCCATGCTGTATTCTCTGGCCAGCCATTCGAAGAGGCAGCACTGGCCCGGATCTGAAGAATCCACAGTCACCTTTGGCCTTCCAATCTGGGAAAATTTGTGTGGATTGTTCGCACCAGGGTCCAGCCTGCGTGTTTAGGCCTTACGCACACACCCTCCGACTCTTGGCTTACGTTGCTCCCAAGAGATCTGGTCGCGCGATGGAATGTCAAGCATTGGAATAAGCTCTTCCAAGACTTCTAGGGTCTCTCACAAGCTTTCACCAAGCATTGGGATCACCGTGGTTGACACACTGCTCACGCTGAATTCCTGGTCTCAGGCTTCGGTAGTTCTCGTCCATCCCTAGGTACTCATCAACGACGACACGTAACACCTGAGCCGGAAATTCAGGGCGGTTTGAGATAGAGGCCGAGGGATCGCGA
The DNA here is from genome assembly GCA_023242295.1 of Diaporthe ilicicola. NCBI lineage: Eukaryota > Fungi > Ascomycota > Sordariomycetes > Diaporthales > Diaporthaceae > Diaporthe > Diaporthe ilicicola. The sequence goes on along the minus strand of JALPVH010000004.1, from coordinate 442,855 downwards.
CTTCACCTACCCAGCAGCGTTGCTGGTGGGTCCCATACCTTGGTGGAGTTTGCTGGAATCCTTCTGGCGCGTCACAGGTGCATCGTGGGAAGTCCCTCCCCAACTCACCGTTCCGTAACAGGGGCGCTTCTGTAGGATTGTCCTTCTCTTGGCAAAAAGCAGAACCAATGTGAACTCTCACAGTGATACTAGTCTACAAACGAAGCACCTACACAAACTCACTACCCCATATCAGATTGGAGGTCTCGTGCGCACTGCCCTTGCCCAGGATGTGGTGTGGCGTTGTGCAAGACGTGTAGTTAAGACTCCGCTACCGCATGACCCATGCATTGACCTTTTGTTAGTAGCTCAACCGACATTGTCGACATGGGTTTTGGACTCTTAAGCCCTGACATAATGGGAAAGTGAATTCCTTCAGATGCACAATGATGGGCCGAGCATAGTGGGTGCGCATTTGGCCCGTGTTGCACTGAGAACGGCCACCATAGTGGGGCAGCTGCTTGTGGGACAGTTCATGTACCCGATCAAAGGGATCAGGGACCACTTTTTGACCGACAGCTTCCACCGAATGAGACTGTATGATGCGACATACAGCTGTAAATTGCAGCTGTCAGCCTCAAGTCGATTTATTTTTGGACACCAAGCAGGTGAGCCTTACCGCCAGCTGGACAGAATTCCTAGCTTCAGCTTCAGCCCGTCAGCCACGTGGTTGTAAGGATGGCAGCTGGGCGTACCTGTGAATGGTTTCAGTCACATGCTTGCTTGTTGCTGGGAACAACCCAGGCCTTCAGCCGATGGCAACATCCTGCAGGACACCCAGGGACACCTTTACAGTTGATTACAATATCCTGCGAGGAGTTTACATGTACGTTTTGAGATAAACGTCCCGAAAAAGGCACAGCCGCCCATGACATGGTCGTGGCCGAGATTTCACGCCCTACCACCGTGACGGGATCCACTTCCAAGGCGTGCATGCTGCTGCTGCTGCTCAGTGATGACATACTTTGCAGGCACTCGCGCGCGCGCAGAAAACCGTCGACAATGACATTGTGGCAACTTCATAACACCGGTGACATTACTCGGGACCAATGCAAGGGGCACTTGTGGCCTTTTTCCAGGGCTCTCATCACTGAGGCTGAACAGTCGAAACCGTTTTCTTTGTTGTACGACCTGCCATTCCACAGAACAAGATCTCCGAAGCTTGGGGTCCGGATCTCGGTGGTGGGCATCGCCTGGGCAAGTGAGCTTACTCCCGGTGGCACAAGAGCACAGCAGCACAGCAGCAAATCGTGTCACAGCAGCTGCCAGACAACACGAGATGAACACACCAATGGAGGAACGAAGTCACACAGCTAGGCGACGATACTATTAGGTACCTACCACCTGCATGGATTGATCATGCGCTGTGATAAGGCCAGTTTAGCACTGGTCGCAACCCTGCGCCCACGTTTTTTGGTAGATGCCATGAGCGTGCTGCACAGGAACGACGATGACACCCGAGCCTGGGATCTTTTGTGCCTAGTACCGATGTTACGCACACTAGATGAACACCATAAGCAGCTGGATTGGTGTGCTGTCGTGGGTGAAGGACTCTGGAAGCCCGGAGACCGCGGCTAATGGGCAAAGACAATCCCAGACGGAAGTCGCACGGGGGAGATGTACCCGAAATGGAACCCAGCGACCAACCTGCACTATATGTGCAGTCCGGGAACGCATGCAGCTATATTCTGTTCCATGGCGCTTGCTGGAGTGCCAATCAACGCCATGGCGGCCGCTTGAGAAGCATCTCCGAGCGTTCCTAGCTCCATGTCTAAGCGACGTAAAAGGAGGACAAGTCAGTCAAGAAACTACACGAGGTTGCATGGGCGATGATGGTAGGATTTGGGCAAAATCACTAGAAAGATGGATGGATTGGTGGCTGCCTGAGGAGGGGAGCATGTTCAATGTTACCAGACAAGCTAAACGGGCGGATGTGGTGGGGGGGCTGCGCTTGGGATTCACCCTGTCGAATCGCATTTCTTCCCCGGAAAACAACCCGCCCGGCTTAGGGTGGACAGATTCGCCTCAGATACGACGTCTGCAGCACGCCATCTGTCGTCGCCTGTCCAGGCGTGTCTAGATTCGTTATAAGCGCGAGACATGACAAGCACTAATAACGAGAAACGCGCCTAGCAAAAGGACCATCTTGGAGGGCACTGGGTGGTAGGGCAGTTCCCGCGTACCGGGATGCTGGGGGGGGGGGAGAGAGAGGGGCAAGGGAGAATCTCCCAATGCCCAACCAACGGGCAAAACTGGGCCCCTGGTTAAGGTGGGCAAGCCCTTCGATCCGCCCCGCCAAGATCGACCTGCATGGAAAATCCTTGAAGATCCCAGATCGGAATGCAGCATTCAGAAAGGTCGTTCCCCGACCCCCCGTGATTGGCCAGTGCATCAACGACATCCCATCCTTCGCGCGTGTTCGCATCGCAGCACGATCTCGCCTCTGCCAGTGCAGGAGGCTCACGCATACGCCAGGGCAATGTATCCGCCTTGGGATAGCTGCTGCCAAGGCAAGGCAGGATCGGAACATCGATGAGTCTGCGAGTTGTCGATGGGCCATGACGAGGCTGTCTCAGTTGGTGGCAAGCACCCGGTGGATAAAGTGTCAGCCAGAGCCGCACGCGCTCTACAATTTTCTGGCTACGGATTATCAGACTTTACGGGCACGAATGGGACAGAAAAAAAAAAGGGCACCGTTGTGGATATCACGTTGGAAATTGGGGCCAAGTTTGTAATGCATTCAACTGAGTCTATCCTGATCACAGCGCCTTACGCCAGCGCCTGACTCTAACCCAAGGGGAACTATGAAGGCCTTGGGAGGACGCCGAAGTGAGAGGCTCAACAAATCTATCAGAGCCGAACGAACCCGATGACCGAAGCAATGTCATAACAACCAATTCGAATGAGTACAGCCTCGTCAGGACCTCACCGAGACGGCATCCAACCTGCGCATCAGCACCTCGACCTCGTCCTCGGACGACGAACTCGACGAGTCGTCGGCGTCGCGCCGGCTGTCAAGCTCTGCCTCGAGGACCAGGTCCACCACGCGCGAGATGTCGTGTTTCTCCCGCGGGACCCAGTGCCCGCCCTCAAACTCCACGACCCTGGTCCGCCGTGGGTTGCACAGGCCCGCGATCTGCCGGCTGTCTTTGACCCACGGGTCGCAGCGCCCGATGACGTGGACCGTGTGGCCCGGAAACAGCTGAGCATCTGCATCTGTGTCTGCCGCCGCCGAATTACCTGATGGTGATATTTTATGGTTCCCGCCGAGCAGGTTCGCAGCAGCCATCATGCCCGCGACGGCGGCCTGCGCAGCCCCGCCGCCCGTCGCGGCGCCCATGGCCACGCAGAAGCGCAGGTTGCCCCATTGCGGCGAGCCGATGGCCATCTCGACCCCGAGCAAGCCGAGCGCGGCGAGCGCGCCCTGCGAGAAGCCGACCGCGCCCACGACGTCCCGGCTGCGGACGCCCTGCGCCTCGAGCTGCCGCGGGATGCTCTGGTTGGCCAAGTCCAGCAGGCCCGCCACGCCGCGGCTCAGGCCCTCGGCGCCGCGCGATAGGTTCAACCCCAGCGACGCCGCGGCGCTGATGGCAGCCGCCGGCGAGACGCCCCGCTGCCCCGAGGCCCCGCGGGCCCGGGCGGACGAGGACCCCCTGCGCTTCTTTTCTGTGGCGGATGGGCGGCGGGGCGAGGCCGCTGTCTCTGGTGATAGGAAAGAAGAATCCGAGTCTTGTGCGTTCTTGCTGGGCGCTATGTTCTTCTCGATCCCGGCGCCGAACCACCGATAGTAGGCCTCCATGCCCTGGAAATACGGCAGGATCCCTGGGCCTGGGGCGCTCCGCAGCGGGGCGTCCACGTAGATGAGGTCAAAGTACGGGCTCAGGGCCTTTGCCAGGAAGTGCGTCTGGATGCGGAAGATGGCGGCGGAGCTGCCTGCGCCGTGGAGGAGGAGCAGCACTGGCTTTGAGCCGAATGCATCGCTCCTGCGGCGCGTCATTCTAAGCTGTTGGTGTGGCTGTGCTAAAACTGTCTGCTGTGGCGTACGCAAGCGCTGTGTTCACTCTTGTTGGTCGTAATATTTCGCTCTGATGTACCGGTACAGTTTGTAGTACTGATTGCAGCTGCGAGACCCCTGAACACGTGTTGAAACTCGATCAGGGTAGGTGTTGCGAACAAGCTTCCATGAGGAGGCTTGGCTCCCGCGCGGCTCTCGTTGCGGGCTCAGGGGTAGAGATGTTGGGAATGTCTGAGTGTGGCTTTGATGTCTCTGACAGCTCCTTGTCTGAGGCAGTTCTGTATCTGATAAAATGCAGTGTTCCGAAAAGAAGTGCACAGGTTGATGGAAATGCGACGGGCGAGTGTCTTGTCAGGAGTGAGGTCAAGGAAGATATTCAATGTGCTCTGAAGGGTACAGGAAGTGGGATCAAATCAGGCCGCGTGCTGGATGTGCTTGATCAAGGACGAGATGATTGATAACGTGAGTCTTGTAAGTGGCTCCGTCCAGAGACGGGTCTGGCTCACGGAAGATGAGGTTGTCAAGAGTGTCAAGCAGAAGTCACAACCGGTGGGCTGACCTGCCAGATCAAGGTGCAAATTATTGCTAATCTGCTTGACTTCCCAAGTCATTCTCAGGCCGATTGTGAAAAATGGTACCCGGGTCATGATGTTTTTCACCATTGGTCCATTATCTGTGCGTGGCAAGTGCTGCTTCGGCGGCGACATCTCGCAACACAGGACCAGCCGTAGCACGGCTACGTGAGTGTCAGCTAGACTCATACAGATCTAGATTGATATGCATGGTCCACGAGGCAAAGTGGCACCAGGGAGCCACGTTCACGAGCCGCCACTCGCCGTCCCGTTGTCAGCCTCCTTGAGAGACGCCTCCACGAGGCTCGGCTCTGCTGTCTCCGAGAGAGATCCAGATGTAGTCTCTGTCAGCCAACCGGCAAGGTATTTCAATGTTTGCCAAGAGCTTGAGGCGTAGATCCTGGCAAATAAGTACCCTGCAGGTTCGCCTCGTGGCTGACAGGGTTGCTGACCAGCAAGCAGGATGTCAGCCAAGAGACATGTGCCATGTTCTACGGCGCTGACCAATTTCGATATTCGCTGTAGAAAAATAGATGGATACTTGTGTATATTTGCTGAATAGTTGCTTATTGATTCTGACTCTCAAGGAGCTGACAAGAATCGTATTGAAGCTTTTGCCATGTAAATGAAAAGTTCATCTGGGATTCCCGGAGGAGTTCTTTGCCGATCACTTCAGTGCACCATCATAACTTCGGTGGTCCCATATGCATGATATGAGGAGTTGAAGGAGCATCAAAGTAGGCAGTGTACACGGCCACTCGAGGACAGTTTTTCAACAGGAATGCGAGCGTGGAACATGTATTTGTACAGTTCACAATGTTAAGCTCCATGTTTATTTTGGACGAGCATACCAGTAAAACACAGACGCTTATTTCAATCGTAATAAAGCTAATACTAACTGTTGCTGCCACATACCAAAGCCACCTTCATTTGTAAATCCATCGCCTCTTACTGTACTGCGACAATCCTGCCCTCTCTGTCGTAACTCATTTCATGATCAAAGTCCAAACAGAGCCTCACACACATGCAAAAACTATGTCAGAGAGAGAAAATTCAAACAATGTAAGCGCCAACCCTGTCGATATCCATCATTGAATGGATCATCCCGATCATCAGAAGGTAGTTATGCGTTGGCCGGCAGCATCTGCTGGCATCCGTTGCAATTGTCTGCCCCTTGGGGATTCAACTCTTTACAGTTCGGACAGACCACATTTTGGACGTAAGGGCCGTAAACTTTGCCACGGTCGACAAGTGATGTGGTTTTGGAGTGGCTTGCCATTTTTGCGAGAGAATGTATGTGTTTGTGTGTGTAGTATTTGTCTGGGAGGCTTCTCGGAGGTCTGGACTGGGTATTTCAATGACCAAGAAACAAGAGTGCCGCTGAAACTGGGGTTGACCGTACTATTTCATGGGCTTAAATTCGATTCTTTTATGATTTTACGTCATGCTTTCGCATCAAGGAAGCCCCAATTGCTTTTCCACTCAAACAAAAGAAAATATTTTTCGGGTTCATCAGAGCCCCTTTTCAGATGCCTCGATGCTGTCCCGACCACCGTATTGGTTCGTCGTTACAAATCTGCTCCAAGCACGGATAAAAGCCCGTATATATACTGAGGTACTTGATGATCTCAGATAGCTTTTCGGAAGACGAGAAAAATAGTGGTGATCGATTGTGAAGTGTCTGATATCCCAATCTGATGCCTCAGTTCTCATCCCGAGTACTCTGTGGTTGCATCTTTTTAGGTATTCGTTTGGCTTTGGCCATCAGATCAAGTCTGACCCACAGTTTTCAAGAATATTATGCACATGTGAGATTTTGGGAGCACGACCCCTAGATCATCAGATGTGAAAGACCCAGATTGATGATCACGGGAACCAACGTGACAGACCCGCTGCGAAGGTGGTAGAGGAATCTTCCAATTCTGGTTCCATGCCAAGTAAGAGGCAATTAATGAAACCGAGCAGTCCAAAATACGAAGTGTAACATTCCGTTCTCCCCTCCCCCTGCATAAAAAAAAAAATCAAAAGGGCCCTCCCAAAAGTCAGGCTTTTCAGTGTAACACTGTCTAGCCGAAAGTTGCCCAGGCGCAGCCGATACTTCGGCATGATCACGAGGTAATGTCGTCAGTCAGCTCCGGATTCCCCATAAAAAGCGACCTCTATTTCGTTCTAAGTGCTGTGTCACCACTTCGACCAGTTTATTGACATTGCTGTATCACATGACACGTAGATTGCCTGCAGTATCTTGGCAGCAAAAGCCGTTCGAAAAGCAAGACTCGGAAAGGGGCAAGAGACTCAAATATGGCCGTACGGTAGTGTGTGATAAGCAAAAGGCCCAACACGTGTAAACCATATAAGTTTGCTGCTGAATCCAGGAGACTACTTTGATAATTAGAATATGATGACCAATCTTTATTGTGGCAGGGACAGATCATGATCCAAGGCTGACTTGCATGTTCTTTAACCTCTGAAAAACTGGCACCACTTGTCTCGCATACTTGTCAAAAATTTGCTTTATTACACATGTCCACATTTTCAGAGCCGACCACTCCTGGACAAAGTCATTGGTCTTTAACATGTATCGACAGACGACCACCGTAAAGTGTCCCCGTCACCCCTCGTATTTCTTGCTGCAGAAGAAATCTGAACGGATCAGGTAGAGCAGTGAATATGAAAGGCCTGCAAGATACTGTTAAGGTAGTAATGTAAAATCCCAGAACATGCCAGACAAAGTGACGCGTGACTGAAGTGCAGGCCAGACGCCGAAATCACCCCATCCCGGAGACGAGTACGAAATGACATGTCTACTCTCGGACAGCCCCGTCCAGACGATACACCAGCTTCTGGCCACTAATTTGACCCTTTCGGATGGCCGTGACGCCCTCCCCGGCGAGGCCCTCAAACCCCCCGGGGCTGACCTTGGTCGGGTGCGGCGTGAGCCTGCCCTCGTCAAACAGCTTCTGGATGGTCTCGAAGAAGGGCTTGGCGAAGTCCTTGACCCGCGCGTCCCCGTCGTTGCCGTAGGGCGCGGGCCACGAGCAGGGCTTGCCGCCCAGCATGCTGGCCAGGATCCAGTCGGGCTCCACGACCTTGCGCTTGGACTCCGGGTGGGGGTCCAGGGCCGTGTACTTGCCGCCGCAGCGGCCGAGGGCCTGGTAGCAGATCTTCATGGAGCCCTCCTCGGTGATGCAGTCCAGGGCGTAGTCGAGGGCGTTGGCGGTGTGGGCGCGGATGTCGGCGCCGCACGTGGGTGAGTTGTAGTCGAAGACGGCATCGGCGCCGTAGGAGCGGACGAGGTCGAAGTTGCGGGGTGAGCAGGTCGTTATGACCTTTACGTTGCAGCTGTGATTCGTGTCAGAACATCGTAGCCAATCATGATCTTGTATTTATCGAAAGATCATCTAGCCCAAGAGTGTACGTTTGGGAATAGAGTATGAAAAGAAGCTAAACTCACAGCTTGAGGAGTTGGATGGCCATGGTGCCCGTACTTGTGCTGCCACCGTAAACCAGGACGGGCATCTGCTCGCCGGCGGCCTTGAGCAGCCACCCGGTGGGTATTCCCAAGCTCCAGAAAAGGGCCATGCCCGCGGTGGCGATTCTCATACCCATGCCGGCAGCCTCCTCGAATTCCATATTCTCAGGGATCTTGAGGGCCATATCACCGTCGAGAGCGACATATTCGCCAAAGGCACCGGCCCTTGGCCGAAACCTGTTCATCCCGTCGGCACAACCACAGACCCTGTCGCCGACCTTGAGGCCAGGGCGGGCAGACGCGACGTCAGAGCCGATAGCGACAACGTAGCCGGCGCAGTCGAAACCGAACATGGCGCCCTCGGCGATGAAAGGGCCGACCATCTTGGTATCGACGGGGTTGAGGGCGACAGCAACTGTCTTGATGATGATGTTGTCGGCCTCCAGCTCAGGGACGGGAGCATCCTGGCTGACTACCCACTCACCCTTCTCACCGGCTAAGATGGCGCGCTGGGTTTGAGGCAGGCCTGGGGCCGAAGCCACGGCAGCGGCGGACATGATGGGGGGATGGAGTTCAGCAGACGGCGACAGCAGAGGTGATTGGATGATAGTAAAGAAGTCCAAGTGGGAGTGGGCGAGTGGGTGTTTGTCTCGAATGATGGATTCCTGTCCAGGAAACCTGATTCATCGGGGAAGATTAATGTAATTGTCCAGGGTCCCGAAGTTTTCGCCATCGTGCCGCGGCCGAGTATTTAAGCATCAAGTACGGCAGGTCCGATGCTGGAAGGGATTCAGCTCGGCGATGGGCCTCTGGTTGACAGTCATGGCGTTGAACAGACTGGATCCTTCCCGTGCAAGAAGCCCTGTGAAGATGGGCTCGGCCGTCACGCGTTGTCAGGACGCGGTGGATGGACTAGGGAGGAGAAGGGTCCTGGCATGACTGAAAGGCTGGGAGGAGGTCATGTCTCCGGTCATGCTATGCCGGCAGTGTAGTGCAACGCGGCACGTTGCCAGCTCGGCACGCTACCATTATGTGGGAAAAGTTCAGGGCTGAACTGTTTTGGCGCAGTCAGGACATGTCACTGTCACCTTTGTGGTCAGCAGCTTTACCCGCCCGCCCGTCCCGGCCCAGCCCGGCCCAGTCAATCCTGGCCTGGATTGTTCGAGTATATACCTGCATCTCGGTGCTCCCTGCCCATGGGCGCCCGCTCTTCATGATCGTATGTCTCTCGGTCTCTTCATTCTCGCTCTCGGTCTCTCTCCATCTCTGTCTTTGCTCATCCTTTGACAACTTTGAGCCGCTGAGTCTCTACCACCATCATACGACAGGACAGTCATCTTCAACTCGGCAGGCACCCTGCTGCGGTGAAGAATTCGACAGTCTCTTTGGGCCGAGAAATGAGCTGGGCAAGCCGGAACCCAGACCACATCTCTCAGAGGTGGAAGCAGGTTGCCGAAGGGAGATTTGCTGGGTGAAGAGAAAGAGAGGTGCAGATTGAGGCGGGTCATGATGGGCAGGCGAGCAGTTAGTCCTCCACTGCAGCTTTAGGGACTGGAAGGAAGGGGAAGGAAGGATCCAGGCCCTGATGACACCCACCAGCCAACCTTTGCAGGGCCCCGAGTCCTGGCCCCACACCGCCCCTGGTGCAAATAAGCCGTCGATGAGAAATCGGTAAATTAGAGGTAAATTCATTAATTCCCCGTACGCAGCAGACAAGCTTCAGCTAAAATGGTGCACACGTATGTACACATGCTGGTTCACACCACCAAATCTGCAGGACTGTACGAGCGTGCATACATGCTGCAAATGTGACAACCAACCTTGGTTTGATGCATGCACGATCCTGTCTTTTCATTTCCAACAAGTGAAGCAAGGTCCGATATGAAAGTCGGCCCTCGTCGCCCCATGATAAAGGAAGGGGCGAGGCTATAATTCGAGAAATATCTAGACACGTCGAGCTTGGCAAAACGTCAGACTTTGGACTTTGATGTACCTTCCTGAATTCGGTGAGCTTTAATACCTGTTGAACGGACGGTACGGTGAGGTGAGATCCAAATCGGGCCAATGGGATCGATTCCTTCACCCCCACCTCCGTACTGTACATGTACCACCCAACCCTGCCCTGCCTTTGAGTTACCCCTCCATCCATCGTTATCTGTTCGTCCCGTCTTGTACCACACCACCATTACCCCCGTCTCACAGCTTCCATCCAGACCCAGGAAAAAGCTGCTCAATGAATCAGCAGCTGTTTCTAGCAGCCCCTCTTCCTTCGCTTGTCCCGTTTAATCCTCGTGACGGCGAATCCTGCGGCCTCTCATGTACGCCGTGAGACAATTCGACCACCTGGCTTACTCACGTATCCATTTCTAGGGCTGATTCCGGACAGGCGACCGACGCATACGTGCTCGGACAGAAGCCATCTGTTGCCTGCTGGCCAAGTCTTCCACTCTAGACTTGTTGAGATCTGCAATCTCTTGGCTTCTGGATCCAAGATCCCCGACTCAACCGTGTGCGAGTGTGGTCGTCGACCTTGATCCAGTCTCAATGACATAGTATGAAGTGGCATAAACCCCACATACAACGCAGATGGATGATTCTGTTTTCTGTACGGAACGGCTTTATTGGAGACGACTTAGCCACGTTCCTGATCATGTGCCACCAGACAGCCTGCTGAGATCCTACCCACACACGCAAGGCGCACACGCACAGCACACCACATCAGCATTCCGTCGATGCTGACGGCTTTCTCGGGAATTGGGTATCGAAGCTTCAGGCCCACCGTCGAGACAACAGAAAAACAGCACCGTGCAGTAGTGCCAAGGACACATGCTCCGAAACAGACATCCAACTCGACAGTGGCCGCCGGTCCAGACCTGGAATCCACCCCGAGCATCGCGCCCCCCCGCAATTGCTGCAGACGGACTGTAGCCTGATCCTTCGCGCCCAGAAGTCCCCAGCCGAGCCGCAGCCACCTTCAAGCACCGCAAGCACACGCCCTCTCCATCATTCATGGCCCCGGCAGCGCAGTCCCGCCGACTTCCGCCTGTCGCTCATCACTAATGGGCACTCCTGCTGTCGAGGTGAGAGCGAGATGGGTTACCAGATCTGGACACCAGGTCTGGATTCGATTCCGTCACCGCCGATCGTTCTGATTGTGTATGTAGCATGCCTTGCCCTCTTGTGAGTCGCCGGCGAGGCGAGTGATCGCAGAGGTCGTCGAAACAGTCCGCTATTCCTAATCCATCCACGTATGTTGCCGTGGGGTTGTGATAAGATTAAAGAAATAATTAAGAAGGGTTAATATGAGAAAGGAAGGGTGGCGTCCAGGGAAGTGACCCTGGACCTTGGGTACCAGATGAAAGCCCCGGCACCGGTGGCTGGGTCAGCCATTCGCAACACGAGACTGGAGCACTCAAAACTTGCCCGGTCTTCTGGCGCCGTGCAACGCCCTCTCGCTGTCACTCGATGCCTGCGACGACACCGCACCGGCGCCGCCACCCCCCTTAGGCAGAACACGCAGCCTCAGCCCCGTAAACACGCAGAACGCGACGGGAATGATCTCCATAAGCACCGCCATGCATAGGAAGATGGTCACGTCGCCCTCAAACGGGTTGAACTCCTTCATGCCGCTAAAGTCCGCAAGCATCCCGTACACCAGCCGCACGGAGATAAACGGCGCACATGCCGCGAAGCACACCATCAGCTTGTTTTCCTCGGCCGGGATGTACTTCCACTGCCTGAGGAGGTAACCCCACAGGCAGATGGCGAAGACGTATATTCCCAGGAAGATGCATACAGCCGCCTGCACGATGCTGTTCGACGTGATGTGGTCCGACGACTCGGCTGCCTTGGTGCCGCCGTAGATGCCCAAGCTCAGGCCGGTCAGGGAGGCGAGGGAGATGAGGGAGAAAATCTTCGAGGATATACCATGGATCACGAATCGGTTGCTGTTGGAATGGCACAGGGCAGTCAGTGCTGTCATGGCTTGGATGCTCAATACAATGGGAGCTGGAGGTGACTACTTACACCCTAGTCAGGAGCGCAATGTTGAGCACAGTCAACGGTGACAGCCCGATCGACTGGCAGATTAAGGCACCTCCATACGTTGTCGTCGACGAGCTGTTGATGGTTGCTAGCTGGAACGCTCCGGCGAGGATCCGCAGCAAGGAGAAGGTGATGAGGACCAGCCACCCTGAGCCACGGCTCCATCCATGCCGCGAACACAGGATGAAGGCACACCCGAGGAAGACGGTGAAAAAGAAGAGCTGGACGACTGCCACACCGTCTCGGTAGGTGAACACTCCAAGCTCACTGGATGCCATGGCAACGGGCGTCTGAGCGGTACGGCTGCGGTGGTGAGTGCTGGAGGCTGGAGGGCGGGAAGAGACCTCGCAAACAAAGAAAAATGCGTGCAATGATACTCAGTCCTCGATTTGAGGGATGTCAACAACGAACGATCAGGCTTTGGCCAAGTCTGTCAAGCAGCGAGCCAGGCAGGTAGGTGTGACAATCTTGCAGATGGAAAGACGAAAACAAGTGGAGAGATATGATAACAGAAACCAAGCATACCTCATAAGTCAAAGGAGAGGTGACTTCCTCCCTCTTATGTCAGTCTCTTATTGCGAAAGCCTGAGAGCCCACTGAGTCATGAGATCTAGGCAGGCGTCCCGCGGATGATGCCATTGGTGATCACAGACTCAAATCATGGCGGCGAAGGAAACCAACCAAGACCGCTTAGTCCGGTTGTCCCAAATTTCTTCGAAAGAAGAGGAAATGAAAATGGGACCACGGTTTCAGGCCAGAGGAAAGGGGAAAAAGTCATTGAATAGCCAACTTGCCGCGCCGGCTACTGGTGCTATTGCGATTCCGATATCGAAAGCGTGCTCCCAATCTGAGATGCCGGCTTACTGGTGCATGACCGTAAGCCACGGTACCTTTTCTCTTGCAGGGTTCCTTTTTCCCTACGTTTGGCGGGTAGCCTCGCGTGCATGACCGTCAGCATGCACGAAGGGGCGGATTGGTGCACCCCCTGGGGTGGAATCGAATATTGACATACACGACTATGGGTTGGGGAAGTTTGACAGCTTGACTTGCAGCTCCAACGTTTATCTCAAACCCAATATCAACGACATGCATGTGACTTAGCCTCGGAAATCAGCTGTCGAGGCCCACTCTTGGGGAGGGGTTGGGATGCTGCTGTGTCAGAGAGCCGCATGAGGGAACATCTCTTTGGTTCCTGCATCCTTAGCAACGTGGACAGGCCGGAGTCGGTCCCAAGCTGCTGGGACTGCTCAATAAATGTCAGCCGTTGCGAAGCTGAAGACTGAGCAGAGCGCTCGGGGAGTCTCGTCTCTTTATAGTGTCAGCATTCTCGCCTCCCAGTCAGCGATATGCTCGGTTCTTCACCCGAAGCAAAGGTCTACTGGGCCGTTCCAGGGAGGAGGCAACTCCACAGGTTACAATGAGCTGTGAGCCAGCTATTGATGGACAAACCGCCACTGCTTTCTGTGGCAGATTAAATTTCTATTGGTAGGTCGACACACACCCACAAGCCGCCTCCATCGTCACGCATGCAGGACGAGCACGTGGGAAGAATCTTGCCCCTGTCGATCATGGCGACAACAAGGTGCAAAACTGAGAACAGCCATCTATGCTCAATTGTCATCGCACGAGGAACATCCCATGGATCGAACTGTGGCAACTGTCATGCCCAAGCTTTTGGTCATGACGGCGAACCTTGCCAAACTGACAAACCTGATGACATCGCGTCACCTTGTATAAAAGAAAGGCTGACTCCCAACAATATGTGCCTGACTTTTCCAAGCCATCATATTCAGTCATCATAGACGTCGCCTACCTGTCCCGCGAGAGACAAGCAGAGGCAGCCTTGCGCCGGACTCCCAGGCAGACTAAGCCTCTGAAAGCCGCAGCCTTGCAGGTTTCCAAGACACGGTACCCACCCGGCAGCCAATCAGGTAAAATCAGCAACCATGGATGACTTTTTTTCCAAGCCGATGAAGCTGGTCACACTGGCGGCGGCTGGTGATGCCTTCATCTTGGCTGCTCTTTGGCGCAAGTGGGGACCCACGGTGTCGTACACGCCTGTCTTCCTGAGCGGTAGCTACATCAACAGCTACCTCATTTTCTTCTGGACCTCATGGTGGATGCACTTCTGGGGATGGCTGTGGTACCGGTTGATACTGAAGCCCAAGTATCTCTCCAAGATGCGACATCTGCCCGAGCCAACTGTGAGTGCCCCTGTTGATGACTGTTGTGGGGACTTGAGATCGCACTGTAAAAAGCAGTACTGATATGAGACACAGGAAGGCAGAAGTTGGTGGTTTGGATATGGCGGTCGCACCTTTAGCGAAGGAAACGGAGCTGGTCCAGCTGAGTGGTGAGTAGTAGTTCAGTTCAGAACATGATGGACCAGATATTCCCTAACAACTTCCTGCCTCTTAGGTCCCGTACGCTGAAGCACGACGGAGTCTTTCGCTTTCTGGGTTTGTTCAACTGCGAGCGGATTGTCGTAGCTGCCCCAGAGGGTCTGGCCGAAGTTCTGACGCGAGTGAGCGACTTTATCCAGCCGATCCACCTCTCGTTCATCGCACAGTCAATACTGGGGCCTGGCGTTGTGCTCGTGAATGGCGAAGAGCACAAGCGGCAGCGTCGTCTCTTGCTCCCATCATTTGCGATGAAGCACATCCGGGCCCAGCAGTCTATCTATTGGTCCAAAGCAGTTGAGGCGACCGAGAAACTCATGAGCTTTGCCGCCAGCACGGCCAGCCCGAATTCTGACGGATACAGCGACAGGACAGAGATCGGCGAGCTGGCAGGCTTCACTGCCCTCGACGTCATCTCCAAGGCAGCGCTGGGCGTCGACTTCGAGGCCATCGCAAACCCGGACTCACACCTCATCCAGAACTACCGCACTGTCTTCGAGCCCACGCGCATGTTCCAGATTTTCAGCGTGCTCAAGTTTATCATCCCGCCAAACATCGTCAACAGGCTGCCCGTCAAGCACAACACCGAGGTGCGCAACGCAGCCCGCGTGGTGCGGGACGTGTGCCGGACCACGCTGCGCGAGAAGCGCGAGCGGTACAAGCGCGGTGACCTGCACGACTCGGACATTGTGTCGGCGCTGATCCGCGACCGCAACAAGGAGCTCGAGGAGGACGACGTGGTGACGCAGATGATGACGATGCTGGGGGCGGGCCACGAGACGGTGTCGGTGGCCATGACGTGGGCCATGTACGAGCTTTGCAGGCACCCGGAGTGGCAGGACAAGCTGCGCGCCGAGGTGAGGGCCAAGCTGCCGCCGCCGCGGGCCAGCGGCGCGGTGCCGTCGGCCGAGGCCCTCGAGATCGAGAACATGCCGCTCCTCAACGCCTTCTGCCACGAGGTCATCCGCTACTGGCCGCCGATCCCCATGATCATGCGCACGGCGGCCGTCGACACCACCATCATGGGCCACTACGTCGCCGCCACGACAAAGGTCATCCTCTCGGTCACAGGCACGAACCGCAGCCCAGAGCTGTGGGGCGCCGACGGCGCCAGCTTCAACCCGGGGCGCTTCTACGACGAGCAGAACGGCCAGTACGACTCGACCGGCGGCGCCAGCACAAAGTACGCACACCTGTCCTTCATCCACGGCGGCCGCGACTGCCTCGGCCGCAACTTTGCCAAGGCCGAGATGCTGACCGTCATCGCGTGCTGGGTCGGCCGCTTCAGCTGGGAGCTGGCCGACGCGCGCGACATGGACGAGAGCAGGGTGCCGCTCTCTGGCGGGAGCTTCTCCAGCAAGCCGCTGCACGGGGTGTGGTGCAAGGCCAAGGTGGTGCCTGGGTGGTGAAACAGGGAAGGCTAGCTAAATGATGTGGTGTAGTCTTCTTGGTTTGCAGTGTGTTGAGTGGTGCCAGAGCTGTGAGTGTCTTTCCACCCTCGAGGTGTATGACTGTGATGAAAAGAATAACTACATTACGTGGTCCTGCTAATTGTGGTAGGGCGGGTGTTCGCATTTGTGAAGAGTCTGGGAGTTGACATGGGCGTCTGAATCAGCATGAGATCGTTGCTAATACATTGCCTCTACTGTTCTCTTGGGACTTCGAGTCCCGGTTGCTTCGCGATTCGCATACTGCTGGAGTTGTCATTGCCCTTGCCAATGAAGCTTGCTGAATAGAACTACTCGATCACATTGTCTAGATCTTGATCCACGTTGGAAGTAGTTCGGTAAAAAGGTTTTCTCCATCTTTTGCATTTAAAGCTTACATATTTAAATTGCCAGAAGATTAAATCCATCTTATTGTCGCTTGCTCACTCTAGTCAACGGCTCGCCGTTGGAACTGGCCAGAATACATGATCTGTATAGAAATATAAGCTGGCAGCATTTTAAGGTGAAGCGTAATTTATGTAGAACATATTCAAATACGACGTTATATCTAATGCAAAGCCATTCATCCCCTCAATGTTAGGAGGCACTTGAATGCGGAATGATTAGCAGCATTGAACGCATCAATTGTTCATTTGAATACCTGATATCATGTCCCCATCTGATTCGATGGACAGACACCAAAGGTCTTGCCGGCCAGAATATATTGTTCATAAGTTTCATTAACCATGTAATACCTCGCGAATCAAGAAATCAGCAGCCTTCTCGCCAATCAGCAAAGCCGTGCTCATCGTGTTGGCAGCCACGTTACCAGGCGCGATGCTCAAGTCCGCAATCCTAAGATTGTCCACGCCGTACACCTTCAGAACATCGTCCACGACGCCCCCCCGTCTCGCCGGGAGGCGCCATCTTCCAAGTGCCCAGCGGTGCCACATCGTGCCGATATTGGTGCGCAGGAACTCCTCGATGAGTTAGTCGTCTTCCGCCGAATAGGCCGCACCCTCTGCGGCCGGGGAGCCGGCTGGGAATGCCGGGTGCTGTGAATCGATCTCGCCTCCGAACAGCGCCATCTTGTGTGCCGCCTCGCGCTGCTTCTTGTACGCCCAGACCTGCGTCTTTAGGTCCATGCCGAGCGTGTCCGACAGGTATCCTGACTTGAACTCGACAGGATTGTCGATGTTGGGTCCCGTGATGTGCTAACGTCTACCAGTCAGCGCTGGTCTAGGTAGCCATGGTGACTCACGTTGAAATAAGAAGAGGATACAGGTCATATGGAGATGGACTTATAACAGACCCGCGAGACAATGGATAAGACGTGTAGCTGCAAAGGGTAAAGTACGAGCCTCCACTTGGGAATGGCGTAGGATCGCCGAGAATGCTAGAATCCTGATCAACAACGACATTCTGAACGGACGTATCGTGATAGCCTTACCCATTGATCAACGTGAGACCAGTTAATGGCCTTTGTTCGTCCTTCTGATACCCTGTCGCCCAGAACTCCTGGAACTGAGGACCCAGACTTGAGATATCCGACTCCTTTAGTCGCAGCCATTCCCCGGCAATGCAGACCATCGCGGAAAGGTACAAGAAGCCTCTCGATCTCATCTTCGAAGATGCTGCTATAGATGCTGGAATTATCAACGCCCCGGTAATGCCTATGGTTTCCTCTGTCACGGGACGTGTGGTTGACCCTCAATTGCTGCGTCGCGGTCAACATTGGGTCGATAACTTGGCCCATCCCGTGCGATCCTGCGACGCTGCGCAGCATGTCGTCAACGTACCGGACACTACCGTGGCTATCACCGACATGATTGAGCTCGGCCCCCATTCGACACTCCGTCGTCCCCTGATCGACAGCATTGGATCTATTTCCAAGTCACATACCAAATCACAGCCCCGATATCACGCCACCAGAGCAACACAGAGTCTCCGGCGCGCACCATTTTGAAGCTGGCCGGGCAGCTCTTCTGCGTCTGACACCAGATATCCATCGCCGCGGCCAATCTCCCACTGAACAGCGACGTTCTTCCACTGACATACTTATTCAAGTATCCTTTCAATCGATCTTTGCGGTACTGGGATGAGTCTAGACTGAGTCGCGACTCCAGGCTACCGAGACACGCGTGGGAGAATCCGTTGGGAGTAAGGTCTAACGACTGGGACCCCCTTCAGCCGAGGTGGAGGAACATTTTGACACTAGAAGCTCTACTTTGGCTGAAAGACCATGTTGTAAGTCACCTGCCGTCGGACCGCTCATGCTATCCTGCGCGACGCAGCAACCAGCTAGAGTTGGCCCACCCAGCTCTTTTATTCCGCCCACCCAGTATATTGGGTGGTCCAAAAGTTAACTCTATTTTCTATAGACTTTTCGCCCACCCAAAAGTACCTTTTTTGCTGAACAAGTTAGATTTTGACCCCGCACTTCCAAAATCTCTAGCTATTCCGAATAAAGCGGTACTTCCTCTGGACTTCTAACGCCCTTTAGCCTTCCGGCGCCCTCTAGCTTTCAATGTTCTGGCGCTCTCTAGCCTTTTAGCGCCGGAGGGCCTTCCAGCGCAATACCGTCACTACTAGGGGTCGTTATACTATATCTATACCGTTTATATAAACTAAGCCGTATATATATAGCAGATTAGTTTAAACGTTTATACCTATAAACTATAATAATAATATATAGTTTAGCTTTATTAAACTATTAACTTATATAAATATTTTATAATTATTAACTATAAAAAGCGCACCTGCTATTTATAATTAATAAGCAAAATATAGATAGTTTAAGTAGGTTTAAGATAGAAAACTGCTTATTAAAGTTTTAAAGCCGCTTATTAAATATATTAGTATAAGAAGGTATATCTTATACTTAAAGCTTTTACTTCTATTTATATATATTATATAATAAGAGTTAATATTATATATTTTTATTACCGGTTACCTTACCTTATTTTATACTATTTATTTATTATTTATTTATCTATTATTTATACCCTTTTTATAAATTTAAAAGCTATATATTACTTTTAAGTAATATACCGGTATTTTAGCTATATATATATAGTTTAACTAATATTTAAATACTATATATTAATATAGCTTTATTTTATTATTATTACCTCTTTATATAAGTTTAATATATTAACTATAATATAGGATATATATTAATATACTATATATATATAATATACCTTATTATCCGAAAATATTAAATTTTAATAATAATAAGTTAAAAAGCTTAGCTAAAGTTTAAAGTATAAGCCGGAATTTAAAGCTTTAAAATACTAATATAGGCCGAAATTATAAGGCTATAAATATAAGCTAAAACTTTAAGCTATTTATTTAAAGTATAAGTATAGGCCGGAACTTAAAGCTAAATAATAATTTAGTTAATTTAGTTAAATATTTTATATATATAATTTCGATAGATTTAAAGTATATATATAGATAAAGTATATATTAATATATTATAATATTAATAAAATAATTACTTTATTAACCCCTTTTTTAAAGAAATAAATATAAACCGAAATTTAAAGTTAAAAAATAAAAAGCCTATAAGTTATAATAAATTAATAAGCATTTTAAAGTTTTATTTTAATAAATAAACGTTTTAATATTATATATAGTTAAATTAAAATATTTATTATTAAAATATATATTAATATACTATATTATCGATAAAAGCTTAATATTTATAAGGCTACCTTTATTAATAAGATATCGCGCTAAATATATATAAAACGCCCTTATATTATAAATAAAGATAAAGAAAAAAAGATAAATTAAAATAATAAAAAAGAATTAGCATTTTTAATATAAATTTATTTAAAAGCTTTTTCTTTATTATTATTAAATCTTAAACTATAATACTAATATAAATATATATTTATTTTATATTAATATATTACTTATATAAGAAATATTATATATTAGCTAGGTAAATAGCTAATAAATATATATAGCTTATTAAAAGTATTTATAAATAAAACTATTAATTTAAAAGCTAGAAATAATAAAATTACTATTAAAAAATATAAAATATATAGAAAAATAAGAAATTTATTATTTTAAATAATATAAAGGTATATTTATCTATTTTATTTATATAATATTAAAAGCTTTAAATAAAGAATTATAAAAATAGTTATTAATAATATTATAAAAATTAATATATAAGTATATATTAGGCACTATAGCGTATTAGTTAAGCGTTAAGGTACCCTTCTATATTAGTAATATAAAGGGTATAAGTTCGAATCCCGCTAATACCTTTTTAATCTGCTTTCCCGATAGCGCGCCCCTTTAGCGCTAAAGGGCGAGATTATTTATCTTAACTATTTCCCTATAATTATATACCTATTACTATTAATTACTATATCCTTAGCTAATAAGGTTTTTTCCCTATATTACGGGTTTTTCCCTATTAGGCGCTTATAGGGCTTTCCGGAAGATACCTAATAGCATAGCAAATGCTCCTTACTATATAAAGTTACTTGCGGAAGCTTAAATATAAAGCAAACTAAGGTTTATAAGGAAGGGGGAGCTATAGCCTAACTAACTATAGCTTCCTTCCCCTTACTTACTATATTTCTAGCTTTAAGAGATAGAATTTAAATAAGCTAAATAGTTTATAAGTATATATTAATATTAGAGAATACTACCCTTTTAAATTTAAAGGTGTGGTATAATAATAAAGTAATTAAGTAAATTATATAGCGTATTTAAAAGGTAAATAACTATTATTAAATTTAAACTTAAATAGTAAGCGTTATAAATTATAAAAAGTTTAGCTTATTTAATAAATATTATATTAAATATAAATATACTCTATATATAATTATTAAATAAAGGTTAAATATTAATTATAATATAGGGGTATTTAAAGGTTTAGTTATAAAGGTTATTAAATACCTTTAAGTAAAATTTAAAATTAAATATAAAGCTAAAATATCGATTATTTTATTTATTTAAGTTTTTTTATTAAGCTAGAATAATAGTAAATATCCGAAAAAAATAAAGTATAATATATTTTTTAAATTAATATAATAAGTTTTACTATATAAAACTTTTTATAGTAACTTATTAATCTGCTTTTATAAGCCTATTTATAGTTAAAAGCTATTATTCTATGCTAATAGCTATAGTGTTAAGCCGCGCCTATTTGCGCCGGTGCTTTTAATAAGCTATTAGCCTTAATATAAACCGGTCTATCGAGGTTAAAGCTATTATAGGCTGCAAGCAACCTAATTTAACGCTGTTAAGTATTACTAGTATATAAAAGTGCTATTACTGTATAACTTAAGTATAAGTTGCTCGAAATAAGCGATATTAAAAAGCCGCTATTGCCCTAACTATCTTATAGGATATGTATAGGTTCTAGCTCTGCTCTGCATAACCTTTTCCGCTATAGTATAAGACTATTTAAAAGTAATTATTTAGCCGAAACTAAGATAACTGCTAGTTAAGCTTAAACTAGCACTTATATACACTTAAAACTTAGGTAAAGCTACTATATTCTATTATCTGGATATATAGATTTAATAGCTTTACAGCTATAGAAATAGACTTTAAATATAATAAGTAAATCTTTGCTTAAGTAAAAAGTTTTCTTATTAAAGTAAAAAAGTGTAAAGATAAGTAACCTTCCCTATTTAAGTAAATAAATATATTTATTATTACTTTAAAAATATATAATTCGGAGATTTATTTTAAAGAAATAAAGGAATTTATTACCTATAAGTTAAGGATTAATAATAAGCTAAGGAAAGGATAAAAGGTTATAAGTTTAATACGCTTCTTTAAAAAGGTTTACCTTTTATTTAAATAAATAAAGCCTAATTATAGAAACGTAATATAGTTAAATAAAATTTAATTTAAAAAATATATAATTATAGGTCTTTTAACCTTATACTTAAGAGGGGTAAAGCTAAAATATATTAGGAAAATATTTAGTTTTTTTATTTTAATTTATTTATTAAAGTAAAATTTAAAAATATTAAAAAATATTACTTTTATAAGCTGCCCTACACTATTATAAATATATAAAATAACCTTTAATAAGTTAATTATTATTAGTATTAATATATATATAAATAAATAAGAAAAAAGCTAAAGCTTTTAATAAAAAGCGCTAAAAGAAGAATTACTATATATATTTATTATTTATTATTTACTAATAATATACTTATATTATATAGCTTACTTTATTATTATTACCCCTTTATTTATAAAAGATTAATTTTAGTTTAATTATATTTACCTTATCTCTTTATATCTTTATTTTATTTATTCCAGTATTATATTAACTAATATTATTTTAAGTTTTTTTAAAAGCTTTAATATACTATTTATCTTATTATTAAATTATAATATATTTATTTATTACTTTTATTAAAAGAATTATTATATTATAATATATATATTATATTTAATAATATTATATTAGATAATATTTATTAATTTATATATTAATTATTAGATAGCCGGTATAATATAATAAGTTAAAGCTAGAAATTTTAAGCTAAAGCTAGGAATTTTAAGCTATATAAAGGTAGCTTTATATCTATTATAAAGCTATTTTATTATATTATATTATATACTTTATTAGTAATTTAAATAGGCTTTTATATCTATATATTCTATAAAATATAAAATATTATATTAAGATATTATAAATAATTAATAATATTTACTTTTTAATATTAAAAATATTAAGCTATATTATATATATAAGCTATTTACTTAAGTAGATAACTACACTATATATAGTTTAATTTAATAGCTTTACTTTTTTTAAAGGATATATTAAATATAAGGTAAATATAATTACTTTCTTTAAAGTTAATAGCTCTTATTTAACTATTACCTTTCTATATATATAATAGTTTACTATTTTATAAATTTATAAATCTATAAATCTTATTAATTAATTAACCTTTTAATAATATTAATTTATTATATATCTATATTATTAATTATCTTTCTACCTATTTATCTATAGCTATACCTTTATATTATATTAAATATAAGGGTAAAAAAGCTATTACCTATAGAAATATAAAGGCTAAAAAAGTAGCTTATTAATAAAAAGCTTTTTAAGCTTTAAATCTATATAAGTAATATTATATTAAATTACTAGCTAATAATAATAATAATACCCTATATAAGTTATAAGCTAAAAATATTAATCTTTTACTATTTTTTTAGCTTAAAGATATTAGCTATTTTATTAATAATAATAGCGATAATAATATTAATAATATTAATAATAACCCCTTTAATATAAATAAGCCGCTTAATATTAATATAGATTTATAACCTTTTTAAATATAAATTAATATTAGGTAAAGATTAATATTTATCTTTTTAAAACTTTAATAAGGCTAATCTTACCTACTCTTTAATTAAAGTAGCCGATAATAAAGCTATTATAATTATTAAAGATATATTAAATAATAATAAGTTTATTAAAAAAAATAGTTTTATATAAGAAAAGTAACTAGCTTTTATAAAATATTAAATTATTAATAAGGTTAATAATTATAAAAATAAAGCTAATAAACTTTATAATATAAATATTAAGAACGCTTTTAATATCCTTAAATTTATTTATAAGCTATATTAGTAAACTTTTTCTATTAATTTTCCTATTATTAAAACCTTTTCTATTAAAACTTTTACTATTAAAACTTTTATTTAATTAGTTTATAACGATAATTCTGCTAATAATATTATAATTATAGCTGCCTATAATATAACTATTATTAACTTAAAGCCTATTAACCTTTATTTCGGCTTTATTTTTTTTAAATAGCCTTAAAGAATTTATAGCCTTAATAATTTTAATTTAGCTTTCGGTATTTTTTATATTAATAACTTTATTTTCCGCTAGCAATATACTTCTTTTAAATAAATCCTGAAGCTATTAAAAAAAGGTAATAATATTACTTAAATTAAATATCTCTTAAATATAGTTAATATATTTAAATGCTATATTTATAAAAAGCTTTTATATCTTAATATCTAAAGTAAAAAGGTTATATTTAACTTTAAAAAATTATTATTCTTATATTATTAAATAGCTTTAATAATAGGCTAAAATCCAGAGAAATTATTATAAAACTTATTTTTTATAAACCTTATTACCTTTTAAAGATATATACTATTATTAAAGTTAATTAAAAAAATATACTTTAATATAATATAGCTTATAAATAATTTATTTAAAATATAATATAGCTTATAATAAGCTAATATAATCCGTTTAATATTTAATAAATTTATCTTTTATTCGGCTAGTATTAATATTTTAATTATTAGCTAAAAGCCTATTCTTTTTAAAAATACCGTTACCTTTAATTATACTTTTTAAATATACTTTAAATATTTAAATAATAATTATTATATCGGTTAAGTTTTTAATATTTATTAAAATAATTATAAATATCGACTTTTTAATAAAGTTAATATTAATATATTTCCGGATTACTTAATAAATATAATAGGCTATAATAAGCCTATTTTCTTAATTATATAAATAGTAGATAAAAAGCGTTTAATATAAAGAATTAAGAGAAATAAGCTTTTATATTATAATCCTATTATAATTTAAAACTTTTATTCCGGTAAATAAATCTTTATAATTAACTTAAATAAATTAATTAACGTTAAAAAGGTTATTAAGAAAATTAAGCTTTTATTTAATTATAGCTTTAAAAGTAATACCTTTTTTATTAATAATTTAATATTATTTATTAACTATATTTATTAAGTATACTATATAAGGCAGCAGATATTTCTACCTATATATAAGGTAACTTTAATATTAAATATATTTAAAATAAATTAGTTTAATTAGTGAAAGCTAATTAATAAGTTTATTTATAATAATAAAGTTATCTTAATACTTATTTATATCTTTATTAATAAATTTAGCCTATACCGTATAATATATAAATTTATAATAAATATTTATATATAGCCGGTAACTTTATCTCGGTATAAGTATACTTAATTAGCTAATATTTATATTTTTATATTAAGTCTATATATATTAAACTTTAAAAATATAATTAAAGCTTTTATACTTATATAATTTATTAAAGTAAAAGTAATTATACCTATTAATAGTATAAAAATTATAGTTTATACTCTTATATTAGCGTTAATTAGTAATTTAATTTAATAAAACTAAAATTCCGGTTACTTTAATATAGCTATTAATTTATTTTATTAATAATATAAGGCTTTAATTATTAAAAAGGGCAATCTTAAATATAATATTTACTTAAATAAGCGGGCTTATTTTAAAATTACTTATTAGTATTAAACCTTTTAAAGTATTATAATAAAATCCGATAAGTAATAGCTATTTATAAAATATAAAATTTCTTTTAAGTATTTTATTATAATAAATATTACGCTTACCTTAAATTAAATTAATAAATAACCTAATAATATTATATATTTAAAGCTAGATAATATTATAAAGATAATATATTTTATTTTATTAAATTAAATAAATTAATATTATTAGTTATTATTTAATAATAAATTTATTTATTAATTATAGAAAATTAAGGTTTAAAACTTAAAGTAGCTATTAAATATATAAAACTTTTATAGTTAATACTTTTCCCTTTTAATTAAATATTTATTTAATTCTTATTTAATATTTAATTATATACCCTTTTTAAATATATTTAATAAGCTTTATTAATAATAATTATCTCTTTATTTTAATTTAAAAAGAATTATTTAAAGCTTTTATTTATCTATAAAATAAAGATAATATTTATTAATAATATTAAAAATAATAAATTTATACCCGATATTATAACTATAAAATTTACTTATATAATTAAGTTTAACGCTTTATTAACTATACTTATTATTAATTATAAGCTTTATAAACCGGATACCTTTTAAAGTATTATTTTAATTAGCTATTAATTCTTTTAATAGCTTATAAAGGCTATTACTCTTACCTTTAATATTATATATAATATTATAGCTTAAAAGGTATTAATTTAAATAGGATTTATAATACCTTTAAGTTAAATAAAATTTATAATACCTTTAAATCGAGCTAGCTTTATAATTGCTAAACTATTTTATACCCGTTAAGTTATAAATATAGTTATTAAAAAAAGGTAAAGATAAAGCTAAAAAAAATATTAATATAATAGCTTTAATTAAAGAGAATATTATTAAAGATATTACTTTTAATTAGCTATTTATCGCTTAAAAATTAATTAAATATAAATAATAGGCTACTTACCTTAATATTTATACCGGCTTATATTATTATAAAAACCTTCTTTAATTTTCTTTATTATCCCTATAAATAATATTATTTAATAAAAGTAAATATAAATAAATATAAAAATCTTAATAAAATAAATATTTAATATTAAAATAAAGGTGCTAATATAACCTATTAAAAGCTAAATAAAGTATTTATATAAATATATAGGGTTATCCGGAATATATTAAGCTTAATATATTAAAAATATTTCTTATATTATAATATTAAGCTATCGCCTAATATCTATAATACCTAATATATAATATAAAGCTAAAAATATATATAAAAAGCTAATAATTTTTAAATAAGCCTTTTAAGGCTTTAATAATTTATAATAATTATTAAAGCCCTAAAAAGAATATATTAATATATAAAAATCTAGCTTAGATTTTATACTTTATATTTTATAATAGCTTTCTTTATAATAAGCTTAAGATTATTATTAAAATTAAAAAGCTTATTATTAAAGCTTTTAATATTTTTAAAAGTTTAATTTCTTTTAATATTAATATTAATATCGATAATAAAGGTATTATAATAACTTATATTATCGGTAATATTAATTATATTAAGCTAAATATAATAATTTAGATTTTTATAAGTGCTAATAAAACTTTAAATTTTTTTATTTATAAGAAATAGTTATTTCGGGTATTTAATATCTTACTATTTTATATATATATTACTAATTATAAAACTAATATTATTATTATAACTAATTCTTCGATTAGCTAATAAAAGAAACTTAATTTTATTAAAAGGTATATTTATTATTATATAGCTAGTAAAATATTTAAATAAATAATTTATTAATCTTTTTAATAAATTTAATTTAGCTTATAATAAGCGTTATTTTATATTTACTTATAGTAATTATATTACCGTTTATAATAACTAATTTACTTATATAAATTATATTTTTATTTATTAGATTTCTTCTTATATATTTACTTATAAATATTTAGTTTAAAGTTATTCGATATTATTATTAACTTTTAAGTAAAGTTAAAAAACCTTTATATATTTCTTATTATAACTTTAACCTAGCTAATTAATTATAATAAGCCCCTAATAAACTTACTAATTATAAAGCTTTAACTTAATAATAATATTTTTAAGCCAGGCTAAAATTACTTTAATAATATTTAATAAATAATTATAAATATTTTAGCTTTTAATATCGATAAGGCTTATATAATACTATATAATATAAATATTTTTAAGAATTCCGAGCTGCTATATATTAATTAATATATTTATTTTTATAATTAATTATTAAGCTAGCTATCTTTAAATATAAATATACTTATAGTTTTTAAAATTTATATATTTATAATAAATATATTAATAATAAATATAATAGGCTTACTATATTAATTAAAAAGGGTATTTAATATAATTTAAAATATATAGCCGATTTATAATATATAAATAGCTTAGCTTCTTAATAATAAATTATATTATAATACTTACTTAAAGCTAGAATTAAGCTAATAAAAATTAATTTTAACGCTAAATTATAGGGTATTATATTAAAATTTTAAACTAATAAGCCGGAATCCTTATTATAGTTTAAGCTTTTAATAAGCGGTTTATTTTTAATAAGCGGTTTATATTTATAAACGGTTAAGTAAATAAACTATTAATATATAATATATTGCTCTTATAACCGTATATTAACCTATACCGTTTACGTATATAAGCTATATATATTCGACTTATTATTTTAACTATTTATATAATTTAAACTATAGTTATATAGTGCAATAACCGTTTATTCTCTCTATATATAGACGGTACTGCGCCACAGGGCCTTCCACACGCTAGAAGGCTTTCTATACGCTAGAAAGCCTTCTATACGCTAAAAAGCCTTCTATACGTTAAGAAGAGGGCACTAGAAGGCTAGAGGGCGCGGCTGTGATTAAAGAAGTATTTTGGAAGTATATTAAGTTTTAGGGAGGAAAAAAGGTACTTTAGCTGCAATAGTATTTTATATAGAAAACCTTGTACTGGGTGGGCGGACACAAAGAGCTGGGTGGGCCAACTCTAGCTGCGCAGCAACTCATGCGAACGTACTGCAGGTGAATGGAACGACGATGCTGCCCGGCATGGGGTCCCTGGCTATGGCCATCCAGGCGGTGAGATAGGTAGCATCTCTGGAAACCAAGACCAGCGGCTCCCTCGTCAAGCAAGTCGACTTCCTGCGTCCGATCATCATCGACGACACGGCCGGTAAGACTGAGACGATGCTTCACCTCTACCCGTTGAATTCATCGGCAGAAAAGGACACGGGATCTTCGACGTGGATATATATACGCCTACCACGACGACCACTGTACTTTGTGCTTGACAGGCAACATAAAGGTTTCTTGTCGATACACGAGCCGCAGACGAGATCGACAGCGGCAAGGAGCAACGTCTGGGCCTTGACTTGATGAGCAGAAGAGTGGCTTCCTGGCCGTCCTGTGCTCCTCAAAGTAGCCATACCGGGCATGGTCGACACGCTGCGGTTTGCCGATGGCTCAGCCTTTTGTCGCACTGTTATCGCCGACGATGAAGTCGAAATTGAGGCCCAGGCATGGCCGGTAAGCTTCCGAGATGTCTTCATTGCCCTGGGTCGACTCGAGGGTGACCATGATTTCGGGCTTGAATGTGCAGGTAAGGCGACGAGGGTTGGAAGCTCCTGGTTGGATGCAACCGCGAGCGTACCGCATCCCTGGCGGACGGAAGTTGCCCAGGGATTTGCCGGCACCCGAGGTTTGCCCTGAATGCCATCCCATCAGACCCAAGACTGCCATTGCGTGCTTCAATAAAATCTCCATGGTTGTATTAACTCGCTCGGAATCATGAGGGCGAAGTGCACTCATTGTAACCCTGGCAAGTTGACAGGTCGCAAGGAGCGCACGCATCCCCGTCCCCTTGTAGTGAAGGGCCATCCATTATCCATGATCCTGGCGAGGTGTCACAAACCGACAGGCTGTCGGGTGGGATCTTACTACGGGTACCTAGCCAGCCTACTACTATAGAAACCCTCTCGGTGATATTTCTGAGCAGCTGCACGCCAACGTTTGGGATCGCTACGAGCCAGACCTTGTGCAGAGATCGACAGTGTGGTGCAGGCGAGAATCAGCCTCTTTCGCTTGGCGGGGATATTTTCGTCCGCAATAGTCTATCACATTCGATAACTTGGCTTCGATCTCCGCTCAAACTTGGCAGACGAGACCCATCTCCGGGATCATCAGTAACCTCCGAAAGGCCTGATGAGGGTCACATGGGACGAGGCCTGCATTATTTGCGGAGCAGTACACCACTGACTCACTCTGCAGCGCAGCTCGTTATTAGGGGGGAACGTCGGGCAAGCCGCCGCAACGGCTTGTCTGCGGGGGTGCCGTCGTGCTCGTCGTGGGGGGCGCGGTGGGGTCGTCCAAGGATTCCCCAGGTGGGCAAGCCGCCCTCTCCATGGGGGAAAAGGCTGGTGGAGCCGGGGGCTTCAGGTTTGCTTTCGCGCGGGGAAGAAGTCGGAACCCTCAATGGCGTTTCGCGGAGAAGGCCGCCCCATTTTGAATGCAGCTCGGCCAAGAAAAGGACCGAATGGCAGACCCCTGCGGGATAGACTATGTCCGCTGTTGGGTATCGTCGGTGCAAAAAAGCTTAACTCCTACTTCTCAGACGTGTATCTCGACAACGGTCTATTGACTTTTCCTCCTGAAGCCGCCTGGCAGTCTGTTGTTCTGCCTTCAAAGCTTGAGCGTTCGGGTTGTTGCCCTCCCACAGCCTCCAAGAGACTCGGCAATTCGCAACAGCCATGTCATCCTCGTCTGTGCACTCCGGACCGGAGGCGCCTCGGAAGTCGACGATATGGGAGGATATCAGGGCGTACCGGAAGGCCTATTGGCTAACAGCCGTGGCATCTTTTGGCGGCATGCTCTTCGGGTGAGTACCGGTACCTAGATCTTCGCGCCCCTTGTGCTCTTGTATCCTTGCGACGCGGTGATGGTGTTGGGATGTGATTTATGCTCAAGTATCTACGTGTGCTAACTTGTACATTCTCAAAAAGATGGGACACCGGGCTTATCGGCGGAGTCTTGACGATGGACGCCTTCCAGCACTCCTTCGGCCTTGACAGCAAGAGCTCCTCCTTTGCCAACCTGCAGGGCAACATCGTGTCCGTCTTGCAGGGAGGCTGCTTCTTCGGTGCTGCCGCCTCTTTCTATCTTAGTGACAAGATCGGCCGGAAATGGTCCCTCGTCAGCGCCGATCTAATCTTTATCATCGGCTCCATCATCCAAACCTGCTCGGGCATCGGCACAACGAATCTCGCTCAGCTGTACGTTGGTCGATTCATTGGAGGCTTCGGCGTTGGCCTCATCAGCGCTGTCGTCCCGACCTATATCGGTGAAAATGCCAACAGGGAGATTCGTGGACGCTGCATTGGATGGTATGTACACAAATGCATTGTCTTCTTCTCTTCTCGCTTGGGGTGATTTGTCATTCTGCTCCGTGCTGACATTCGACATACCTAGCATGCAACTCTTCAACGTCACCGGGATAATGCTCAGTTACTTTGTCAACTACGGCATCAGCATCCAAATCACGAGCGCCACCAACTCGGCAAAGTGGCGCATCCCCTTTGCTCTGCAGATCCTCCCTGGTGCTCTCCTGCTCCTGGTTCTGTTCGAGAACGAGTCGCCGCGCTGGCTTGTTGAGAAGTTCCGCATCGATGATGCCAGAAAGGCCCTCTCCCGCGTGCGCGCCCGCCCGATCGACGACCCTACCATCCGCGAGGAGCTGGAGGAGATCATTGCCGACTTCGAGGGCAAGGAGAAGCTCTCCCTCAAAGAGCAGCTCAGACTCGCATTCTCCAGCAAGCAGATGAGGTACCAGTCGTCCTTTGCTGTTATCCTGATGTTCTGGCAACAATGGACAGGGACAAACTCGATCAACTACTATAGTCCGCAGATTTTCAAGAGCGTCGGGTTGACGAGCAGTTCTGCTGGCCTTTTTGCCACGGGCATCTACGGTGTAGTCAAGGTTGTGTTTACTTCGCTCGGACTGATGTTCGGTGTTGAGCAAGCTGGGAGAAAGGTAAGATACGAGTTCTTCGTCCCTAGCACATGTTGCAAGCAGGCAAGATGTCAAGTGCTGATCATGTGTGTCTCCATTCAGTGGTCCCTCATCTGCGGCGCTGCCGGTCAGGCTTTTGCCATGTTCTACATTGGAATCAACCAAGCCGTGCACCCCACCGACTCGACCCTGTCAGGCAACAATATCTTCGCCATCATCTGCGTGTACCTGTTTGTCGTATTCTATTCGTTCGGCTGGGGCCCCATCCCCTTTGTTCTCTCATCTGAGTGCTCCCCCAACCATGGTAAGCAAAGGACTCCAGGCCAAACCCTTTATGACAGGATGAGACTGACATTCTACTAGTACGATCTCTCATCATGGCCGCGGCCCTGATGACTCAGTGGCTCTTCAACTTTGTCATTGCAAAACTCACACCAATCATGCTGGCCCAAATTACATACGGCACGTTCCTGCTGTTCGGCGCTTGTTGCATCCTCATGCTCCTGTACGCCATATTCTTCGTCCCGGAGACCAAGGGTGTCCCACTCGAGAGCATCAACCTTCTTTTCAAGGACAACATCATCGCCGGCGCCACAAGGGACACGATCCCGAGGTTCAGTCGCGCGAGACAGCTGCAGCAGCATCACTTGGCGTCGGGA
Organism: Diaporthe ilicicola; assembly: GCA_023242295.1. Classification (NCBI taxonomy): domain Eukaryota; kingdom Fungi; phylum Ascomycota; class Sordariomycetes; order Diaporthales; family Diaporthaceae; genus Diaporthe; species Diaporthe ilicicola. The sequence goes on along the minus strand of JALPVH010000004.1, from coordinate 410,843 downwards.
GAGCGGACCGGCGAGCGCGGCGGCAAGGTCTTGGAAGATGAGGAGCGGGATGGAGAGGCAGTGCACGTGTCTTAAAGTAATGAAAGTTCTCGATATCTGTTGGCCGTTCTCAGCCCTGTAACAAGCTGCAGCCCTGGTGGTCTAGACAGCATTGACATGGTCCTTAGGTTGTAGCGTTAGCAATGACACTGCTCGACCGTGGGTTGTCGCTGGGCGGCTGGAGTCCAAGCGCACAAACATCGGAGTCGGAAGGGCAAGCGAAAGAAAGTAGAACGGGAGGAAACAAGTGCAGAGCTGTCTGAAATCAAGAATGAAAACGATACAAGCGTGTGAATGAGGCCTGGGCATGAGCGTGATTTATTCCCAAGCTGTAAGGCGGCCAAACCGGCAGTCGACACGACAGTACGCATCTTTCAATCCCGCGTTTGATAGTGGAAAGATTAGTCTGTCGATATGTAGGCCCTCGCAAGGATCTTTCTTAAGCTATCGGATTCTTACCCTTATTTTTCTAATCCTCTTTCTCTTCCCACTTTTCTCTCTTCAGAAAACGTGGCAAGAGAAAGCTTCGGGTGCTAAGCTTTCGCTTGCGAAGAGCCTCCCTCGTATCATATTGCTCGGAGCGCTGCAAATCGCTTGCTGGTGGATTCAATCCATGACTCGGACCTGTCCATTTTGAAATGCAAATTTAATGTTGGCTTGAAAGTAAAGGGTAACTCTGGGGTTCGATTAAATGACAGAACTGCACCGATGCGACAGAGGTCTCACGTACGCGTGAAAACCCCCAGTCGTAGAGGTAGTCAGGAAACCAGATAAAGGCAGCGCGGCCCGGTCATCGAACAAGATTGATGAGTTTATTAAGATGACGCAGTTGTTAAATCCCAAAGCGTGCTCCCGGCCGCGGAGTAAAGCCAAATACAGATAGACTACCACCCATCGGAGTAGTTTAGACTCCAGCACGTGTGACCTGCTCTTTACGCTCAGATCAATTTGCGACATACTTAACTCAATCACCTGCCAATCAAATATGTTGAAATCAATCAGAAATGGGCACTCACAACGATCAGTCGCTAAGATCGGCTATTTGTTGCTGTGCCATGTGCGGCTGGACCGTCAGAGCCTCAGCCTCCTCCTACTTCATCACTAGCCGTGCACCGCACCGAGAATTAATTGACTGATCCTCGCACGACAAAGCCGCATGAGACCACATGGATGTATAATCCTCTGGCTTTATCAAGACCTTTGACCAGGGCCTGGCAATATCAGGAACTCATGTGGTATCCATTTAAGGCCAAGGTCCCTGACTCCGTACCCCGGAATTAAGTTTTCTTAGGATCAAGCTTGAGCTCCACGCAATGACAGATTATAGTATATTGGAGCTGAATCTAATTTGCCAAGCCTTTTGAGCCACCGCGTTCTAGTATCAAGGCTTGACGAACACGTTCGGTGTCTGCAAACTTTCACTAAAATTTCCGAGTCTCCCGAATACGCACCTACCTCGCGTATACATATATGTAGTCGTGAGCACTGTCCCTGCTTGTGTCTGCCCGTTGCACAACCATATTCCTCTAGTCCCGAGTTTCCATCCGGAAGCAACAGGCACTGTCGCTCGTTCTGTAAAAGCAAATCAGTTCAGCGCTTATTGCTGAGCGACATCTCTTTTGTCCTCATTCGATCCTTAATCAACTTGAACGGTAATTAGTATTTTGCAACATGCTCTTCCGTGGGCCTCTTCGAGCAGGGTGTCTGCTCGCATTTGGGCTGCTGGCTGCAGCTTCTCCGGCCAAGCACTCCAAGAGACAATGCTCTGGTGATGGTGGTTCTGGCTCAGGTTCAGGTTCCAGTTCGGGATCCAAGCCAGGCTCTGGGTCAGGTTCAGGTACTTCCGGTGGCTCTGGCTCGAGCGGTGGTTCTGGCTACGGTAAGCTCGTGCTCCAGCAAGTGCATTAGACTTTTTGAAGCTCGCGTTTTCTGATAGACTATGTTCAGGTAGTCCAGACAACGAGGTCATCTACCGAGACCTTGTGGTTGTTGGCGGTGGCGCTACTGGCGTATACTCAGCTTGGCGTGCGATTGAGGGAGGCAACCTCTCGGTTTCTGTCATCGAAGCAACGGGCCGCCTGGGAGGCCATGTCGACACGTTCTATGATCCAGCAACGGGTCTACCAGTGGACTATGGGGTGCAAGCATACATCAACAACGAGCAAACCAAGGAGTTCTTCAGCAGATTCGAAATTGTCACGAACGCATCCACGACATCGCCTTTCACAACCTACGTGGCCGACTTCAAGGCTGGCGTGGTGATCCCAAACGCCACTTACCCGGATCCACTCACCCTGATCGAGCCGCTCACCAACTATCTGGGAGTGATGTCGACGAACTTCCCTTATCTCAACGATGGGACTTTTGACCTGCCCGACCCAGTCCCAGAGGACTTATTGATGCCCTTCGGCCAGTTCGTCTCCAAGTACAATATCAGTGACGTGGTTCCAGTCATCTTCATGTTCGCTCAAGGGGTTGGGAACCTCCTCGAGGCCCCTGCCTTGTACGTCGTGCAGAACTTTGGAGCAGCTCACATCCTTGGTCTGGCCGGCGGATACGTCTACGCACCAGCGGGTAACCAGGCCATCTACGATGCTGCCGCGAAGTGGCTCGGCGAGAGAGTAGTGTACAACAACAAAGTGAAATCCACCACGCGCAACCAGGACGGGACCACAGACATCACCTTGAGCGACGGAATGATGATCAACACGAAGAAGCTGTTGATCACCATCCCTCCTACTATGAGCAACCTCGCCGGTTTTGACCTTGATGATGAAGAGACGTACCTCTTTGAACAATGGTCGAACGTACCATACTTCGTCGGCGTCACGACACAGACCGGATTGCCCAACCTAACAAACTTCATCAACGTCGACACCTCATCAGTGGGCAACCTGCCCACCATCCCTTATGTCTGGCGGCTCGAAACTGTCGGCGTGCCAGGCTACCAGACAGTCAAGGTCGTCGGCGAAGCCGACTCCACCCTAGCACAGGGACTGGTGTATGATGCTGTCACGAAAATCGATAAATCGCTGGCCAGCTTGGACCTTGGGGGCTCTAGCGGTCCCGCGGAGAATATATTCGCAGCCTGGGAGGAGCATGCGCTGCTGGGTCTCAATGTTCCCACCGGGTCGATCAAGGCAGGTTTCTACAGGAGTCTGTATGAATTGCAAGGCCGTCGTAACACTTACTGGACGGGGAATGCATGGGCGTCTGATTATTCGCCGCTGCTTTGGGCTTTCACGGAGAAGAGAGTCTTGCCTGATATCCTAGGGACGAATACCACGGCGACTACTGAGAGGGGCATTTGAGGATCATGGCCATTACCATATGCCTTCGATGTTGTTGCATAACTCATCATAATAGGAGAAAGACCATGCCGAAAAAAAAAGACGAGAACAGTCCTGCAGAGTAATGTCTAGTTCACAACAAAGAGTCATGATCCTGTTTCCAGTGTTATGCTTCGCGCGTCCCCTTTGACGTTTTTCTTCGAGAGAGTCATGAGATGTCGTCAAACTTGATGCAGTTTTCTTCAACGCCTGATTGTGTGCACCGACCCGCAAATTTACGGACTATCACCATCTCGTTCGCTGAGTGGTGGGACAACTCTGCGAACTCACGACCGTATGACGGGATCCCGTCGAGACCCACAAGCCCCTTAATCAAGGCCAGGCGCACACTAAGCCACTCACAGAAAACACGGTGAACACCAGGTGCAATGTGGGAGTTTTCTAATATCCGAAAAGCCCACAGTTGATACAGGAAGATTCAACTGGCTGTGTTTAAATTCAAAATGTGCCAGATGATCATTGGCATGCCTTGGTGCCCTGCTCTGACAGCAGCGATCATCCCCTTTTTGCGGCAAGGATGGGTTGAAGTATCCACCGAGTATGCTTATAAGCTCTTCGGGGCGCGTTGACCAGGAATGCTTGTCCTTTTGGATAATTGTGTTCGATAGGGCAAATCGCGTTGATGTAAACCAAGACGCTGCTTGAGTTATCGATTAAGTTTCTCTCGTCAAGATGAAGTCTGTCCTCCTAGGTAGTGCGCTGGTCGCGTCGGCTTCAGCCGCAGCCCGATCTGCTCCTCCGGAAGGAGCAGTCACTGTGTGCTCAAAGGGCTGCGACTACGGCACGGTAAGCCTTCGTTGCCCCAGAGCTCCGTGCGCTCACATTGCTGATGTCCCGCAGATACAAGATGCCGTGGATGCCACGTCGACCGGCAGTATCTTTATCTACAAAGGCACATATACCGAGCAGGTCGGTAGCCCCTATAAGCCGGACCACAAACATGGTAGACTCACAACAGAATCAGGTGAAAGTCCCCTCGTCTGCGAAGAACCTCGCCATCTACGGAGAAACAACCGATACTTCATCATACACCAACAATGTCGTCAGCCTCGAGTACAAGATGAGCCAGGCCACCGGCGCTTCAAATAACGAGGCTACGGCCACACTCGACAACCAAGGTGCCAATGTATCAATCTACAACATCGACATCAAGAACACATATGGCGAGGGGTCCCAGGCCGTCGCAGTAATGGCGTACAACAAGGAGCACCAGGGCTACTACGGCGTCGGTCTCTACAGTTACCAGGACACGTTGCTCACCTGGGAGGGAACCCAGATCTTCGCAAACAGCTACATCGAGGGGGCCACGGACTTCATCTTCGGCCGGGACGGCTCGCTCTGGATCACCAACTCAACCCTCGGCGTCGCGGGGGCCGGGTGCATCACGGCGAGCGGCCGCGCCAGCGAGTCCTCGGCCAGCTACTATGTCATCACCGACTCCACCGTGGCGGCGGCGGCGGCCTCTGGTGCTGACGTGTCGGCCGGTAGCGTATATCTCGGCCGCCCGTGGGGAGAGGCAGCGCGCGTCGCCTTCCAGCGCACGGAGCTGCCGGGCCTCATCAACAGTGCCGGGTGGAGGGCCTGGAACGGTGATGACCCCCGTACCGATGGCGTCGTGTATGGGGAGTTTGACAACACTGGCGATGGCGCGTCTGGTGGCCGTCAATTCGAGACGAAGTTGACTGCGGCGCTGGAAATCGGTGACATTCTGGGCAGTGACTATGCTGACTGGGTGGACGCGAATTATATCTAAATCCGTGGGGAATGTTGTACGTGTGGCGGAGGGTGATAGATTTGTTGACGGGAAAATTCTCTGTACATATATTTCCGCCCTGGAAAAGCGTAGGATTCAAGTGGACATATTGAAAATCATTTGCTGCGCAGCTGGTAACATATAATTATTGTAAGGATGTCATGATGATACACCAAGGGAGGCGTTTATTCCCCATGTAGTACAGGGGCTCTTTGGAATGACAGGTTGGATCCAAGCTGCGAGACTGGTCTTTCCGACAGATAGGCTTTCATGCAATCATGTGTTGCTCCAAGTCAGATTCATGAAAACAACATTTTAGGGGCAGACTTTCCAGAAACAGACTGACGATTCTCTGTTCCGCAGGTCCGTCAGCGCTTAGAGCCGGCATACCGGACGCGCGAACGATGCTCCCATATCTGGAGTCCCACTCAGTTGCAGGCATGTTGCGAACAAGGAAAGCAACACCGCCCTATGTTCCCAGCAAGTAAGCACTTGACCAGTCGAACAGCAAGAAAATGGGCTGAGTGTTTCATCAGTGATCTGAGCTGTCGAACGCGCCGTAAAGTTCTATCGGTCAGCGTCGGAGATATGTGCGGGGAGCTGCCACTTTGCTCGGAAGCGGATCGGGAGAGCGGAAGTTGTTTTCGGATGCTGGGTCCCTCCTCGATTCCCTCGTTTGGTGTAAGTGCTGGCAGGAGGACTACCCATCATCCGCCCCTACAATTGCATCGGAAAGAGATACTAAGCGGAAGAGGACCTGCCTCGTTCTACTCTAGTGAAACCACTTTCTTGAGCATCCTATTCTCGCTACGCGGCCATTGATGAGAAGGAACACCACCCATGAGCTGCTTTATACTATCATCAGGGCATACAGTAATTTAAACACGCAAGGTCACTATCTTTTGAGAGCTTTAGTCCGGGATTTAATGGTTGTATCAGCTGTGTTCTGGTCTAAAGATAGTTGATCAAAAGCCTGAGACTCGATCATTGGGCTTAAACACTTCAACGCAGCCCGAAGACGTTTTCGAACACCGATTCCCATCACATTGATCTTCCCTATCATGTGTTCATTAGTACCAACCGCGCAGCTGCGACTGAACTTCGCGAGAGCACTGTCGCGGATGTACCGTCAAGAGGTACCACAATACGCAACACTGCAAACATTGGTGGACAAAGTGAACAGTAATTCCGGCGCCAACATTGCCCTGACAGACTTCCCACGACATGGCGCCGTCCGTCTCGCCTCACTATCAGAACTGAGAGTGGCCACGAAATTCTACAAAGTGATGGGTATGGTCTCTGTCGGCCATTACGACCTCTCAGCAGCCGGACTGCCAATTCACGCCACAGCTTTCAGACCTATAACTCAAGAAGGTCTTTCAGTCGCGCCCTTCCGGTTGTTTGTGTCGGTATTGCGGCCGGAACTGCTCACTGAGTCACTACAGCCACTCGCCAGATCCCTCCTAAGCAAGCGTTCGTCAGTCTTCAGCCAGAGGACAATTGACCTTGTCGACCTGGCCGACTCGAAGGGGGGCTTGACCGCCTCGGAAGCAGATGAATTCATCCAGGGCGGATGCGAGACACTTGCGTGGAGAAATCAAGTGTCTTTAACAAAGAAAGATTACGACACACTCAAGGCTGACAAGAACGGCGATTTGCTCATCGATATCATGGCCTTTCGTAACCCACATCTGAACCACCTCACACCTGCGACAGTGAACATCGATGCAGTTCAACGGGGTATGCCAGACGTCGGCCTGAAGCCAAAGGATCGTGTCGAAGGACCCCCAGAGCGCAACTGCAGCGTGCTGTTGAGGCAGACGAGCTTTCTCGCAGTGGACGAGGGAATCGTTTTCGACGAGGCAGCAGATAAGGGCAACAGAGGCACCCACACTGCACGCTTCGGAGAGATTGAGCAACGGGGTGCTGCACTGACACCAAAGGGAAGGAAGGAATACGACAAGGCCATCTCTGAGGCCACGAGGGCAAAGCTGCTCGTGGACGGCAAGGAGCTCGAGTTCAAGGCCTTGTTTGACAGGGCGCTGCCCGACGACTGGGAGGCTCTGAGGAGCAAAGGGTACATATGGGTTGAGTACAGCCTCACTGAGAAGGCCAAAGAAAAAAGCAAGTCCAGCGCAGTCAAAACGCTGCAACAGGCTGTCGAGGAGGGACTCGTCAGGTGGCAGCCGATCCAGTACGAGGATTTCTTGCCATTGTCAGCGGCCGGAATCTTTCAGAGCAATCTGCGCCACGACTCAGCAGTGAAAGTGCAGAGTTCGCCGGAGGATGCTCTTTCGGAATCGAAACGGCAGCTGAGTGAAATTCTGGGCGAAGAGGGCATGATCGACGAGATGAAATTATACAAAGAACAGCAGAGGATCAGTATCGAGAAGTGTTGTGAGGCTTTAGGGGTTGCAGCTTGAATATCGTGGAGTATCATGAGCTTCGCATAAACTTGAGGGCAACATGGCCTGTCGCCATCTACCTGTCGATACCGGAGGTGTCCTAGCCTTCGAAAACATCGGAAATGCTCCACACTCACATCTTGTGTTGTCAACAAGAGCCAAACTTGGCTGACTGAAGCGATCACGAAATATTGTGGAGGGAGTCTCACGGCAGTGCAGGGACGGAGAGACCCATCACAAGCGCCATCGCCTTGGGGGCGCATCCGGCCCGTTGTGCCGGTTAAATCTAGATGGGTAGGGTAGCTCGAAGCAAATGCAAACCTAACATCTTTCTGACTTACCAATCTGATATCGCACTATAGCAAGCTTGCTATGAATCATCAATATAACCTTAAAATGGACGATCTTAGACTTAGCCGCAGCGCATGCCAAAATGCTCGAGCCGCCTTTTGACCGAAAACGGAGATTTGCAGAGCAAAAAACAGAGGGTACAGAGGTATATATGGCCCCCAGTGCATAAATAACGCCTACTACCCAAATTTATATATACACTATTATATTAACTATACAGCTATTATGCCCGAATATCCTTTTTGCTATAAATATACCGAATTATCGCTATACTTACTAGGGCACCTAATTACTCGAATTTATAGTGGTTTAGGGGGTGCCTAGGCTATACGGATTATAACCTTATCTTAAGGCGATAGTCGGTTTATTACTACTTCTCGGATCTTTATTATTGCTATAATATTAAAAAAACGAAGTTTAAGCGACTAGGGATACTCTTTAATACTAAATTAATTAATTCCGATAGGTATTTAGTTGATTTAGCGCTATGTTAATATAGTGCAATTAAATAAGCGGTTTGCTCTGCGCCCTCTGTTTTTTGCTCTGCGAATCTCCGTTTTCTTTTGACCAAAAGAGCACACACACACACACACACACACACACACACACACACACACACACATATATATACACACACAAATTGCAGCAGAATCAAGATGAGCGGCAAGGTGTACTGCGTCACCGGTACCAACCGCGGCCTAGGCCTCGAATTCGTCCGGCAGCTAGCCGCGGACAAGTCCAACACCATCATCGCCACCGTGCGCAACAACTCCACAGACCTAAGCGACCTCAAGTCTGTGGCATCGCCCTCGACACACATCCTCGTCTGCGACACCAGCAGCGGCGACTCCATCGCATCCTTCACGTCGGGGGTGACCTCGCTCCTGGCCGGGCGCAAGATCGACTTCCTGCTGCACGTCGCGGGCGTCAACGCGCACCCGGAGCAGACGTGCCTGTCCACGAGCTGGGACGCGCTCCAGACCGACCTGCAGGCCAACGTGTTCGGGCTCGCGAGGACGACACAGCTGCTCGTGGGCGGCGGGGCGCTGGCCCGCGACGTGCGCATCCTCAACATGACGTCCGGGCTGGGCAGCCTGGCCAAGTCCGAGGGGATAAGGCCCCGCAAGTGCCTGCCCTACCAGGGTTGCAATCCACTACACTACACCCACTAGGTCTATCAATAGGATATAAATATAAATATTTCGGCTTCAGTATAAATATAATATAGTATATAGACCTTTAGTATAGTATAATAAGCTTAAATATATTATAGTATACCGTATACTACGCCTTATAAGACGTATATTAAATTTAAGTATATACCTTATAAGGCGTAATATAATCCTTTTTCTATAACTCTTTTATACGCCTATCTTTATCCCTTTTTACCTTTATTAAAGGCAATATATTATGGCTTCCCTATAATAAACTTATTTCTAACTTAAAGAATAGCTATAAATCTCTTAAATAATTATTAAATAGGGTAACGTTATCTTTACTAATATTAACCACTTCTTATAAATGCTATAATTATAAGGATTAAAAAAAAGAGATAATATTAATATTAAGGCGATTTCGATAGGGTATTACTATATACCTAGCTAATAAAAATAAACGTTTAGCCTTAGCATTTATTATTAAAATAAAAAGGAAATCTAAAGCTATCTATACTAAATATAGGTAAATAAATCTCTGCTAATGCTAATAATATAACGGATTATTAACCTTATTATTAATAGGCTAAGTATTTTATTGCTAATATTAATACTTATCTATTAAGTTTATAGGGTTATTAAATTCTAATATTAAATTTAAAGGTATAAGAGAACTTAGTAAAGATACCCGGCTTAATAAGACTTATAACTTTTTATAATATAGCTTAAATTTATAATTAAAAAACTTTTATCTTTTAGCTATAGGTTCTTCCGAGATAAAGATAATATTATTATCCTTATAATTCTTCTCCTAAACTACTTATACTATTACTTTAATATTAAATATTTAATCCCTCTTTTTTTTCTATATAATTTTAAAGTATTCCTACCGATATATTAAATATAGTATAATTATAATATAATAAGCTAGGTAATTATTAAGCCTGGAATAATAGGAATTTAGCTTCTTTTATATAAGATTAATATTAACTTTAAAGTATTTAGGTTTAAAAAAGCTATTAGCAACCTTTTTCTATTCCTTTAAATATTCTAATAGAAATTTAAAGGTAATAATATAATTCTAAATACTCTTATAAGCTTTATTAAAGCCGTTTTATTATCTTCGAAACTAACTATTACCCTTAAGTTTTAAAAGTATATCCTATATATTCTTAAATACTTCCCTAATTACTATAATTATTAACTAATTCTTATTTAATAACTTTATATCGTTAAAAAAGATATTAAGATATTTCTTAAATTAAATTATATACCGGTAGGTTTAATATCGCTAATAATTATTCTAAGCCTATTATAACTATATAATAAAGGGATATAGTTTTAAAGTATAGTAAATAATAAAAAGTATAAATAGCTAATATATCGGAATATAAATAACTATACCTAAAGGTTTTTAAATATTAAAATCTATATTATCCGGGTTTAAAAAAGCTTCTTTTTAATATTTAAATAATTAACTAATTAGCTAGTTAAACCTATAAATAGTAATAATAAATATAGCTAGCTTATTAATAAGGCCCTTTTTCTACTATTTTAAATACTATTATATAATATCTGCCTAATTTAAGCCTAATAGATCCTTAAATACTATAGTATCTTTTTTAAATAATAAAGCATTTATAGCCAGATTAATAATATATCTAAAATAATAGATATAGCGTATTATACTATTAAACCCGAAAAGTTTTCCTAGCTTTTATATTACTATATTATTATTGCTTATATTATTTAAGATAAAGTATCTAACCTTATTATCGATCCTAAACACTTAAAAAACCTTAAAGATATATATTATAATATTTTTTTTAATATAGCTACCGATAATCTCTAATATATTAAAAATAAGCTTTTAAAGGTATATAAATTAATTAAAATAAAATATTATAATACTATATATTAATAGCTAGTTTTTTAACCGCTAGCTATTAAACGCTATATAAATTATACCTTAAATATTTTTAAAAACTTTAATAACTATAACCTTTAATTCTTTATATATTATAATAAGCTAAAATTATAAGGTAGTTTAGCTAGATATTACTTATATTCTTATAATTAAAGGGTTTAAATACTTAAAGGCGGCTTATAAGGCTTAAGATTTAATTAATTAAAAAAAAGGTTTTTAATAATAATTAAGCCTAATAATTTCTATTAAAATATAGCTTTATTAAATCTATTAATAATATTATTTATAATTTTCTGCTCTTTTACATTTTTAATATCTAATTATAAGTATTAAGTAATATTTTAAGCTTTAAAGATAGATTTATTTTAAACTTTAGCCTTAATAAGCTTTAATATCTTTTTAAATAAGTCTTAAATTATATATTTAAGCTAAAGATAGCTTTTAGTATTTTATAAGCTATAATCTTTATAATTATATAGCGATATAAATAACTTTTTCTATATATAATAATAATAAACCTATTTATTTATTTAAAATATAAATTTCTTAATGCTATAGCTATAGCTTTATAACTAGCTTTAAGGTTTATTAATATATTATAACCGAGTATATCCTCGGAAATAAATTTAAAAAAAGTTTTTCTATAATAGATTTAATAAAAACACTTTATTTAAAGATATAATATTAGGTTTAAAGTTATTTCTTAATATAAAATAAAGCTATAAATAGAAAATATATAGTATAAGCTATTAAAGAAAATATATTTTATAGCTATACCGGATTTACTAACCGGATTTATTAATAATATTACTAGCCGGCTTATAGTATTAGTATATATATATATTAGCTTATTATTACGCTATATAAGGTGTAAGCCTTAATTATTAATATACCTTATAAAGTGTAATAATAATTTATAAATTAAGATATATATATAATATAAATATATATATTATATAATATATTAACTTATTATTATACTATATAAGGCGTAAGCCTTAATTATTAATACGCCTTATAAGGCGTAATAATAACTTATAAATTAAGGTATATATATAATATAAATATATATATTATATAGCTATTTTAAGTAATCTTATTCTAAAGTTATTCTTTATATACCCTATAAATAGAATATTATAATAAACCGCTACTTAATAAGTTAAAAATAGGGCTTTCCTAATTAAGTTATTAAATATTAAATATTAACCGCTACTAAATTAATATAAAATACTATAAACCCTTAAATTACTTATATACTTTAATAAGAATCCTTACTTAAGGTACCTTTAGCTAAGTAATAAGGGTTTTATTCGGCTAAGTTTATACTTAATAAAAGCTCTGCTTACTTATACTTCTTAAACCGGTAAGCCTATTTATTAATACTTATTAAAAAAAGGCAATAAGTATTTTATAATAAGGGCGTTAGGGTTATAGCTGCTTAAGTATACTTTTACTAATACTACTTATATAAAAAGCTCCGTATTTTACTTTTAAATAATACCTTTAAAGGTTTATTTTTTAACTCTCCTTCCTTAAAAACCCCCGGGCTTAAGCCTATACCTACTAATAGGGTATATAATACTATACCTATATAGGCAGAAGTTACTAATAAAGCACTTTCCCTAGGCGGAGTTTACTTAATAGGCTTAAAAGGCCCGGGTTTAAAATCTATATCACTTATCCCGGTATTACTAAAAAAATTCTTCTTTATAAAATCTAAGCTTTTATAGGCCTCTGCCCTATTATAAGCCGTAAAAACCCGATTTAAAAATACTTAGATTAAATAAATCTTATTAGTATTAACTTACTTAAGGCCTTTTAAAAGCACTTTCTTATAATTAATTAAATATTAATATAAAAAAGAAAGGGGGAAAGGGAAATAGATAGGAAAAGGGGGGATAAGTATTACCGATAAGCCCCTAACTAAAGAGCTAAAAAGATAAACCGTTTAAATAAAACTTACTAAAGTAGATACTAAACCGATAAGCTACTAATAACTAATAAATTTATAGTTATATATATAATTAGAATAATAATATATAAAAACTTTATATAAAGGATTTATTACCGCTAGGTTAATTATATAACCTAATTATAAACCGAAGCCTTTAATATACTTTCGGTATAAAAGTACTTTAGTATTATTAAAAACTTAAATTATAGCCGCAATAAAATTTCCCGAATATAAAGAAAACCTATATATATCTATTTAGCAGAATAAGTTAACCACTAAAAAATAAATAGTAAAAAAGTTTTATACCCTTTTAATACCTATATTATTAAAGGGCTAACTATTAAAATAAGCTTACTATATCTTAAATATAGCAGCCTAAATAGCCTATTAAGCTATCTGGAACTTTATAAGTATATTAATAATAATTTATAATATATATAAGGAATAAAACTTATATACACCGCCGGAAGCTATAATAGCTATATTCCTAAATAATAATATATTAAAATAAGTAAATAAGCGGAAAATAATAATTATATTTAGCTTTCTATCTCGAAAAGATATAAAGATAATAATAAGATATCCCTCCTAGGTATAAGGTTAAAAGACCTATAATTATATTTTTTTTTTAAACTAAATTTTATTTAACTATATTATATTTCTATAACTAGGCTTTATCTCTTTAATCTATCTAGATAAAAGGTAAACCTTTTTAAAGAAGCGTAGTAGACGATTAACCTCCCTTTTTCTATTCGACTTATTATTTATCCTTGCTTTATAGGCGATAAACTTATCTATTTCTTTAGAATAAACCTTATATATCTTTAAGGTAATAATAAATACGTCGATTTGCTTAGATAAGGAAGGGTTCTTATCTTCGCGCTTCTTCGCCTTAGCAAGAAAACCTCTTATCTAGGTAAAAATTTGCTTATTATAAACAGAATCTATTTCTATGGCTGCAAAGCTATCAGATCCACGCATCTAGATACTATGCTTAATAATAGAATATAGTGGCCTTATCTAGGTCTTAGGCGCGTGCAAGTGCTAGTTTAAGCTTAACTAGCAGTTGTCTCGGTTTCGGTGGCGCAGTAGGCTAAATAATTACTTTCGAGTGGTCTTGCAATATAGCGGAAAAGGTCGTAATAGGTGTATATTTAAGCAGAGCTAGAACCTTCAGGGCAATAGCGGCTTTTTAACATCGCCCATTTCGAGCAACTTATATTTAAAGGCCTAAGTTATACGGCAATGGCACTTTTGCATAATGCTTAACGGCGTCAAACTAGGTTGCTCGCAGCCCGCGATAGCTTTAACCTCGACGGTACCAGCTCCTCCCTATCCGTCATAATGGTATATATATAACTATAAGCTAACAGTGGAATTAAAGCTTATTAAAAGCACCGGTATAAACAGGCGCGGCCTAATGCTATAGCTATTAGCGCAGAATAGCGGCTTCTAACTATAAATAGGCTTATAAAAGATTAATAAGTTACTATAAAAAGTCCTATATAGTAAAACCTACTATATTAATTTAAAAGATATATTATACTTTATCCTTCTCGGATACTTACTATTATTCCAGCTTAATAGGGGAACTTAAATAAATAAAATAGTTAATAATAATAAGATATTTAAATAAAAAGTTTATCGATAATTATAAAAGTTATAATATAGTATTATATAATATTACTTTTATAAATTAGAAATATTAATAAAGGGCTATAAACTAAAACTTTATTTATATTTAATATAATTTATACTTATACCTTATAAGATATATACCTTAATTAGCTATATGCCTTATAAAATATAAGCTCCTAATTAATTACCTAGCTAACGCTTTATAGCTAGCCGGTATAGCATTAAAAAGGTTACTATATTTATATATTATTATATATAAAATCTCTCCTTAGCTAGCTAATAAATATAGTATATAGCTATAATTATACCTAAGTATATTTTATTAAATAAGGTATATATATAGTTTATTACTTACGCCTTATAAAGCGTAAGGTATACTTTATTAAAGCAGTTATTATCGTTATATTATTATATATAGAACTTTTTCCGCTATATTACTAGAAGAATAGCTTTTTAAAAATTATAAAAGGCTTTAAAATTTATAAAATATAAATAAAACTGCTTTAAACTCCTCTTTCTATTAAAAAGAAGGGCAAAGGTTATTAAAAAAGTTTATAAAATTAAGGTATTTTACTATTTAAGCGTAAAGCCTTTAAATTATATATTACCTTAATATTATTATATAACTATACCTGCCAATTAAACTATTTAGCCGTTATTTTTAAACAGGTTATATAACTCTTAGCTTATATAACGGAGATAGGCTTCTATAATACTTATTTTAATTGTGTATTATGTATAATAAGGCGCACACCTTAATTATTAGTACACCTTATAAGGCGTAATATAGGGTCTATAGTTAATATATCTCTTAATACTTAGACTATTATAAAACTAATAATTTTATACTCTTGTCTATTATATTACACCTATTAGGCTTATTAGTAAAGTAAAATAGGCTTTAAAATACCCTTAATATAATAGGTGTAGTAGGCAAGTTTACACCCACTACACTACACTAAGTGTAAATAGTGTAGTGCTTTGCAACCCTGTACCCTATAGCATCTCTAAGGCCGGGGTTAATATGCTCACGGTCCACCAGGCCGACGACCTGCGCGCCGCGGGGCTACCCGGTGCCGTGGTGCTCGCGATGGACCCCGGCTGGGTGAAGACGAGGATGGGCGGGGATGGTGCAGTGTTGGAGCCGGCAGAGAGTATCACAGGCATGTTGGGTGTTCTGCATGGGGTGAAGAAGGAGGACAATGGCAAGTTCTATAGCTACGATGGGTCGGAAGTGCCCTGGTAGGGGGCCAGAGAGCCTGAACATGCAGCTCTTTCGAGAGGGTAGGTCTGCGGTGTCGGACTGCATCCGTGTTTTTGGCAGAGAGGATTTTGTGGCGGAATATAGGGTGGCCAGTGCAAACAGCACTGGCGATCGTCTTTTGCTGTCACAGATTTACAAGGGGTGGGGGCGAGGTTTGGTGTTGCACACGGAGCCTGGCAGGTTTGATACGCACTGTCACAGCGCAAAAGCGACCGCCAGTGCGTGTTGCACCATAGGCTACCCTACCTAGGTATATTCTGCCACACACTGCCATGGCAGAACCGCTCGGTGATGGTGCGGCAGCGCCTTGGCGATGAGCATTGATCAGATATAATTGACAGCATTGCTTCGGATCGATGCAATTTAATTGGAAGTAAATACTGCTGCTGATTAAGTAACACGGTACTTGCGAGCGTGTGCCAGTCAAATCCGCGGACACATGTCGGAGAGTGAAGGGAGCATCCACGTATCCCAGGTTCTCCTGGACCAAATCTGCGGCAGAAAGACCGGTGTTCCTTACCTAGGCCTCTTGTACAACACTACATGCGGCCTCAATAACTATATCCTGCAATTCACCGACATTGATTGTCGAACGGACGATTGATCGCCATTGCAGGAATTGCCAAGTTCTCCCTGGCAAATACAACATGAAACCACATCGGACCTGTTCACTGCCCCACAACTCGGCAGCTTCCGACAAAAAATATGGGCCGATGCCCTCGAACATAGTTGAAAGCCACGGCCAGCCTACACACCGGTACGGTCTATGGCTGGGCTATCGGGCACTGAGTAGAGGGATAAGACAGAGTAGACTTTAGCTGAAACCGGCCTATTCCTAGCGTAAGCGTGAGGCGTCTGAGTCGCGCAAACTCTATCTAGGCGGCTCTGCGCGCTGATTGGGGACGGATAACACCTTGGAAATCATAAAACTATGTTGTGGCCAATGTCACCGTGCAAAAGAAGGTTGGCCCTAATGCTAGGAGAGTGCAACTCTTCTGACTCAATGACCAGGCCTGGGCTGCTGACATTCAAAAAGAGACCAGCGGTGCCTACAAGCGGTGGCTTTTTTTTGATCGCTGTGCATTGTCCCCACCGTCGGCAGAGATCCTTTTTATTTTCCTACCATCAAGAAGTACTACATCCGGTCTGACGAAAAGCCGTGGCACGTATCGCGATGAGCGTCGACTAAATCGGTGCAAATGGAGTATGTCTGAGGAGAAAATGATCTCGGTGGCCTTCATCACGCCAATATGCCTCGTCACCTTGACGAGCTTGGTGCTCTTCGCGCGCATTGGGGTCAAGGCCGCAGTCACGCGAGCGTTTGAGCTGGAAGATGGTGAGTAAATGGGACAGAGCCCTATGCACCAGGCCCACCCGCCAGTGGGCACGCATTTCCCCGGACCATGTGTCGCTTTGGAGAGATTTCGGGCCCACTTGAACTTTCCAGGTCCGTACACAGAGACATCTGGGGAAAGGGAAAATAGTATTGTGGGCCATGATGCACCCAATGGCATGCCAAGATATGCACGAGATGCTTATTTGACTGTCTCAAGATAGGAAGAGAAGCTGACAATTTCTGTTGAACTAGGACTCATCCTCTTGAGCTTCGTACGCAGACCTTTTCCACAATGTCGAGAACATCAATTGACCTTGTCAGATATTTGCCTTCGTGCTCAACGTGAGCGTGTGTCTCAGTGAGTGGCCTTGATAATTCTCATTTGATGGTCAAGGCTATGTTATTAACAACCGAGTGACATAGTGACCGCCTCGGGACTGGGGAGGCACATAAGCGAGGTTGACCTGGACCATCTATCCGTCTTCATCAAGGCAAGCAGAAGGTCATTGACGCGGCGATTGTGCCACGGTGCCTAACTGCAGTAACAGGTTGCGGTAGCAGCGGGAATATGCTATAGCATGAGCCTGATCCTCGCGAAGGCGGCCCTCGTGGACCAATACCTCCAAGTCCTCGACAGCAACAAGAGCCAAGCACGACTGCTTCTCAAGAGAGCGTTTGTCTCACTGCTCATTGTGCAGGGCATCGAAGAGACCCTGGTCTCTTTGTTTTCATGTCAGCCGCGAGCGTTCGGGGCCATCGTGAACCTCCATGGGGTTTGTTTCAAGCAGAGGCCGATGTGGTTTACCGGGTTCACGCTGAATCTCATGTTTGATGGTCTCTTGTTCCTCCAGCCGCTCCACACGCTCTGGAACAGACGATCCTTGCCTCTGTCGCGAAAGGTTGGGCCGTTGCTAAACCTTCTGGGCGTTTCCTTGTGAGTCGAATTTCCAAAGAGAGGAGAACCAGACACACGTTGAACACCGCTATAGCAATGCTAATTGTGAATACATAGGGTTTTAGTGACAACAGTCGGCCGCGCGGCGGTAGTTGTTCACATCGGAAGTGATATTACATGTAAGAGTTCGATCAACGATGGGTGAAAAATTGTCGCTGTGTTTCCAATGTGTTGATGGCTTGATGCAGATGATTACACCGTACCAGTTCTGTGGTCAGTGGCTGAGTCCGACGCGTTGGTGCTATACTCGACACTGCCATCTTTTATGAACCTATTCAAATTATTGTGCAACACAAGCCGCAAGAAAGACGAGCAGTCGAGTCATTCAAGGCAAAGCAGCAGCACTTCAAATGCGAGTCAAACGCGCAGCGACGGGACTGGATCCCACGAGTTCCTGGAACCATTGGAGCCGCACCCAGGGCAGCCAGTGTTCCTGCATGGAGGCTTGGGGCCAACGCCTGGGGAGAGAGTGTCGTGGATCGAAAAAGTCCAGTCATTTCCGGTGGGAGAGAGAAGCCAGCAAGAAATGGTGAACAGACAAATTGGTACGACTAGCATGGTCGAAGTGCTCCCGGAGACATTTCCACCCTCCGGCAAGTCGGAAGAGGTCGAGAATGGCGGGATAATGGTGACAACAACGGTTAGGAGGGAGACCAACCAGGATTCACAACGAAGCTGGGAAGAAATCACTTTGCCATCAAGTAAATTGCTGTAATGTGAGAAAATAAGAACGAGAAGTTATTAGCGCAAATGATTCTGAAAACGTGACCTTGAGCAAGACAATGGCTAATAAAGTCTACATTGATGTGGCAAACCTGTCTGCGCCGAAAGCAGCGAATCCAGGAGACCTTTGTACTTAAAAAAAGTTTCGCGGAAACGCTTGCAAACCCACTTTGAAGTATTTAAACAAGTAAAATAATACAGCCTATACGGTTTGTAGACAGAGGACTTGTGCACCAGCACTGCCCCCAGCCACAAATGTGAGAATGAGTTCTGGCTCAAAATCAGAGTTAGGCCGACCACACAGCCTGGTCGAGTCGATCAGATGCCCATGTAATGTAATCATGTCGCGTAGCTAATGCGGTAGAGTTGAGGGTAACGAGACTGACGAACTGCTTTGTTACGCATCTCTTTGTATATGTGCACTTTGTTTCTCTGCCGTATATGAAGATCTCTCATTCTTTAACCGTGATTCCCGTTTTCCCACTACTGATCTTCTGTAGCAGGTCCTCACAATTTTGAGAGAGTGTCTCGTTATATCTGCAGAGCGCTTTTAAGTTCTGCTAATACGTTGTGTATGTTGCAGTGCCAATATGGACTGCTCTGATGATAACCCAACCAATGAAACATTATGGGCCTTCTATAATTCTCTCTTGCAAGAAGCCCGGGAGCTTCAAGCTTCTTTTACCCCCTGCATCTGTGCGACGCGAGACCCCCCCAATAGTGACAGCACCAGTTCCGAAAGAAACCCCCCCGCAGATGCACCCAACGACTCAGGCTTGGGAACGGACCCTGAAAGTACATCCGACAATCCACAGACGCCAGACCAGCGTCCTGTTACTGTCTGGCTCAGCAGCGATTCGACACCGAGACGTGGAACTCAGCGACTGTTGCGGCAAGAAAGACGGCAACTTCCCGTTAACCTTCAAGGCCGCCAGCCGCTTCCCACCGCGCCATCGTATGTGCTGCAGCCTTATCCAGACGGGCGACAGGTTTATCGAGTTTCAGTTACACAAGAAGCATATGATCAATACATTCAGTTGATTCGGACGTACACTGTAGATCCGGAGAGTGTCGAGGGCAGCGCAACTGCCAGTATTGCTGATGACCCTGGGGTGGCAGCACCACTGACACCGGCCATCTTATCCCTCATGATCAGAACCAGCTACGTTGAGACCAGTTTCATTGAGAGCACCGCAGATGCCGTCAGTGCCTTGTCAAGAACCTCTGCAGGCAACTACTACATAGGGCGTCTTGATTTTGAGAGCGAGACGCCCCAATACTACCAGAGATTTGCAGACAACATATGGCAAAATTTGGTCCAAGAGGCAGATGCAATGGGCAATGGATTCGATGAGGCTCAACAGAAAGTACAAAATTACCTGCAAACGAAAAGAAAACTTGTCTTCTTCTCAGTCGTTGGGCAACATGTTGTCGTCATTACCCTAGTACACAGTTCAAGGACAGCCACGCTCTTTGATACGCAGCGAACTCGACTCAGCACACGGAGAGCTATAGCAACCTGCTCCTTGGTTATAAGATCAATCTTTAATGAGGCGGCTGATGGTTGGCACCTGGGGATTGCTTCTATCACAGCACAACACCCAGTAAACAACAATTGCGGGGTGCATTCCTTGCTTAGGATCAGGGACGAGTTGGAAGACAATAACCACCACGACACACGTGAGATTTCTGCAAATACGCTGAGGAACTACCTAGCACTCAGAGCAGCTTACGGCGCGGAGAGATATCCACTTGATGTAATTTTCGAAGACACGAACACCGTTACTGTGGGGCCGGTAAATATATCAGCAATGAAGGCTTTATTGCCTACTATATAACCCCTACCTTCGGTATACCCGTATCTTTAATACTAATAAATATATATATACTAGCTAACTTAATAATAAAGATATCTTTATTAATTTAAATTTTCTATATAATTAAAATAAATAGTTTTAAAGCTTAAAAATAGCTTAATCTTTATTAGCTAAGCTAGAGTGCGTATATATAAAATAAAGTAATAGGCAGAAATAACTTAATTAACTAGATTCTTAATTATAGCAAATTAAAGGTTATTTTAAAAAGAAGTTTAAAATAATTATTTTAAGTAAAAAGAAAAGGCTCCGAAGTAATTAAATAGGTTTAAAAGCCCGCGGCCTTTATAATAACCGCTTTTAACATTAAAAGACCCCTAATATATAGTATAAGGCTAATAAGCATTATAAGCATTAGGCCTAACTTAATACTCTTTATAAATATAAATTATACTATAAGAAATAAAGTTTACTTATTAAAAGTTATAAATATATATTTTCTAGTTATTATAAGGGGCGATGTTAAATATATTACTGGATATTATTTATATATCTTATTACTTAGGGTATCTGCTACGTTATAATTAATGTGACGATATAGAGCAGTAGGGGGTGCTATAGGTATAGCGTTATATTTTGTAATAGTTATAAGCCCTTAAGACTCCTTTAACTTAGCGGTTAGTTCCCCTGACTAGCAATAATTAAAAATAAGTCGCTTTCTATTAGCTAGAAATCGCACATATGGGCCTTATAGTAAGGATATAGGCGGAGGTTGTGAGTTCGAATCTAGGAGAGACCGACTATACCTTACCTTAGAGGGACGCCTTATAGGGGCAGTTTATTTGGAATAATCCTTGTAAACTGGGGCGATATAGAGCAGTAGGGGGTGCCACAGGTGTGGCGTCACATTTTGTGACAATTAACTTAGTCTACTTAGAGCTAGATTTTCCCCAGTTCATCAAGGCACCACGTCATCTCACGCCTGCAAGCTGCTTGGAATTGTGCCCGTTGGTCGGCTGTCGATGTGAGCTGCTGCAGCGGCTGTGACCGCTTGCGCTGCCTGCGTTTTTGTATTCTCCTTCTTTGCAGACTCTCCCACCAATCATGGCAAGGCATGGCCTTCTCAAAATCAAGAAGCACCACCTGGGCCGGGCTGGTTGGCTCCCGTGGCAAGACAATGATGTTGCGCAATGCTGCATCGCCGTGGAGCACACCGAGGCGATGGACGACTTCGAAGGCTGTCTGTATCGAAGCATGCAAAGCCGCGGTCAGTGGCTGTTTCGCCGGCTGTTGCTCGTGAAGTAGTGAGGTGTGACTAGCATCCGGGGCAGTGGTTGAAGACGCTGGCGGAGACGATCGTGTCAGACGAGATACCTCATCGAGAATCGGCTGTCCCGGAACATAGCTAAGTAACAAACAAGATGTAAGCTCAGATCCGGTCTCGCAGTCTACCCACGGAATAGGTAGATCTATCGTTCCAAGGCATGGCGGAACCACGCCAATCTCCTGAGCAGGACGTAGGTATTTATCATAAATATGCCCCTCGTGATAGAGAGCACTGCGTGCGGCGTGGGTGCCAGCCTTGGCCAAAATAACATATCCAAACGGAGCGAGGCGGACTTTGAAGAGAGAACCTGTGGATCCTGACCAGCCCAGCCACATGACTTCCATATCCGACGAATATTGAGTGAGCTGATCATGGAGTGCCTGTCGGAAGTCTGCAGCAGATAGAAGCTGATGTTCATGACTGTTGGGGCAATCTGTGTCTACCGGCCTACCCGTGACCACGCCTAAGATACACTTGGTTGTGCAAAGTGGTGCCTGCTCAATACGACTGCAAGTAGGTATCGACAGTTTTTCAGGTGGCGAGGCTGGGGAAGAGTGTATAGGCGGCGGTGTTGGCAAGAATTTCACGTCCAGGGATAGTGTAGCGGTATCTTCGGCTTGACCACTGACTCTCTGGAGCTTGCAAGAATCTCCATCCTCGGCCTCGGCAGCACGATCATCTTCAATACTGCGCTTTCTCTTTGCGCAGTGGGTAGTGCGAGGCAGTTCATCTGCCATGGAGCTCCCAGACTCGTGCGATGCTATTGACAGACGAAAAGACTTATCGGCGGTGGACTCGCGGTCCCGGAGTCCAGACTCATGAGCGGAACTAAAAGCATCTGTACCTTCAGTACTCGCTCTTGCTACGGGCCAACGATGATTGTTTCTCTTGACAAGGTTTACGGCTTTCAGAGATAGTTGGCTCTGGTCTGTTGCCGAAAGAAGTGCCAACAACATCACCCGGGTGGTAGGAAGCATCTGCTCGGATGGCAGGCTAGCGCCTCTTTGTGGCTGACGAACTGTGTGGTATTCGACAACAGAGGGAGTGTGCTGATTGAGGCATAGGAATATAAGGGTATCCGATGTACTGATATAGCCGTATCTATACAGTGGGTCAGCCTTGTCCAGCAGACAAAATCGTACAGGAAAGCTTACTTTACCCGCCTTCTGATCATGAAGTCATATAACTGTGTGATGACACCTGCCGTCACGATTAATGGGTCTTCATCTTGAATGTTATCCTCTGCATCGTTCCTCTCCCAGACATCTCGTCTCATATCAAGAGTCGTAGAATTGCTTGCCAGCCCTGCCTCTGCTATCATACTCCAACGAAGCTTGTGCGGCGCCTTGAGCTCGTACGCAAACAAGATGCGGCGTGTTGGCGGCATACCATCGTTCCTTTCAACTCCTTTAAAGTTGCAGAAACCATCGGTCGGACCGGCTCGGAATTGTTGCTCAGCCCATTCACGTGGGACATACAGGCTTTGTTCCTCGTCTTCTTGCACTTCCCCCTCTTGTCCTTGTCTCCCCTGCACCTTGGGCCGACTGTCTGTGGCGTCTGAGCTCGAACTTGCGTGTGGACCGATGAGGTCGCCTTCCTGCGTACGTTTCGATCCGGCGATCTGGGGGATGACACTGTGGCAGTCCATGTCAGTCAATCGTGAAAGCGCGAATGAAGAGGATGGGCCGCGCACTCATTCAGCTGGTTTCGATGTGTCGAGAAGAAGTAGTGGCCCAACTCAAGGCTGCGGTGCCCCAAAGTGCGCGACAAAGCGGAACTGACTCCTTGGTCTTTGCCGATGGAGTTGAGGATCCGAGCGGCGGGTTTGTGAATAAGATCCGTGTCGCACAGCTGAACGGCCGCTTCGCAGTCGATAAGAGCTAGCTCCTGCCCTGTCTCGAAGACGTGATCATGGTAAGGAAATCTCATATCCGCTGTCGCCTCTACTACGGCATCCCACAAGACTGCCTGCTGTTGCTCGAAGTCGGTCCAGGGTCTGATCGTTATGGGAGCCAGTCGATGCTCTGGGCGCACTACCACACCCTGGGTTGTGGTTCGTCGGCTCGCGTCGATTTTCAAAGCGTCGCGTGCCGCCTCTCCATAGCTTCCTACATACTGTCGCAGAGTCTGGGGTCGAAATGCAGGTGGGAGAGAGGCTGATGCCATCACGGTTGATGAAGTTGGTGGTTGACATTGCTTCCTTGAGCTTGTCCCAGAAATATCCCCGGCGTGGCCTCTAGATAAGACGGAAGTGGCCCGTGCTTGCGGTACTGTGCTAACATACAGTGTTCACTGTATAGCCGCACATTGACAGATGCCACACACTACAGTCTGTAGCCAAATGTTTTACTGTGTAAAGGATAGTGTCAGATTTGACGGTCCGCTATGGACCGCCCGAAAAGGGCGCACCCAAAGGGGGTGCCTTAAGCATCTACGCTAGTATTAATAAAAAGGCCTAACTACTAGAAAGAAGTGGTTTATATAGAATATAGCAGATAGAGAAGATAGATATAATTAAGTTATTATAAAGACCTATTTAATAATCTATAATTTATTAGTAATTATATATAATCTAATAATTAAAAGTCTTATTACCTTAAGCTAATTAAGAAAATAGCCGAAAATATAAATATAAAAACCTTTAACGCTTTTCTAATAAAACTAGATAATTAGAATAATTAGAATTATAAATTTTATATTTAATTCTAGATATATAAGCTCGGAATATATATTAAATATAAAGAAAGACTTTTTTAAAAATTATAAAAACCCGATATCTAACTTTAAAAATATATAAAGATAGTTATATTAGCTTAAGGCTTAACCTTTTAAATAATTAAAGGTTTTAATAATAAAGCTAATAAATCCGAAATTATTTAAAAAAAAAGGAATAATTAATAGTTATTATTTAACCTTATTAATACTAGCCTTAAGTTATATAACCTAGATATATAAGGTTATAAATAAAATAAGCTTAACTATATAAAGAAATAAAATACTATTTAAAAACTATAGAAATAAGTAATATAAATAGTTACTCCGGTATATAAGTTTATATATTATAAGGTATATAAACTAATATAAAAATAGTATAGTAACCTTAAAAAGAGATATAGCTAAAATATTTATAATAAAATAATCTAGCTTTATTAAGAATATAAAAAGGTATTTAAGCTACCTTATAACTTTAAAAAAGCGTAAATATAAATCGATAAATAGAAAAGAATTATATTTAAAGAAATTTAAAAAGAACTTTTAAAAATACTTTATATAATAATCTAATTTCCAGATTTTATATAAGTAATTTAAGAAATTATATTAATATAGGCAACCTTATATAAATAAATATAAAAAAGTATATTAATAAATAAAAGCCTTTAATATTATAATATTAAATAAAACTTTTATTAAAAGTTAGAAAGCTATAACCCTTAAAAGGAAAAGATTATAAAAGAAGCTTTTATAATTATTTATAATAGCTTTAATAGTTATAATAATAAAAATAAGAATACCTATATTATTAAAGATTTAAAGCCGCTATATAAAGGTATAACTAGTTTATATAATAAAAAGCGTAAAAATTAAGCCGATTTAGGATAATATTTTTTAAATTAAAAAGGTTGCCTTATATATATTAAACCTTACGCCCTTATAAAATATTATTATATATTCTTTAAAAAAGTATTTTTAAGGTAAAAATTAAATCGGAAGATTAAAAAGAAAATATAAAAAGTATTTAAGAATAATATTAATTTATAAGTAAAGATTTAAAGCTTAAAAGGTTTAAAATTAAAATCTAAATTAAAGATATTAAAATTAATAAAAGAAGAAGTTATTAAAAAAGTAAAGAATTAACTTTTAGGATATTATATTATAATTATAAAGGCTAGGAAAGCTTTTATAATAAATATAAAAAAATACCTTTTAAAATACTTAATAATACTTAACCTTATAAATATAATCTCTATTACTAATAATAGTAAAAGACTATTTAATATATAACTAGCTATATATAATAACTACCTTTAATTAAAAAACTAATAGCTTTTAATTTAAATATATAATATAATATTAATATAAACTAAAGTAATAATACTTTATCTTAAAAATATTACCCTTTATCTATATTTATTAATAATACTTATATCTTTAAGATAACTTTAACGGAAAGATATCTTTTAAAATAATAAATAAAACCTAATAATATTAAAGAAAAGTAATAGGTTAACCCTATATAAACTTAAGAATATTTTTAGCTAATATATTATTAAATACTAATCTTATAAAATTAATAGCTTCTTTAATATATAAAGAAAGAAATATATTATATATATAAAAAGAAGATTACTTATAAATAAAGCTATTTTTTAATATAGCTAATTTAATTATTTAGATTCTACTATATTTAAATATTTAATTAATTTATCTTAAGGGGTATATATTTAAGGATTAATAACTATAAAATATAAAATATATGTCCTAGCTAAAATTATAAGGTAAATCTATTAAATATTAAGAAAGATCTTTAAATAAAAAAGTAAAAGGATAGTATTTAACTTTTATAACTATAAATAAGAGATTTATAATTATATATCCTAGCTACTATTTATATATAGAGTTTTAGAATATATTTAAAATTATTATCTTAAAAGTTAAGATAATAATATATTTTTTAAAATTATTAAATTCTTTTTAAAGATAATAGAGATATAATATAAAATAAAAATTAAAATTATTAAATATAATAAAAAAATATTTAATTATAAAAAAATAATAAAAAAATTTATTAAATTAAAATATATCTAGATTAAGCCTTTAGCACTAAATATATAAGTATAAAATAAAGGAGCTAAGCGCTTAAGGGGTATAATTAAAAAGAAAATATAAGTAATATAAATAAGCTTAAAACTTTTAATCTCCCTTTAGCTAAAGATTAAATATATAATAATCTATTTTAATAATAAAATACCTTTTTATAAATAAAAATAATAGACTTTATACTTTAAATTTTATATTATAATTATAAAACAGCTAAAAATCCTATAATTAAACTTAAGATTAAATTAAGCTTATTTCCGAATATTTAGCTATAAAGCTTATATAATAATAATAAATATATAGCTTAAGAAAAGAAGATATTAATGTTTAAAGCTATATATATAAATCGGATATCTTATTAAATATTAATTATTAAATATTTACCGGATTTAAATTTTAGCTATTAAAAAAGTAATTAATATAAAAGATATTATCTTTAATAAATATTAAATATTTAATAAAAATTAAAAAAGGTTTAAAAATAAACTTTTAATTATAAATATTAACTATTTAATAGAATAAATAAGAAAATATACTTTTCTAAATAAAGATAAAATATTTAAACTAAAGGAAGAAAATCTTTTAAAAAAGATAGATAATTAAGGGAATAAAACCTTATTTAATATAAAAAAGCTAAAACGCTTTATAAGGGATTAAAAAATAAGCAATACCGATAATATTTTAAAGGAAAATTTAAAAATAGAAAAAGAACGCTTTAGGGCGAATTAATAAAGCGGCATCTATATAAAAGTAAAATTTACCTTATTACTTATACCTTTATAAATATTATTATTTACTTTTCTAGCCTATATAATTTAAATAAAAATAGATAAAGAAATATTATTTATTAAAAAGGTTTAAAAGATTATTATTTAGTAAGCAGTATTTCTTATAGAAATAAAAGCTATATTAATAGTAAAATTAAAAGAAAAGATTCTTAATAAAGCTTAAATTAAGAAATATTTATATTAAAGGATAAAAATATATAAAAGCAATCTTTTAAATTTGCTAAAATAATATAAAGATTTTAAAAACTACCCTTTTAAAATATTATTTAAATAAGTAAAAGCTAATTATTTATAAAGCTATAAAGATATAAAGTTTTAAATAAAGATTAATAAAAAAGATCCCTATATAATAGAAAAGTAAATTCTAAATTATATATAGATATATATTTATAAATTTAATAAGTATAGCGTTTTTTAAAAATATAAAGTAAAACTTATAGTTAAAGAAAATTAATAAGCTTATAAATAAATATAAGAAACTTATATTATAATACTTATAAAAAGATTTTTTTATATATTAATCGCTATTATAAATAAGTTTAACTTAAAGCTAATTTAATATAATATTATTAATATATTTATTTATATTTCTATTAATTAAGATATCTTTATAAGAATACCTTATAAATATAAAAAGAAGAAAATAATTTTAATACTTAATAAAGCATTATATAAGCTATAAATCTTATTATTTCTTTAATAGAAAGAGCTAAATAAAACGCTTTTTAAATATAAATATATTTAAATCCTATATAAACCTTATTATTATATTAAAGATAGAATTTTTATATTCTTTTATATTAATAATATTATTATAGCTTATCGATAAAATAAATAAGATAAGGTTAATAACCTTACTTAATAACTTTAAAAGAAATATAAAATTAGTAAAAGGGATTTAATATAATGGTTTCTAAATATAAAGATTATATAAGATTACCTAAATAAAAAGATTTAGCTAGCTTAAATCTTATATATTAAAAAGATTATTAAATTTATTAATAAAAAGAATATTTCTTATATAGTCCTTATAATAGCTAAAAAGCTATTATTATAAAAAGATATCGCTATATAAGCCGAAATATAAACCTATTAAAGAAAGATTAAATTACTTTTATTTATTATAATATTTATTTAACTAGATATAGCGTTTATTATATTATAATTTACTTAATTTTTAACTAATTTAAGCGAAAAGTATTAAAATATTATTAATTAAGTTTTTTTATATCTTAAAAATATTAAATAAATCGCCCTATATTTTAAAAATTCTAAAGATTTAATAGTTATAAGTAATACTTTATTTATAAATAACTTATTAAATCGGAAAAGTTTTTAAGCGTTTATAATATAATTATTTAAAGGCCTTATTAATTAAAGGATAAATAAGCAAAATATAATTATAATATTAATAATAAAAGCTAAGCTTTTAGTATTTATATAAGCTATAAAAAAAACGCTTTTTATAAGCAGATTTTTTAAAGAATTCTTAATGGAATTAAATAATAATATTATTTAAATCGAGTATAATAATACCTAAATTATTAAACTAGTTAATATAAAAGTTATTACTTTTAAAATAAAATTATAATATATAGATATTTATAATTATTAGCTTTAATAGAAAGTTTAAAAGAATAATATTAAGGTAAAATATATATTAATAGTATAAATAATAGTAAATAGGTTAATAAAGGCCCTATTAGCTAGAAAATAAAATAGATTTCTTTATTAGTTAGGGCTAGAAAATATAAAAGGATAAAGAAAAGATAAAACCTTAAAGGAGAACCTTATAGAAAATAGGTATAAAGTAGTAAAGGATTAAGATTATTTAGCCTTATAGTACTTATAAGTTTAAGGGGGTATATTAGATTTAACGGTTTACTATAAACCGCTTAAAGAGGGCGTATTTAAAGGGGGTGCTTTAGGTATTTATATTAATATTAATAAAAAGGCTTAATTATTAAAAAGGAGGGGTTTATATAGAATATAGTAGATAGAAAAGATAAATATAATTAAGTTATTATAAAGACCTATCTAATAATCTATAATTTATCGGTGATTATATATAATCTAATAGATAGACTTAAGCTCTCCCTATTTTAATCTAGATAATAATATTTCTGCACTATAAGATAAGTGGTTACCCACCTAATATATGCTAAATGGGCTAAATTTAAATAGTTACATTTACTAATACTTTTATATATTAACATTATTAAGCTATTTAAAAATAAAGTAAATTTAAATATACTTTATAACTTAATTATAAAGAATTATAGTAAATTAATAAACTTATTATAAAAGATAAAAATAAAGATTTATAAAGTAAAAAATAAAGGGTATAAAGGTATATATAGCCCTTAATTTATAAGTATATAAATAACGCTTATTATTTAAATTTATATATATATTATTCCCTTTTAAATATAAAGTTAAAAAATCTATAATTATATATTTTTTAAATTAAATTTTATTTAACTATATTACGTTTTTATAATTAAGCTTTATTTATTTAAATAAAAGGTAAACCTTTTTAAAAAAGCGTATTAAATTTATAATTTTTTATCTTTTCTTTAACTTATTATTAATTTTTAACTTATAGGTAATATATTCCTTTATTTCTTTAAAATAAGTTTTCGAATTATATATCTTTAAAGTAATAATAAATATATTTATTTATTTAAATAAGAAAGGTTATTTATCTTTATACTTCTTTACTTTAATAAAAAAACTTTTTATTTAAATAAAGATTTATTTATTATATTTAAAGTTTATTTCTATAGTTATAAAGCTATTAAATCTATATATTTAAATAATAGAATATAGTAGCCTTACTTAATTTAAAGGTTTTAAGTATATATAAATAATAGTTTAAGTTTAATTAATAGTTATCTCGGTTTTAATAGGCTAAATAATTACTTTTAAGTAATTTTATAAAATAAGGTTATATCGCTCGGTTTTACTAAATAGATATATATTTAAATAAAGTTAAAACTTTAATTAAAGTAATAGCGGCTTTTTAATATCGCTTATTTCGAGCAATTTACTTTATAGTAATAGCACTTTTATATATTAATAGTATTTAATAGCGTTAAACTAAATTGCTCGCGGCCTATAATAGCTTTAACCTTAACGGGCTAATAGCTTATTAAAAGCATTAATGTAAATAAATTAAGCACGGCTTAACGCTATAGCTATTAATATAAAATAGCTTCTTTTAACTATAAATAAGCTTATAAAAGATTAATAAGTTATTATAAAAAGTTTTATATAGTAAAACTTATTATATTAATTTAAAAGATATATTATATCTTATCTTTTTTAAAATAGTATTTACATTATAACGGCTTAAAGGTATAAATTAATAGTAAAATTTATTAATTTTAATTTAAGCGTTAACTATAAAAAAAAAGCCTTTACTAATTATATTATAGCTTACGGTATACCTATTTATAATAGGTAATAAATAAATAAGATAAGCTTATTAATAAGGGCTATAATATAGCTTTACGTTAATATTTAACTTAACGCTTTTATAACCCCCCTTTTTAAAAAGGATTAAGAAAGAGTTAAATTATACCTTAAGCTTAAACTTAAAATTTAGCGGTTAACTAATATATTTTAATAAATATAAAAATTATTTCGAAAATTAGCTATTATATTAAGGGCTTTAAATCCTTAATTTATAGTTTATTCTATATTATTTAATAATCGATTAATTTTTTTTTATATTATTATTAGCCGACGTTTTTTTTCTATTTATATAAATAATTATTACCCTATACTATTTTAACTATTAATTTACTATTATTTAAATTATTATTTTTATTATATAAAGTACCGATATTAATAATATTATTTACTTTTTCTATTATTATATTATATAATATAATACCTTTATCCGGAATATATACTTTTATTAAATAAGTATTTATTTCTCTTTTCTATCTTAATTAATATAGTTATTTACTAACTTATATAAATTTATTATTATTAAAGTATTTAAGCGCCACTTTTTTTTATAATTAAATATTTAACTATTTCTATAACCGGTATAGTAGGTTTATATAGTTAAGGTATTTATTATAATATACTTTTAATATAGCCGGGGTATTTTTAAAGTTATTAGCTAAATATTATTTTAAGTTTAAGTTTTAGCTTTTCTATTATACCTAGTATTAAAAAGTCTTATAATATACTTATAAAGCTAAAATCTTATTAATCTTTTATTTTTTTTTACTATTTTTTATAATTTTGCTTTTAGGTTAAGGTAGCTTTTACCCCGGAAGGGAATTATAAAAATTATATTATAAACGGTTTAATATAAATATTTAATAACCTTACTAGCCTATAGATAAATTAAGCTTAAAGAAATAATAGGGGCCTTTATTAGTAATTCGGAAAGATTATTAAGTAAAAAAAAAGTTAAGTTTATTATTAAAATAATCGGTTATTTAAGTTTTCTTAATAATAAAAATATAATTACTTTTATTAATAATAATTAATTTATTTTATTATATAATCTTATAAATGCTATATAGCTATATAAGCCTTATTAATATAGCTTTATAAGGTTTAAATTATTTACTATATATTTTATCGAGATATCTTCTTTTATATATTATTTATATTAATAAACCTAATTCTTTATTTTTAATTAAAGGGAAGGTTTAATTTAAATTTTATATAAACTATTTATCTTATTTAAATTCTATCTCTTAAAGCTAGGAATATAGTAAGTAAAGGGAAGGAAGCTATAATTTAATTAAGTTATAGCTTCCCCTTTCTCGATAAACCTCGGTTTACTTTATATTTAAGCTTCCGTAAATAACTTTATATAGTAAGGAGTATTTACTACGCCGTTAAGTACCTTCCGGGAGGCCCTATAGGCGCCTAATAAGGAAAAACCCGTAATATAGGGAAAAAACCTTATTAGCTAAAGATATAGTAACTAATAGTAATAGGTATATAATTATAGAGAATTAGTTAAGGTAAACTTTCTTGCCTTTTATTGCTAAAGGGGCGCGCCGAAGGGAGGGCAGGTTTAGAGGCACTAGCGGGATTTAAACCTATACCCTTTATATTGCTAATGCAAAAGGGTACCCTAATGCTTAACTAATACGCCACGGTGCCATTTAAATTTTATATAGATTTTAAAGAGCAATAACCTATTAAAAGAATTATAGAAAAGGTAAGCTTATATAAAGTTAAGGGCGGGCATTATTAATATTTAATTATCCTAATAATAGTTTATAAATATTTTTAAATGCTAATTAATTTATTAATATAAGTTTTTAATCTAACTTTATAATTAAAAATAGCTAAATAAAAATAATTTCTATTTTATATTAAATATTTTATATAATTTATTTATAAAGAAAGAAATAAATTAAGGTTTTCGATTTAATATTATAAATTACGATAACTTAAATATATAAAAGAGTTTCTTATAATATAAATAAGCTATATTTATAGCTATATATATATTAATATATAATATATATTATAAAGTTTTTAATAATTAGTTTATTATAATAAAAAGATTATTATATTTTCCTTTATTATTTAATATTTTTTTAAAGTTAATTATAAAGTATTATTAACTTTATATAGAAATAGAGAAAAGGTTTAATAATTTCGATATTTTATTTTTAAAATATTTTATAGAACGGTATATATAATTACTTATAAATCTATATATATTGCTATTTAAACTGGGCTATTAATAGCGCTATTATATTAAATTTTTAGTTTTATTTCTTTTTAAATAAGCGGTTATAAGGTGTAAATATATATTTTTAATTACTTTAATATAAAGGTTATTATAATTAAGAATAATAAGTTAGCTATAATATATAATATATTAGTTATTAATAAAGGTTTAATTATTATAATCTCTTTTTAAAAGGTTATAATAGCGTTTTAAAGTAAAATACTTTTTATTAAAGTATAAAAGAAAGTTTAATAATTTAAAACCGAATTATTTCGGAAAAGAGGCAGGTATATTTTTAAATTATTAGTTTTTTATTAATATTAGGTTTACTTTTATTAATACCTCTTTATTTAATAATTCGGCTATATAAACCTTATTAAATATATTATTAATATTAAGGCTAAAAATATTATAGTTTTTTAATTTAGCTTTTTTATTTATTTCTTTACAGAATATTTATATAGTTTAATAAGCGTTTAATTAATTTTTTTATATTTTAAGCTTTTTAAAATACCGGGAGAATATATTAGTAATTATATTTTAAAATTTTAATTAGTATAAAAAAGTAAAGTAGAATTAAGATAATATAACTGCCTAATTAGCTTATTATCGATTAAATAAATACTTAATATTAAAGTATTTAAATATATAATAGTTAATAATAATTTTAAATAATATAATTTAAATTTTTATTAATTTAAGTTTTTAGTTTTTAAGATTTTTAATTATAGCTAAAAGCTTTTTATTATAAATTAAATAGTTTATTTATATTAGATTTATTATTTTAAAAAAGAATTTAACCGAATATTATTTTTTATTATACTTTTACTTTTATAATAATATATTTACTATTATCCCGTTCGATATATTTATTTCTAATTAAGTTAATAGCTTATACCGGAAATATATTAATATAAAGGCCTTAATTATATATTCTTTTAAGATATTAAAGGCGGCTTAATATTTATAAGTTTATTAAAAGCCTTTACCCTTTTTAATTAATATAATAAGAGGCTTTATAATTTTATTATATTCCGGAATAAACTTATAATAAAAGTTATAAAAGCTTAAAAAGGATTAAACTTTTTTTATTATTTTAAATAGCTTTTATTATTATATTACCTTAACTTTATTCGGGTTTATAGCTATATTATCGGTATTAATAATAAATCCTAAAAACTTTATAGTTATAATATAAAATTTATATTTTTTTAAGTTTACTTATAGGCTAATAGCTTATAGCCGCTTTAATATAATAATTATATATTTAATATATTCTTTTCTAAATTTAAAATAAATAATTATATTATCTATATAAGCGTAATAGAAATTATTAAGGTATTCTTTTAATATTTTATTAATATATTATTAAAATATTATTAGCTTATTAATTAAGCTAAAAAGAATTACTTTATATTTAAATATTTCTTATTATATCCGGAATATTATTAAGTTATTATTATTTTCTATAATATAAACCTAATAAAAGGCTTATTAAATATTAAGCTTAATAAAGATATTAGCTTAACTTAAATAGGATAGAATTTCTTTAATTAGTAATAATAAATATTAATTCTTTTTTATAATATTATTAAGTTTCCGATAATTTATATAAAATTTTAATTTATCTTTTAGCTTAGATACTATTTAAATCGGTAATGCTTATAAGATATTTATTAGCTTTAAAAACCCCTTATTTAAATTTTTAAAGATATAGGTATAGGCTACTTTAATATTCTTTAATAATATTTATTTAAAAGGGTTAAACTTTATATTTTTTTCTATAAAAGCC
This sequence comes from Diaporthe ilicicola, assembly GCA_023242295.1. NCBI lineage: Eukaryota > Fungi > Ascomycota > Sordariomycetes > Diaporthales > Diaporthaceae > Diaporthe > Diaporthe ilicicola. Next base: position 375,736 of record JALPVH010000004.1, on the reverse strand, counting down.
CTTATTTTAAGCTTAATTTTAAGATTATATAGTCGGTATAATATTAAGCGGTTAAATTTTATTTTATTAAAGGTTTAAAAAAGGTAGTAATATTATTAAGGTATTTAGTTAAGCGCTTTTTAAAAAAGTTTTTTATTATTAAATAATATACTTTCCACCTTCTTTCTTTTATTTTAAATATACCGGTTAAGCTTATAAAGGGATATTATAATAACTTTTATATTCTTTTATATAGCTAATATTTAAAAAGCGTTTATATTTATTATAAAGATATTAGCTTTATAATATTTTATCTAGCTAATCTTATTCTTTTTTAAGGTATAAGCTTTATTTATATTTTAACCCTTTTTATACTTTTTATTTTTTTTTATTTTTATTACTTTTTCTATTTTTATTATAATATATTTATTTTTTTTAGTATATTAGGTATTAAAGGGATATTATAAAGTATATTTTTTATTTTTTTAAAATTATTATTTTATATCTTTAATACTACTTTTAAATAAAATAAGCTTAATCCGAATATATAGAGTTATTTAATTAAATTATTTTATTATTCTAATTTTAATTCTTATATTTATTAATTTACTATATTTACCGGTATAATCGGCTTTTTATTTATTAAAAATATAAATAAAGTTAATTTTAGATTTATTAAAGCTATCGACTATTTTATTTATTTAAGTTCCCCTATTAAGCTGGAACAATAATAAGTATCCGAGAAGAATAAGGCATAATATATCTTTTAAATTAATATAGTAGGTTTTACTATATAGGACTTTTTACAATAACTTATTAATCTTCTATAAGCCCGTCTATAGTTAGAAGCCGCCATTCTGCGCTAGTAGCCGTAGCGTTAGGCCGCGCCTAGTCTGTTTACGCCGGTGCCGTCGAGGTTAAAGCTATTACAGGCCGCAAGCAACCTAGTCTAACACCGTTAAGCACTATACGAAAGTGCTATCGCCGTATAACTTAGGCAAATATAAGTTGCTCGAAATAGGCGATATTAAAAAGCCGCCATTACCCTGATCTTATAGGATATATACAGGTTCTGGCTCTGCTTAAATATATACCTATTACAACCTTTTCCGTAAGACCACTCGAAAGCAATTATTTAGCCCACCGAAACCGAAACGACTGCCAGTTAAGCTTAAACTACCACTTACACACGCCAGGTAAGGCCACTATATTCCATTATCTGGATACGTAAATCTAACAGCTCTGCTATAAATAGCTATAAAAATAGACTTTATTTATAATAAGCAAATTTTTGCCTAGGTAAAAAGTTTTCTTATTAAGGTAAAGAAGCGTAAAAATAAAAACCCTTCCTTATCCCTATAAATCGATATATTTATTAGCACCTTAGAAATATATAAGGTTTATTTTAAAGAAATAGATAAGTTTATCGCTTATAAAGTAAGGATAAATAAGCTAAATAGAAAAAGGGAGGTTAATTATTTAATACGCTTCTTTAAGAAGGTTTACCTTTTATCTAGATAAATTAAAAAGATAAAGCCTAATTATAAAAACGCAATATAGTTAAATAGAATTTAGTTTAAAAAAATATAATTATAGGTCTTTTAACCTTATACCCAGAAGGGTTTATTAAAGCTATTAGTTTTATTATCTATTTATTTTCTTTAAAAGATATTTTCTGCTAATATATATTAAGGTATATATTAAAGTTATATATTTATTTTTAATTAATAATTAAGTTATATTTTATATTTATAATTATTATTAATAGATCGAGATATATCCGGCCTTATATAGTTAAGTTTACTATTAATATTATATTAATTATTTAAATTATTTATTTTTTAAATTCTTTAATAAAATAAAAATAAAATTTAAATATATATTAAATATTAAAGTTTTAAATTATCTTTATTATAAAGCTTATACTTATAAATATTATACCGTTTACTTTTATATTTATAAGTTTTTTAGTATTTATATTATTTTTATTATATATTATTATATAAGGTATTATTTATATCTTTTTTTCTATTATTTAAATAAGAAAGTTATAGGGGATATCTTTTAATAAGCTATATTTCTTTTTATTTATATAGATTTTATTTAAAGATATATTTATATTCTTTAAAAGAGAGTTTATTTACCTTAAGGTTAAATATTTCCCGTTAAGGTTTTATTTAACTAATTATCTAACTTTAAAGTATTTAATAATATATTACTATAAAGCTTTTTAATATAGGAAATCTAGGCTTATTAATAAGCCTTTTAATTAATATTAAAGAAGCTATTATTTTCTTTACCCTTAAGGTATTTAATATTCTAGTAACCTAGCTTTTTATATCGGAAGTAAATATTTTATTAAGAAAGCTTTAATATCTTCTCCTTATTAAAGCCCTTTTATTTAGCTTAGTATATAGTATTATTATTATAATTATTATTCCGGTTACTTTTATAGTTTTAGCTTTAATTATTATTATAATTTTTTTTACTACTATTAAATTTTTTATTATTATTTTAGTTTTTCTTACCTTTAAAAGTTTCTTTTTTACTTACCTTATAGATTTAATTAATATACTATTAGTTTAAATTAATTTATTAGATATAGTAATAATATTTATTAAAGGTAATATCTAAATTAATATATTTATTTATTATTTAATTATAAAGCCGGGTTATTAAGGTAATCTTATTATATATTTTATCCTTTTATTTAAATTTTAATAGATATATAATACTAGCTAATTATATAAACTTATTTTTAAAAGTAATAAAGAAATCTTTAAATATTATATATAAACTTTTAAATTATATTTTAGCTATAGCCTTTTTATTAAGGTTATTATATTTATTTTATAATTAAGCCTTTAGCTTTTTTAAGGTTTTAATATAATTAAGGTAATTATTATTAAAAAAGATATTTAAGGTATTAATAGCTTTTTCTTTTAAAAAGCCTTTAATTATAATTATTAATATTTTATTAATAAAGTAATAATTTATATTAGCTTTAAGCTTATTCTTTAGCTTATAATATTATATTTTAAAGTTAATTATATTTTTATTTAGCTTATTATTTTATATTAGGGGATTAAATATTTATATTAATCGCTTAATATAATATTAAATATCTTTTATAAATATTTTAGTTATTAAGGTATTAGGGGTATTATTCTAGCTATTATATATAGTTTTAAATTTATTTAAATTAATATTACTTTTACTTATATTTAATAAATTATTTAAGTTAAGGTTTTTAAAAGGATTATTATTTTTTACCGATATATTAATATAATATAAGGCCTTTTTAAAAGTATTAATTTTCTTTTCGGTAGCTTATATCTTTTTAGCTTGCTTTTTATATTAGATTATTATTATATTAATATAGTTTTTTAAAATATTATACTTTTAAATTTTATTTTTAAGCTTTATAATTTTATTATTAAATATATTGTAAAGGTTATTATATTAACCGGTTAGGTATTTAATTACCTTTTTAAGCTTATTATTTTTTATTTAAAGCGTTTTAATTTAAATTTTTAAACCGATATTACTAATAAGGTTTTTAATATTATTTAGCTTTTACTATACCTTTAAGCCTATTTTCCTTATATAATTAACTTAAAAAAATAAGGTATTAAAATTTCGGTTTATTTTTATTAAAATAATAATTATTTTTATTATTATATTATAAAATGCTATATTATTTAGTCTTATAAGCTAGAATTTATTTTATATTATATATTAATTAATTTTAAAAAGCTTTTTAAAGGTTTTATAGCTTATTAAGCTATTAATTTTAAATTTAATTTTACCCTTAAATATTATTATAGCCTATAATATACTATTTTAATATCGCTTATTATATATATTTATCTTATTATAAATATTAACGTCTATTAATTTTATATTTAGCTATATTTATTTTACCGATTATATTTTTTTTTAATATTTAATATAAATTTAATAAAAGTTTATTTAACTTTTAACTTTAAATTTATTATTATTACCTATTATATTACTATTATTATTAAGGGTATAAGATAAAGCTAAATTAGTAATTAAAGGGATTTAATTTTATTATATATTAAAGGAAAGTTTTAAGATATTAATATTTATTCGATTATTATAATAGGGTAGAATCTTATTAAGGTTATTTAAGTTAAAGTGGATATATTATATATTATTATAATATAGTAATATATTATTACCGTTATTTTTAAATGTTATATCTATATTAATAATAAATTAGTTTATTTTAAGGCTAAGGATATTATTATTAGTTGCTTTATTAAGGGGGAGGTTAAGTTTAATTATATTAGGTATATTTATTGCGCTATTAAAAGTATTTTTAGCTATTTTAGTAAGATAGATAAATATTTTTATAGCTTTTTTAAGCTGCGAGTCTTTATTAAATTAAAATTAAGATAGTATTTATATTATAATAGCTTAAAGGTATAAATTAATAGTAAAATCTATTAATTTTAATTTAAATATTAGCTATAAAAAAGAAGCTTTTACTAATTACGCTATAGCTTATAGCGTACCTATTTATAGCAGGCAATAAGTAGATAAGATAAGCTTATTAATAAGGGCTATAGTGCAGCCCTATATTAATATTTAGCTTAACGCCTTTATACTTTTTAAATATTTATTATTATTTTAACTTAATAAGGAAACTTAAATAAATAAAATAGTCGATATATATATTATTATATTAATTTTATAATTATTATATTTAAATATTCTTTTTATTATAATTATATTATATTATTATTATACTTATTAAAGCACTTAATTATTTAAATTTATAATAGTTTAAAAGGTGTTTATAAATTATAATTTTATTTTAAAGTAATAACTAATTTATTATTACTCTTTAAAATTAAAATACTTTAAAACCTATATTATTATTATAATATTAAATAAATAAAATTTAAGCGATTAAAGGTACTTTTTAATATTAAATTAATTAATTTCGATAGGTATTTAATTAATTTAACGTTATATTAATATAATATAATAATTTACTTTACACCCTTTATTTTTTACTTTATAAATCTCTATTTTTATAAGAGATTTAATTTTAAACATTATAACACTACTATAATAAATATTATAAAGAGAATATAATAGTAAAAAAGTATATATTAATAGCTTTTATACTATCTTTAATATAGTCCCTATTTAATAAAGATTATTATTATAATAATATATTTAAAGCATTTCTTATTAATGTTAAATAATAAAGCTTTTTTAATATTAAAACTTTAATAAAGTAACTTAAAATATTATATAACCCCCCTTTTTTAATATATTTATACCTTTAATATTATAAAAATAGATAATAGCTATATAAATTAAATTATTATATTTATAGCTTTTTCTATAACTATTATAAAATAAATTAAGAGAATTTAAATAATAAATCTTTATATAAATCTTTTCTTTTCCTTTTAAGTGTTAATTATATAAATATATTTTTATAAAGTATTTATTTTTTAAAAAAAATAATAGTTTAATTTTCCTATATTAAGGGCGTTAATATATAAGCTACTTTAAGTATTATTAAAGAAAAGCTAAAATAACTTATATATTAATGCTTTTAATATAGAAAAGTTAAACCCTTATTTTTTAATATTTATATCTCTATAATTAAATACTTTAAATTTATAATATATATATTTTAGATATAAAAATAAGTATTTCTTTAGGAAAATAATTTATTTTAAATTTAATTAAATCCAGTAGATAATAAAAAGGGATAACGTCTTTTTAATTTATGTGGCTGTTAGACATTTTTGCAGTACCCAAGGTGGGGGTGTACCAAAGGTACGGGTGGTATGGTATACCTAAGTACCGGAACAACTTGGACAGTCTACACCTTGAACTATTCGCCAAACTCACTCCAAGCGCCCTTGAGGCGGTGCGTTCGGTAAGGATAGGACTAGGTACGAGGTAGACAGCTGTGGCTCGGAGGGGACTAAATATCGATTAATGAGATCTAGGTTGACTTGAGTTAATCAATGGAAACAAGATGAACAAGCGGATGTATGTGATCCTGGCGGGCTTGCAAGGTGGATCGATGAGCGGAGAGCTCATCATGCAAGGCTCATATGGCTGTTGTAGTATGAAACATCGAATAAAATCGTTTTCTGTCCTAACTTGATTGGAATGTTTCTCGCCCGATCTGTTGGTATTTGAGCCATAATTACCAGTTTCAGTTTCTTGTTGCTTCCGACATGTACCTAGTTGCAGTATGAACTTGAACTTCCTCCCGAATCCCTGTCGTGCCATAATCTCGGACAGTTGAGGAACTGAGTTTAGGTTTGATGGTCCAAGGCGCCAAGAAAAGGCAGAAAAGAGAGAGTGAGACAAGTGAAGCGTCCCGATGCGGTGAAACCAACCACATGCGAATTTGATTTTGGCGGCACTCGTCAAATGCGGATGTAAAAGACCATAGCACACGCTTGGATGTATTGATACGATGCAGTACTTAGAACACCGCATTCACATCACATCATCTGGCTGGCTTCTGGTCCCGGATTTGCAGTGGCGATCATATCGAGATGGGTCGGCTCTTGGACAGAAGTTTCGGATGGGAAGACTTGTTTCCTCTTATGCCAGAGAAATGTGGTCCACAAGCCACGGCACTTGTATGGTACGTTCTGGTTCTGGTGACAGTGGTGTGCACACATGGGCGTAGTCTACATAATCAAGCTGCATGTGATATACAACATCGCAGGCTGTGTATGCGATAAATTATGGGTGGCCTAGCGTGTCTGTAGTGGACATCAGGCCTTCAAACCATGCCGTCTCCGGAACGTCGAAGCAGCCAGGCCGCGCCAAGACGGTAGCTGGCTGATCCCTGTAAGGGGCGCACCGCCCCCGCGGTGCCCCCCATCTCTCGGCCTCGGGACGGGAAGGAACCAGCCTGGGGGCCTGCAGCAGTGCAGCAGCACAGCACCAGTTCTTTTTTTTTTCTTTCTTTCTTTTTTTTTTTTTTCTTTCTTTTTTTTTTTTTTCCCAGCAAGGGTCAGACGGATTAAAGTCGACTCAAGTCAAGTCAATCATTTCAGTTTCCACCACCTAATCCGCCAATCCACCAGCCCAACTGACAAGAGCAAGGCGATCATTTCCTTTTTCCTTGTCCTGCTGGACTGGACCACTCCTCACCCACATCCGCTCGTTTCAACAAAAGTGGTCCTCTCCAGTCAGTCAGTCTATTTCAGTTCAATTTTCTGGGTCTTGCGTCTCTGCTTCTCTTCTTGGCTCTTTGTTGGCAACTCGCATCGTCTCGTCTGCCTCTCCTGCTGCCGCTGCCGTTGCCGCTCCTCCTCCTCCTCGTCGTCGGTCTCTTCAATCCAGAACCAGGCAGGCAGGCATTTTAATCACCCTTTTATTTGTCAATTTTGTCGTGGGCCTGCATCCCGTATTCCTTCCTTCCTTCCAAACCGCACAGGCGACCAGCTACTAAAGCAACCACTATAAACTACGCGTCTGTCTCTCTTGCCTCCACTCTTGGTGACACGCACGCGTTGCGTCGACTCAATCCGATAAGCTCGTCCGTCAAGCGAGATCAATCCAAGCACTAAAGTGGGGCCATCTGTCGTGGCTGGAACAGGTGGAGCTGGACACGTGGAGTCTAGAAGAAAAGAAGCTCTGGAGACTCGACTCGGATAGGAGACCGCTACATACTGCAGACCCAAACCCAATCAGCCCCAAACCCAATCACCAAACCCAATTAGCCTCTAGGCCACTCCTCTGCTCTGCCATGAGAGAAGGCGACAACTTGCCATACGACGACAACAAGAACACCCACACCCATCACCGCCGCCACTCCTCGAAAATCCCCTCGTCTGGTGGCCACAACAACAACAACAACCTCGACACTCGGCGCCGCTCGTCTCCCCCTCCGCCCTCCCGCTCCTCCCGGCCTCTGCCGTCCTCCCTCCTCAAGGCGTGCAGTAACATGCATCCGCCCTCCTTCAAGCAGCTCCTCACAACATGCATCGTCCTCACAGTCTGCCTCTTCCTCTACAGCAGGCGACTATGGGCCGTCACAACATCGCGAACTCATGACGAGTGGGCAAAACCTCCGCCTGCCCCCATACAACAGGACCAACAGCCTGCCGACCCATCCGTCCCAGCACCCCCCGGTGGTGAAAAGGTCGAGCACCAGACTCCGTTCCAACAAATACCATACCACTGGAACGACTACCAACCGTGAGCCCTCTCCTTCCCCGTCCTCTATATATGACCGAGCCAAAGGTTTGCTTCACATGACATGGCTTTGTTCTAACCCTTGACAACCTGTTTCTAGCCTCCAAGCCTTCTACCACGGAATTCGCACCCTCGTCGACTACTCGAAATGGGTTCCCGAACAGCTCCAATCAACCGCCGACGTCAAGGTCGCCGATAAGCCCCCCCTACAGCCTGCTGTCGCGAACCCGTACACCCATCTCGATGGCGTCCAGACCTGCTTCCTGGACAACGAGGGCACTGTCCCAGCTCCCGAAACCTTTTCCTATCCCGGCATACCCGCGAACATGCCTGCTCCATACTTTGGCGGTTACGAAGAGCTTGGCCTGGCCCACAACCAATGTTTCGAGCGTTTTGGCAGACTCGGCCCATATGGCTATTCGTATTCCAAGGCCGAAGGTGGCTTCGAGATCGAGTCTATTCCGTCCGGGGAGGCAGCGCTGGAGAAGATGATACCCAAGGTCAATTACACCGGCATCAAATGGGACCAGGTGCAGAAGAGATGTCTCGAGAAGAACCGAGAGCGTTTCGGCTTAGACAAGGATGCTGTCAACAAACCAGATGGCGCGCTGTCGAGGCTGTGGTCGCAGGCCGAGAAGATTGCTGGCAAGAAGCCCGTGGCTCGGAATGCCCTTGTCCTGCGAGCATGGACTGGCATCGACTGGTCGCCTATGCGCATCATCACCACCAGATCCCTCATTACCGAGCTCTCTCTCAAGACTGGCGGGCAGTACGACGTCCACATCCTATTGCACATCACGGATGACTCGATTAACATCTCGGACCCGGAGACGGCGCGCAAGATGGTCCGGGAGAATGTCCCCGAAGAGTTTTGGGATATCACCACCCCTTGGTCCGTTCCCGCGATGGCCGAATATTACCCTGGCTTCACCGAGGACATGACCATCGAGAACGACAGCGGAAAACCACTTTACAGTGTCTACCGCATCCCCCACTTCGCGCTGCAGTGGTTCGCTCAGCACCACCCTGATTACGAGTACTTCTGGAACTGGGAGCTGGATCTGCGCCTTACTGGCAACTACTTCGAGTTCTTTGACGCAGCTGCCAAGTGGTCCGACAAACAGCCCCGTAAGTACCTGTGGGAGCGAAACGAGAGGTACTGGATTCCCGGCCTGCACGGAAGCTGGGAGGACTTTGTCAAGCACGTGGAGGAGGAGACCAAGGCCAGCAACTTACCGAGCCCGTGGGGCCCCATCTTCAACGACGGCGTCGTGGATACTTCCACTTTCCCCCCTCACCCAATGGAGAAGGACAACTACGAGTGGGGCGTGGGCGAACCAGCTGACCTCATCACCCTCAACCCGCTCTTTGACCCTGAGAAGAACGCGTGGTGTCTGCGCTTCGACATCACAGGCTACAACAAATCAGTCCCGCCACGCCGTACGTCTATCATCACCATCGGCCGCTTCTCGCGCAGGCTGCTGCAGGCCATGCACGAGGAAGCGTCTCGTAACAAGCACACCATGTTCCCGGAGATGTTCCCAGGGTCCATTACACTACACCACGGCCTTAAGGGCGTGTACATTCCACACCCCGTCTACTTCGACCGGCGCTGGCCACTGGACAGGCTCGACTCGGTGTTCAACCAGGCTGAGACGCCCGAGACGAGCGTGTACTACTTCCCCTTCACCCCCGGCACGGGCGAGGCCAACTTCCTGACGGCGAGTTACTACTACAACACCGAGTTTGGCCCACCACTGTGGCACCAATGGCTGGGCCGGGAAGCCGGTGGCGCGGGTGCTTCAGAAGCGGAGAAGGAGACAGGGCGCATGTGCCTGAGAAGTTCACTGATCCACCCTGTCAAGCAGGATCTGGCAGAGGACAAGGCCATCGGGGCAACCTAATGAATCTCGAGGCAGGGCGGGTGTCCGTGATGCACTCTGACCAAGCCCAGCACGGAGCGGAGCATTGCATGCATTATATGATGATGGCTAGCTGTCACGATTAGGTTTGGTGTTTTTTGTTTTTAGAGCTCTGCTGCAGTGAATAGCAGCACCGGATACCTCATATAGACTTGTGACGAATGTACATCTTGTTTATGAACTCGACCAAGCGACTGTGTTAGTGACGACAATTCGGCCAAGCGTGCCTCCCAACAACACCTCTCGGATGGCAAAGTGAGGTAGGTGGTTGGCGATGATTTGTTGGGAAATCGCAGATTTGGTTTCGAACGCAGTCAAAAGAGTAAGTGGTCTGTCAAATCCGAGTTGTGAGACACCACTGATCATCCTTCAGATTATATGTTGCACGACATCAGGCTGTGTGACGACTGGCAGATTTGTGCCGGGTGGAGGTTTCACGGAGCCCATGCTCCGTCTTGCTGATTTCAACCTCGGGGAGCAGGGGCCAGGGCAGTTGGACACATTGAGAGAGGGGTTGCCAGGATGCAGCAGAAGAACCAAAAAATGGAACATCGAGGTGCAGAGACTCGAGAGACATTGTACTCTTGCAATTTTCCATTTTCTGTATAAGCAATGGCGACACATCTCATGCGCTAGATCGACCTCTGCCGTCAAATCCCGGGGCGAACATGAGGCCACAGACTCAGGGGCAGCTCCAAACCACAGTAACCACAGAACTCACGAGAGGTGGCGGCGCTGTGGCTGATGCCGTAGCAGCATCGCCAGAGAGGGCGTCCTCATTGTCCTTGTCCTTGTCCTCGAGCCAGCCATGTTCACTTCTCTCTCACGCCAAGGCAAAGCCGTGCTGCTGATCTGCGTCATCAGCCTCGTCACCATCTGGACGTACCGCCTGCCACGCCTCTGCATCTTTGACCAATGCCCCCATCAACCCACCATTGTCACCCTGTGCTCCGATCCACATGACCACCATGACCAGAAGAGCGGCGGCAGCGCCGACGACACCGACATTGACCTCTCCGCCGCAGATGCGCCCTTCATCGCCTGGCCGCTGGCCCGCGTCTGCAGCGAGAACAAGCGTTGGACCCCGGGCCTCGTGTTTATCTGCGACAACAACTCGGGCGGCATCGGCAACATCCGCAACTTCATCCTGACGTGCCTGCGCTACGCCGTCGAGGCCGGCGCCACGGGGCTCACGCTGCCCACGATCCAGACCCGCAGCGAGGCGAGGCTGGGCGACCTGTTCGTCGGGGCCAAGCTGCCGTTCTCGCACTTCTTCGACGAGGCCCACTTCCGCCGCGGCCTCGCAGAGGCGTGCCCGCAGATCACCGTCTATGGCGGCGGCGGCGGCAGCGGCGGCCTCGCAGGCGTGCCCGGCCTGGACGCCGAGGAGCTGGCCGCGGGCCGGGTCAAGCCGGAGCAGATCACGCCGAACCACTTTGGGCTGAGAGGCGGCTGCGACTCGCGGGATCTAAACAGGCACGCTGGCCTGTTTGGGGAACGGTTCCACGCCTTGATGAGGGACAAGGACGAGAGGCAGAAGCAGCAGGGCTTGGAACCCATGAGCGCCTCGAGGCCGCGGCTGGTGAGGATGAACTGGGGCGTGCAGTGGAACTGGCCAGTCCTGCTGGATGGGCCCGAGTTCGCGGCGTCCTTTGGGGGCCTGTTGCGCTTCCGGAGCGACATCCTCAGCCTGGGCGGGAAGACGGCCGACGCGATGGAGCAGCTAGCGTGGTCGTCGTCGTCGTCGCAGTCACCAGCAGCAGCAGGGGAGGTGGGCCCCGGCGGCGGCTTCGTCGGCATCCACCTCCGCACAGAGAGCGACGCCCTGGGCTCGTGGCCCCCGTTCGAGACCCAGGCGGCCGCGTACCTCGCTAGGGCGGCCGGGCTCGACCCTCCGGCGCGCCGGCTCGCGTATCTCGCGACGGGCAACGCCACCGAGGCCGCGAGGCTCGCGGCGCAGGCAGCGGCGCCGGACGGGGGGGAGGGGGGCCTGCGCGTCGTCACCAAGCACGAGCTGCTCGGCTCCCTGGCCGACGGCGGCGGCGAGAAGGGGGAGAAGGTGGAGGAGGAGGAGGAGGGGCAGCTCCTGCGGCAGCTGGACGCGCTCAGCTGGGACCAGCAGGCGCTCGTCGACTTTGTGGTGCTGCTGCGGTGCGGCTTCTTCGTCGGCGTGAGCCCCAGCTCCTTCAGCATGAACGTCGCGCTCAAGAGGCACCTGCGGGCGGGCGGGCTGCGCGCCCGGCCCTGGAGGGTCGGCAGCGGCGAGGGGGACGGGAGGAGCTGGCTCGTCGGCCGTTATGAGAGCTACTGGGAGGACTGGCTGTTTATGTATGACACTCTTTGGCCTTGATGGCCTTTTGAGTCTTGTGGCTTTGATGTAATGATGTCTTCTTTTTCGATGAAGGTGACAATTAGGCGAGTATTTCTGTTGTATATGTAGGTTGAAAGATGTTTATATTAAATTCTGTGTCTATACGTTGCTAGTTGAAGGAATCAAATTTATAGAATTCCGTTTAGATGGTCACATTTCAAAGTCTGCCCAAGAACAGCTGCAAGTTCTCCGGCGGGATAAGCCATATACCAAAGAGAGAGCTTTTTTCTGCCTCTTCTGAACTAATCACATATATTCACGTCATGATTCATCGAACTGCTGTTGGGATAGATTGGTGCAATTACTAAAGTAAATAATTACATGGTCGCAGTGAGATATATTATTCAGCGGAGCGTATCGTAACCCGAGCTTGCGAGAGGCGCGGCATATAGAGTATTCTTACTACGATTTAAATTACCGAAGTTATCTCTGCCTAGATTAGTTAGTTCTAAATCCCGATGCCTGGATTGGCTAGAGCAGATATCCCTTTCGAAGTATTTAGCCGAGGGTTATATAACGTTAAGGTTAAGGTTAAGATTAAAGGAAGGAGGTTGGGTTTATTATTGCTACCGGATAGGCAGATGCGTAAGGCTAGCCGTAGGTAAGGGGGTTTTAGGGGGTTTTCCCCTGGATATTACGATAGATACGTTAAAGATTAATTTAAGCTCCGATTTGCTTTACGCCTGATTAAGCGCAGATTTACTTTACGATCGCCATAAGCGATATATGCCGATAAACCTCGCAAGCTTCGGGTTACGATATGCTTCGCTGATTTCTTAAGCGTTCCGGGAAGGGGGGGGGGGTTGGGGCTGGCAATTGCATTTAGAAGATTAGGGCTGGCAATAAATATATGTGACTATTTGGCGTATTCCCCAAAGGGCCGTAATATGCCAAATTAAGTGGAACGTTCACATATATTTTATGATTTATCAGACACCACTCCTTTGTCCATAATCACAAGAATAAGTGCGGCAGGGCGGCCTGCCGTGAGGACTCAGGAGCGCGGGCCCGCGTGATGAGAGCTCTCTTGCTATGGCTGAGCCGATGCCCTGGCTGGATCCGCTCACCACGGCCACAGGCCCTTCCAAGCTGACGGTTGCTGATGACTTGGTGGCCATGCTGCTCGAATATCTGGGTCCGCACAAGATCGAGATCTGCTCCGCCGACGGTGGAGAGGCATGAATACTCTGGCGCCAGCACCAGCACGAGTCAAGCCTTCGCTGTTAACAATGTGGGATACTATCCACTTACCGTGTTTTACGGAGGCCATTTACGGGGGGTTGCGTCAACCTAGTGTTGTTATGCCAAGAGAGCTCGGCTGAAGGACAGATTTGAATGATTAGCACCAAATTTCGGATTCCGTCACTGCTCTTTTCGGCCAAGAGCATATTTCTGCGGAAGCGCCAGAAGAATGTGACGGGTATCTGTGTTCAAGGGCAGTCGTGCAGAGATGTTTAGTGAGGATAGTTGCGCAGTCGGATGATAGAAAAAGGCAAGACTGAATGATCCCTCGGCCCTGCCCAGCCCTATACTTAGAATTCTCAGTTTCAGTCATTTCTGCCCCTTGAGGGTGGAATTCACACTCACTCGTTTGGCAAAGATTTGCACTCATGTACCCATTCTCGGTCTCTTCAGCTGTTTGGGAGGCGAATAAATGGATGGCGTGAAAAGCGCCTTACTTCAATGTTGATTCACAAAGTGGGCTTTTTTAGACCCTACTAGTACTTAGGTGCAGAGGAAGAAAAGACTTCAACGTCTTTGTACGCCAGGGCCTGATGGGCTGCGGCCTCTTGAACAGCGTCAACACAACAGAGAAACAATCATTGCTTTAGCTAGATGTCAAGGCGATTATGCATAATAGGCTGTAGTGTGGGTGATGCCGAGTACTTTTACGTAGCTAGGTATGTGTTGGTCATTGCCATTGCCTCTACCATAAATCAAATACTTGATTATTATGGTAACAGAACTTGACGAGCCAAGTGGAGAGTTCGCAAACTTTGTAGGGAAATTGCCCCAATAGTCTCCTCAATAGACTAACGATATCGATCAACGCTGCATACCTACCCCGGTGGAGGTGCATGTGCGGCGTAGTGCCTGCATGCATAAACAAGGGGTGTGTGTGATGGGAACCTGAATATCGGGCCCCACCCTCGGGAGAAGAACTGGCGCAATGAGATACGTACCTATATGGTCGATAACTTATACGATGTAGACCACTGAAAGCTATACGAGATTGTGCTTCTGCTTGGATGAACCCAGCTCCCAGGGACACAACAGATTTCTCTTGCAATGGTTGTAGGTTGTCTTTCCTTTCGTCAAGGATCTCTCATCAGCCATGGATCCGCAGGCCAAGGGCATGGCAGAGAGTGACATGATTTCTCCATAGTCTTGACTCTGCAGTCGCTTGATACGAGACTCTTGTCTGCCAGTCAAAGAAAGTAGTTTTCAACTAAATTGCGTGGCGGCTGCCATCGCCGTCGAGGGAATGAGAGCCGAAGTGGTGACCTAGAGAGCATTACATAGCAATTTCTCGCGGTGCAACCCGTGGTCATAGTCAAAAGGCATTTCCCGAAGGTCTACGTACTGAACCCCGTGGGGAAAGCTGGCCATGGCGGGGAAGCATGGCCTAGAATGAAACCCTAGGCCGGTAACCTTGATTCGACTCGGCGACTGGTAGCAGACCCGCCTCCGGAAAACCCCAGGTGCCGGGGTCCCCATCGCCCAGCTTTGTGATCTCGGGGTGATCTGGCGGAGTTTTTGGAGTATTTGGAGTTTTTGCACGCCAAGTGACCGCATTACTGTAGCACCGGCACTTTTCCCCATCTACAGAGAGCTTCCGAGAAAGCCAATGGGAGGCAGTGGTTCATCCGTTCCAGCACATGCTCTCGGATGGAAAGCATGTTTGCTGCCCCAGGCCCCAGATCCTAGATCGAATACCACCGTAACATGGGAACGTCGCCTCGGTGTAATGTTATCCAACGCAGGGGCACCCATACATGGAGGATGGCCACTATTGTGCAGACTAGACTAGTCTACCTGTCAGCCTGTTCAGGCCCTTCCCAGCTGTGGGGAGCACTGAGATCTGGGCCTTCTTTCGGATGCTATTGCAACGAGAATTCTCGTCTCCCCCAACGTGATCTCCTCACTTCCTCACTGCGTGTCGGCAGCTCACCGCTGTCGTGCCCTGGGCTAATTACTACTTTCCCCACATGCGTCCTCCCGGGCGGACGCCAGCCCCAATATGGGAAAACAAGCTGCTCCATGTGCACACGCATAGACATGGGACACTGGACTATAAGGTGATGAAGTCACTCTCGATCTTTGACCCCGTCCCTTCTTTCTCAACAGGCCCGCTGCCCGCTGCCTTTCCCCTCGATCTGCTCGGTCAATAATCCAGAATCGAACACAATGGTACGATCTTGTCTGCTGGAGCGCCTCGTGGCTCTCGCCATCACGACGGCCGTGACGGTCCCATGCGTCGCCGCTCAAGAAGGCGACTTCAGCGACCCGGGCAACTTACACCGACCGAGATTCCGTTACTGGCAAGTTCTCATTCCGCCCTTCGTTTGTTCAATGATACAGTATTCAGTTACTGACATTGGGCACAGGCTGCCGGATGCATCTGTATCAGCAGACATCGTAGCAAAGGATATATCCTCCTTGGCCAGCGTCGGTGCTGGCGGGATCGAATTCCTTCCTTTCTATTTCTACGGTCTTGTATATGCACAGCTGGTCCCGGTGCCCGAGAGTCCGATTGAGCCCCCTACGGACTGGTCCATCTACGGTTTTGGAGACACGGCTTTCAATGAGCTGTTCAAACAGGCGCTGCAGGCGATCAAGGCCGAGGGCAACGGCTTCAACATGGACTTTGCTCTAGGCCCAAATCAGGGAGCTGGTGTGCCCAGTGAGCCTGGAACGGAAGGTCTCTCGTACGAGATAGTGAGTTTTGACCACCTTCTGACCTTGAACTCTGTTTCCAAAATCGCCAGAAACCAAACGTAAATATGACCAACTGTCTCACATTATTTAGGTCCCAGGCAATGCGACTGTGACGGCCGGCCAGACATTCTCCGGCCCTGTTCCACCACCATACCTGCCAGCAGTTCTTCAAGGCGGTTTGGGATTCCAGGGAACGCTTGAGCAATTCGGCCCGTCGAATCTCACCGCAGTTTTCGCTCTGAAGGTCACTGGAGGTACATGTATCCCACAATCACCCACAGTCCAACCAATTGCTCACCAAAGATAGAAACTACCCGTTCCGTCGCCTCGTACGGGGTCGCCGACACCGCAGTCCCGACTTTTATCCTAGATGAAGACTCATACATTGATCTGACACCGAATGTGTCAGCGGACGGACAGCTGGAGTGGACTCCCCCGGCTGGCGGCGGCAATTCCACGTGGAAGCTTTTCAGCTACTGGTCGCGTTACACGAACCAACGATCATGCCGCGGAGGGCTCAATGCCACGACGGTGATTGGAAACGGCTCGTGGACAGTCGACCATTTCAGCACCGCAGGAGCGGTCAAGGTCACCGACTTCTGGGATCAACAGATCTTGAGCGACACAGAAACAGCTCAGTTGCTAGCAGATGTTGGCAAATACTGTATGTTGAACCCCAATTCCTGTTACACTCGAATTACCGATGTATCTTGAAACCAACTAAGTGAAAAACACAGCCTGGGAAGACAGCATGGAAATCATCGCAGCCCTGTACTGGACGCCAGACTTCCTTTCCCGGTTCGAGCAAGAGATGGGCTACAGTCTTGTCAAATACCTGCCCTTGCTTTACAACCCCTCGAATACCTGGGACGGTGGCGTTCTCGCTTATCCGGAGCTGTACCAGTACGGCGAGTACACCCAAGACAACACGAGCGTGCACGACCTGGACTACCGTACCGTCTTGACATCCGGCTACCAGGATTACATTGACCATTTCGAGACATGGTCTCATTCTCGCGGAGTCGAGTATTCCGACCAGCCAGCGTACAACCTCCCACTTGAAATGCTGCGCGTGATCCCATCGCTCGACGCTCCCGAATGCGAATCGCTCGGCTTTGAGGACAGTGTGACCTCCTACCGCCAGTTCTCGGGCCCCGCCCATCTTTCAGGGCGCAATGTCATATCGAGCGAGATGGGCGCCGTATCGGGGCCAGCATTCAATCTCACGATCCCACAGTTCCTGTACCATGGCAGGGCTGGTCTTGCTGGAGGCATCACGCAGCACGTCCTCCACGGCGCGCCATACTCTGGAAACTATCCCAACACTACCTGGCCAGGATACACGACGTTTTACTACCTCTACAGCGAGATGTGGACGCCAAACCTGCCGACTTATGGATCAGGCCATCTGAAGGATACACTCGACTGGTTCGGTAGGAACCAATGGGTGCTCCAACAGGGTGTTCCCAAGATTGACCTAGCCGTATATTACTATGCAGCTCCCTGGGCCCCCGCTGGTGAAGACGTCTTTGGTGGTGTGAATGGGCTGGGTTCACTGGGATACACCTATGACTATCTCGGACCACAGAACCTTCTTCTCCCACAGGCCACTGTCAAAGATGGAGTCTTGGCTGCGGACGGGCCTTCGTACAAGGCGCTCGTTTTCTCTGGCCAGGACATAATCACCATTGAAGCAGCTCAGGCCGTCCTTGGCTTCGCCCAGGCAGGGCTCCCCATCATCGTCGTTGGCGATGCTTCTGCGCTGCCTAGCCAGACTTATCCCTCGACTGATGTGGACCAACTTGCCAACATCACGGCTCAACTAGCACAGAGCTCAGCCGTGCATTTCGTCACATCGATCGACGAGATATCTGGGACGCTGTCTGAGCTGACTATTTCGCCGCGCGCGGCATTGAACTGCACGTCTAACCCCGTCTACCCGGTCGTCCGGAGCGACTCTAATAGCAGCACCGAGTATGTTTACTTGTACAATGACCAATACATCTCGGCCGATTGCAGCGTCGCTTTCGCCTCCTCTGAAAGTAACGCCACTCCTTTTGTATACAATGCATTCGCCGGGACACAGGAAGAATTGGTCGAGTACACGAAAGACGGATCAGTGTACACTCTCCCAGTAAACCTTGCGGCCAACGAGACAACCATCCTGGTCTTCAAGTCGGCCTCAGGGGCCAACAGCACCAGCAAGCCTTTCGTGACCTCCTCAAGCGAGAACGTCGCCTCGGTCAGGCGCAGCAACTCTAGTGACACCGCGGTTCTCGCGACAGTCAGCAGCTCCGGCTCAGCCAGCCTCACATTCGACTCGGGCAAGACGGCCACCTTCGACGTCGCCCTCCCCGCGACCACCGACCTGCCCACGTGGGACATCGAGATCGAGGACTGGAACGCGCCAGAGGACCGCTTCGACGTCGAGGCCGGCCCGTCAATCACGCTGCACAACTTCACCGACCACGCGCTGGTGCCGTGGACGGAGCTGGGCGCCGGGTTCGAGAGCGTGAGCGGCGTGGGGCGCTACACCACGCGCTTCACCGTGCCATCCCTCCCGAGCGGCAGCAACTCGTCCTCCACCGGCGGCGCCGGCCCTTCCACCACCATCGGGGCCCTGCTCTCCCTCGGCCCCGTGGTCAACACCATCCGCGCGAGCATCGACGGCGTCCAGCTCGCCCCCATCGACCCGGCGCGCCCCGTCGTCGACATCTCGGGCTACGTGGCCGAGGGCCAGGAGTACGAGCTCGTGGTGGAGGTGACGACGACGCTCTTCAACAGGATCAAGAGCATGGCGGACGAGGTCCAGGTCTGGGGCCAGGTCGCGTCGGAACAGCAGTCAAAGTATGCCTCCCAAGGGCCTTATGCTTACGGGCTCCTTGGTCCGGTGACTTTGGAATGGGTTGCTGTTGCTGAGGTTGATGCCGGTGCCTTGTAGATAATTGTGGGATGAGGTATGTAATATGCTGTACATGTTCTCGTTGGATGGAATGATATAAGTTTATAAGATATACTACCGGTAGTTAATATCAATTTCGCTCCACTGACAGGGGCTTGTCTCTATGCATTCATTAATCTGGAAATTACTGTCATTGAGTTTGGCAAGTTACATGACACATTCCTCACCAGGCCTTCGTTGTACTTCGAAGCAAGTGTCGTCCATGAAGTTTGTGATTTTGCTAGAAACGGGATTCTGGACCATGGGCGCCTTGAAGCCAGCCATGGCTCTTCTCACAAATCACCCTCACCCGTACGGCTGATAAACGATGCCGTATCCCATGCAGTCATTTACAAGTTTCCCAATGGTCAATAAATACCCATATATTGACCAGTTCTTTGGGCTTTAATGTGTCCATGGATTTTAATATCATGCTATTTTCCGTCCCAATGATCTGCCTGCTTTGATTTCGGATACCACGGACTGTTGCAATTGTGGCATACTATATTCCTTGGCCTACTGCGGAGTGCTCTCCCGAGCCGAGTCCATAAAATTGACAAGAAGCTTGGGCAGCAGGGTGCACCGGATCATGGATCATGGCTGTAAGCTTGCGAGGAATAAGTTCGAGCGGGAGGGTAGGCCTGATCTAACGAGTCTTCCTCAGAAAGGTTGCGAGCATTTGAGGCGTCGCGCTGATGAGCTTGATAGCTTTCAAAGTAGGTGCGCTTCAACTGCTCGTGATAGGTATCATCGACCGAAGCCAGAGTCCTGTAAGTCGACAGCTCGGTCTTGACAGTAATACTCTGTGTAGGGTCTGGTCGATGGGCTCCCCGTATCAACGTGCGAAGGCCTGGCAGAGACCGTCTTTGGACCCGTGGAAGTATCGCCTCCTCATTTGAGGTCACGGACGAGGGCCCCTTAGGCTGGCTAGAGGACGAGGCCGCGCTCTGTTTGCCTCGCGTCTTGAGATACTGTACGAAAGCAATCCAGGGCTGTTTTGTGACAGAGCCTTTGGAGAGCACGAATACTATCGGCAGGCAGCTGCAAATAATTCCCACATTGAGCTCCGCGGAGCTGGACGATAAAGTGTCAGCGGTTTGGCGAGAGGCTCTCCCTTGACAATGATTAGGGGGTCTACTCACGCCAGAGAACATAGCAGAGGGGAGTGCCACGTATAGTCACTCATGTTGCGTGAAGTCCAGCGATAGTATGCAGCTTGAATGGAGCAGATACAGGCCCTACATGCGGACTCTATCAGTCAAAAGCCGAAGCGAGATCGAGTAGGGATCTTCACTCACAGCAAGCCAGTCAAGAAAATAGCCAGCACACCGATTTTACGCTTCTTCGGTAGCCTTAGAGCAAGCACCGAGCTGATAGGTATGGAAAGTACGTATAGGTCTGTAATAGCACCAAATATACCCTGTGCGGCGGAGACAGTAAGGCTACGCCTCTCGCAGCTGTTGTTATTTGCTCCTTCTGACCATTTCATCGGGTCGAGACGAGAATGGTCTTGGCTCAGTGGGATGCAAATGACCAATACAAAGCTGATGCTAACGACATAGAACAGAAAGATGGTAATTATGCCAGCCCATACCATGAGTTTCGCTCTCCTGTCGGGCTGGAAGAGCCGGAGATAGAATACGAGAAGCGTGCATTTGGTGAACATCGAGCTGACGGCATACATTAACACCGCGACGAAGGAATTCTGCCCAATTATTAGCGAAAAAGTATGCGATATAGCCAACACTGAAAACATGAGATAAATAGCCCTACCACTAAATATTTGTGGGTGATGGCTGTCAGCGGGACGTTCCATTGATGAGGTCCAACGGGATCACCCAGAACTGTTGTCCAACAACTTTAGTGATTTTCAATACCTCAGGGGAAAAGATTTCAAACAAACTAGTGAGTAAGAATGCGCTGGCGGTTGAGACGCTGGCAGCCGATATAAGGCAAAGATCTATCAAGCGGTGTTAGAAAACTTGTGTTGATTAAAAGATGTTCGGGTGACCGTATGAACAGAAAAAATCGCTTACAATCGTCTACGCCAAACAAACGTGTGACAAATATTTTAGTATATATTCGCAAAGATACAAAGAGAATCATAACAGAAAGCGTGATGCAGATGACTATTCTTGCTGCCGGAGCACGTGTAGCTGGATTGTTGAAATTGGGTAGCACACCAGGCGGAGGGGCCAAAGCTGGGAACATGCTTGGGTCGTACAACGACATGTTCAGCGTGGAGGGGTGCATTTTTGCTTCAGCAAGTAATCAAATGCACAGAGCTTGTCGAAGACCGGGTGACGACGAATCGGAACGAAATCGAAAAAATCCCCAGTTCGGCTTTCATGCCCAGAGCCCTGGCTCGACGTTGCCGAGTTCTGAACTTGCCGCAGAACGATGAGGAAGGTTGATGGTGGGCAGTAGTAGTGAGATTTAATTTTGTTGGTTGGGCTTGGGGCCTAGGGGTGCGTATACGTAAAAGCAGAAAGCAGTAGGCAGAAACGATTCGATTAACTTAGTAATAGTTAGGTTAAAGCTATTGCCAGAAGGGCGATAGCTATAGGCTAGTTTAAAGAAAGCGTTTCGGCTGGACTATCTATCGGGCTAAGGGGCTATAGCTAACTAATTAGCTATAGCTACTACAGCTAACTACTATTATTTCTATATTAGCAGTCTTTTAATTTAGCTGCTATTGCGCTATTGCTAAATATCTTAAAAACGCCCTTTCCTCCAAATTAATAAAATAAATTATATATCTGTAGTAATTAATTATCCCCCTAAATCGTTACGGTTAATATAGCCCTCTACCCGAATTATTAACTTATTAGTATTAACTAGGCGTTTTAACGCCTTATTTAGTAATATCTTTATTATAGTATCGGTAAGGTTATTATTTCTGTTAATTTATCGCACCTTATATATCTCCCGTCTCTTATATACCTGGTATAGGGCTATAATATTAATTATTAGCCGCTTCTCTTTTATTATACCTAGTTTAATAAGATACTTATATAATAAGTAGAAATTAGTATAGATTATAAAAGAAATTATAGAAAGGTTAAGTTAATTAGTAATTAGCCCTATTATCGATAAAAGCACTACCTTAATATTAAAGCCGCCGGCTATTCTATAAATCTTAAAAGCTAATATACTTCTTATAACCCACTTACACTTTATAAAGGATTAGTAAAGTATATTACTATATATTTTATATTATAAAAGGTTAGTATTTTTCTTCTTATTAATAAGGGCTATTATATAGCTAATTTATAAGCTAAGGTTTTAATTATTAATAAAAAACCTATCTATAAAGACTATTAGGGTTGCTATTATTAGATTAATTGGTATATATTATAGCCCTTAGTTAAGGTTAGCTATTTATTATTCTAGCTATTTATTAAGTTTACCGTAATTATTGTAATTTAATTTTTAGGCTTATATAGCTATAAAAAGATTAAACGTAGCTTTTGGCTAATAGATTAAGGTAATATAGGCCCTATAGGCTTATTAGTAGAGGTATTACTAAAGGTAATTATCGGTATTTATATTAATTAATTTAAGCTTAGCGCCTTAGCCTTTTTACTTTATCTTAATAGCGCTGTCGGAGGCTATTATTAACTTATAGCTATTAAAGTTAAGTAACTATATAGGGAAAAGTATAGTTTTCGGTTTATATTTAATTTCCGCCTTTTAAATCTTTTTTTCTTTAATAGCCGAAAATACCGGGCTTATAATAATAAGGGTATTATTAATTTATATCCCGATTAGCCCGAATATCTCTTTCCCGTTACTTATAATTAAAAGGTATAGGTTATAGCTAAAAGTCTTTATTTCCAGCTCCTTATAATAGTATTTATAATATATAGCCTATTAATATATACTAGCCTCGGCAATACTATAAAGCGGTTTAATTAATTATATAATTATCCCCTTTAAATATTTCGCCTTTAATTCTTATAGTAATTATGCCAGAATTATTTATAATAACTTACTTTTTAACTATAGGTAAGCTTAAATAATATTGCGCAATTTAAGGGCTATCTACTTTATAAGAAGAGAGGCAGCGATTATAATAACTAGTTGCTAGCTAATCTATTAGATTATTAGCAATTAGGTTAAGATAAACTTCTTCTTGTTATTATTATAGCCCTGGATTATAAGTCTTAATTTCTTATACGGTTACTTAGTCTTATTCTTAATTTCGTAAATTATTTAGGCCTTAAATAATTTAGTTGCTTTATAAAGGTTATAGCTAAAGTATTTAAATTTAAAAACGCTATAGGCAATTAAATCGGTAATCTCTTAATTATCTAATTCCTTAAATAGGTTACCGTTAGCTATAATAATGCCTTTGCGGTATAGCTTAAGCGATAGTATATAATTATTCTTTTTTTTCTAGGTTAAAAGGGTTTTAAAAACTTAAGATTATTTTCTAAATTATCCCCGTTATTATAATAGCTACTAACGGCTAATAATACTAGCGCCTTCTTAATTTAAAGGGGGAGTATATAAGGTTGCTATAATAATTATATCTTTTATATAATTTATATTACCCTTATAAATATCGATTTAATTGCTATTAGCCTTATTATCTTTAATAATTAATTGCTCCGGGGGTAATAGCTATATACTCTTATTATATAGATATAGCTATATATAGATTAATTTAAATTTTGCCGGGCTATTAGAAAGGTTTAAAATAAGGTTATAGCTATCGGTAGCGATTAGCTTATATAAACCTTATTAACCGCCTTTTTTATATTATACTTAAACTTTACTTTAAAGTAAAAGGGCTAGCATATTAGTTACGCTAGGGCTATTCCTTATATAGATTACTTTATTAATTTAGCACTTTATTAAGATCTTTTAAAAGGTTTTTATTACCTTCCTTATAGCTTCCGCTTATTTTTAAGTAGATGGTATAGATAGCAAGTTAATTAATATTTATAGATAGGCGCTAAAGATTAATAGTATCGGGATAAGGCTATCGGGGCCTAAAATATTGTTTACAGCTTTAACTGCTATTTATAGAATTACTTTAGGGCTATAGTAGCTTAATAGCTTAACAGAAAAAATCTTATATACCTGGCGAAGAGGTCTATAATATCTTTTAACCTTTCCGATTAACTAGTAAGCTTCTATAGGGATTTATCTATAGCTTATTCCTATTAACCTCGCTTTATTATAGAATTCTATTAATACGAAATTTATTTTTATATTATAGAAAATCTATTTTAAAGGGCCGATATATATATTAATCTATATCTAATATAGGGCTTTCTATATATCCTTTATAAAAAGAGATATAAGGAAATAAGCCGCTTAAAAGAAGGTTGCTAAATCGATTATATATAAGACTAGCTTTAAGTTTAAATAGATAATATCGACGATTAACTTATAGTTAAAGTTATAATCGTTCTTTAGCGTAAATTTAAACCTTTTAGGCGCTAAATTATAAAGTTAGCAATAATAGCAGAATTTAGTTATTATAGTTAATATAGGTATATTAGAATTATAGCTTAAATCTCTTAAAAGCCGGGTTAGTTAATTTATTAATAGGTAGCTAAAGCGGCGGTATAGCCGGTATAGTTCGGGTTTAATAAAAAAGAGGCCGGCTTTTCGCTTTAAAAGGAAGAATTATAGGTAACCCTATTTATAGATTATTAGGTATATCTTCTTATAGCTAAAATTGTTATATTGTACTATCTTATTAATAGTATTTCGGAAGAATATGCCTAGTTTATTTATATCTTATATATATAGAAGGAAGGGTATTAGGGCCTTAATTATATAGAATATAATTAGCCCGATTAGTATTTTAATTGCAATAGTACCGATAGATATTAATTTAAAGCCTTTTCCAAACTTAATAAAAGCTTTATCTATTTATAAAAGGTTTATCGTTATTATTAAGTTATCTCGTTAAAGGGTAAGATATTACTTATAGCTAGTTATAAAGAATTCGGCTATCCCGGTATTAGGAATAATACCTTAAAATTATAAATATAAATATTATTCTTTAATTATAAATTAATTAGCAGATATACTGTTATTATAAATAGCTTTTTCTTTAAAGGCAATTAAATAAAGAAAGGCCTTATCTGTTAAAAAGGTATCTGCTTTTTTATTATTAGAATATATTTTTTTATTATTACTATCGGAAATATTTACTCCCTTTATCTTATAGCCTTTATATTCCATAATATAGGTAGCGATATTTTAATTTACTATAGGGTAATTATAATATTAATATTATATAATAAATTAACTTTATAATTATTATCTTTTTTTAGGGGTATGCTTTATTAATTAGCAGCCCTTTTTATTATAAATAAAATACTTCTTTTAAGCTAATAATTGCCGGTTTAAGCGTTATTAATAATAGCTTTCTCGGAATAATTATTTTTAGAATAGGGTTTTAAAGCCTCTTTAATAATTATTATTATATTGATAATTAAGGTATATTATTTCTGCCTTATTACCGGTCTTTTTTAAATTTTAAATAAAGATATTTTAGGCCTTTTAAATAAGAAAGATATTAAGGTAAGATTTAAGGTTTTAAAATAGCTTCTTATAAGGTTCTGCCGGTATAAGCAGAGCTGCCTTAAATTCCGCTATTTTTATATAGGCGTAAATAACTTAATTATAAAGGATTTTATTACCTTTATAGCTTAGGCTAAAGGCTTATTAGTAAAGTTATAGCTTTTTAAAAAGAAGGTAAAGGATCTTATAAGGGCTTTTATTGATATTATTCCTATTATCTTAAAGGGTTTAAAAGGTTATTTATATTTAATCGTTATAATATTGCTATCGATTAATATCGGTATTAAAATATATTTTAAGCTTATAATACGCTATATTAAAAGTATTGTTATAGCCGATATAGTAAATAAAATAGTCTATCGTATAGCCCTTAAAGATCCTTAATAGTATTATATAGAATTAATTAGGCTTAATTTTACTATACCTATAGTAAAAAAGGAAGATCCTTAACTTATTATTAAAAAGGTTATATACCTCTTTACTTTATTTATAATTATTATTCTAACTCTTTATAAATCTTAAGATTTTTTCGGAATTAAGTCTTTTATTAGGATAAGGCTAAAAAGAAAGGTACTGGTAAGGGTTATATAGCACTTTTGCTATTATCGGTACCGGATATAATATTCCCCTTTAGTAATATAGGGTACCTACTACTTACGATTATTAATATTTATAAGTTTCTTAATAGTTTTCTTCTTAAGGGCGAAATTTTTATAAAACGGTAAAACCGTATAAAGGTCGGTCTGCTTTTTTATATACTCCTTCTCCTACTTATAGAGGAGAAGGAAAAGCTTAAGAAGGAGGAAAGGCTTAAGGGGAAAGGAAAGCCTAAAAAGGAAAAGAAGGCTAAGGAGAAGAAAAAGCTTAAAGGGGGTAAAGCCACTTTTAATATAATTCTTACCGCCTATAATAAGGTAATAGAAAGCTATTTCCCGGCTATTAAAATAGGAATACCTTTAGGTTAATATTATAAAAAGGGCTAAATACCGGTTAAGGTTAAATCTTAATAAAGATAATAAGGCATTCCGGATTATATAAGGTTTAGCCGCTCTTTATATAGGGTAATATTTATTACTATTACTTAAAGAAATATAATTTTTTATTAATCCTTATTATACTTTAAAGCTCGGTTTCTTTTTAATTAGAAATTTAATTAAAGGAAAGTAGGTTAATAAATTATTAACTAATCCCTCTATTATTAAATCCCGTATAAACTCCTCCTTTTCAGAATATCGCTTTTAATTTCTAAGTCTATTACCGATTAGCGGCATTAAATATCTTAATAGTTTAGCTGCTAAATTCCTTTTTAAAGTAGATAAAAAGAAAATTATTAATTTCCCTGCTTAGCCGGAATAGGTTTATTTTGCAGGTAAGGTATATAATAATCTTCTTAGGTACTCTTTTTTATAAACTTATAACTGCTTTAAAAAGGGCAGGGTTTATAGCTTTCCAGCCGATATAGCTAACCTTCGGATAGGTTTTCTTAAGTTCCTATATATATACTTTATTGTCCTTACCGTAAGCTAGGGCTATAAGCCTTTCGGAGAAAGATTTAAGAAATTTGGAAGATATTTTCGGAATTTTTTATTTTTAAGGAATATTATAATATTAACTGCTATAGCTTATAACCGGCTTAAGAGATTATTTACCTATAAGTAATAATTTTCGGTAATCGGGAGAATTACTATATAATTTAATTAATAAAGTTATTTCTTTTTTAATAATTATTATCGGTAGTAGCCGCTAATTATTTAAAGGAAAAGGCAGTTATTTAGGAAAAAAGAAAGAAAAGAAAAAAATAAAGGTAAAGAAAAGGAAAAAAAAAGAACGAAAATAGCAATAATAAGAAAGGGTATAAGGTATAAAAGAAATATAAGTTATAGTAAAATATTTAAGTAAAGGTTTAATATAAATAAAAGTCTTAGGATTAAGAATATATTAATATTATAAAGGTAAATTAGGTAATAATCCTAATAGAGTTATCTTAAACGCGTTTTAAGCGCTATATATAGTTTACTAGTTTTAAATTATTAGCTTTTCCGGCTAACTTACCTTATATTTTAAAGTAAAGAAAATATATTTTTATTATCGATTAAGATTTTCTTTTTGGTTTTAGGCTTTTAAGGGTTTTAATCTACGCCTATTATAAAAGTAAAAAGAGGGAAAAAGGGCCGAAAGTTTAAAAAAAAAGGCACCCCCTAATAAGGCGTTTTTTTTATAGCTTAGACTATAGAAGAGGTTAAGGGAGAAAGGGATTATAATATATAACTATAATAGTTACTTAAAAGGGATATCGAAAAAAGAAGCTTATTAAGATAAAGTCGATAATAAAATAAGCGTAATAAAGCGTACCGGAGGTTATAAATATTTTCGTTAAGGGTTTTTTTTATAAGGAAACTTAGCAATAGTTATAGGCGGTAGCTAATAGCTAATCTTAGTATTTTCTAAATATAGGCTTATAGCTACTAAATTAGAAAACGCTTCGATTATAGCATAGAAATTATCGCTCGATTAATATAATCTAGAAGCCCTATAGATAACGGCCTATAATCGATAATAATTAAGGTTTACTTTTTTAACCTTATTATTAAGGATTGCTAAGTAATTACTAATTAGTATTAGTTAGGCTTAAGGCCCAGGGGTATATATACGTAAAAGTAAAAAGCAGTAGGCAGAAACGATTTAATTAACTTAGTAATAGTTAGGTTAAAGCTATCGCCAGAAGGGCGATAGCTATAGGCTAGTCTAAAGGAAGCGTTTCGGCCGGACTATTTATCGGGCTGAGGGGCTGCGGCTAACTAATTAGCCACGGCCACTGCAGCCAACTGCTGTCATTTCCATAAATTTCATAATTTCAGACTGATGAACAGAGCAGAATCTAAGTACGTGTCTGCCTAATGAAAGGTGGGAATGTTTGGCCCCCAACACTTGACCCGTGACTTCTTGCGGCAATCAGCCGCACAGCCTTCGTATGCAAGCACCAGTATCTGGAAATGATCCAATCATCCACACCTACACAAGGTTACACGAGATCGGGTCCGTATGCGCGCTGGCAAGTAGCCCGTGACAGTGCGGATAGGCCAGACATACACGCGGCAAGTCCTCAGAATGCATGCCCGGGGTTGCGCGGAGTTCCACTCGGATGTCTCAGTGATCGATACGAACAGACTGTATCTGCAAATCCGATTGGTTGGACACAACTTCAAGGGGACCAAGCCACGGTGGAATGGCTAAAGTTTTCTCAAGTCGTTATCGAGGGGCCTTCTTAGCTTCATTGGTTCAGCTGGGATCAGATATGACATCCTATTCGAGGCTCGCGGGCGGAAACGCTCGCGTTGCACACGGACTGCATAATTGTGTGCTGAGGAGTCTTATATTGTGTTACTCTAGTACTTTGGTAGCGGCTCACATCAGCATGAAGTGATAGGTTGGCACCGTCATTGTTCCAGTCCACAATACATGTGTGCATTTCCATGAGCCAATCACAGAAGCAAAACTTGGTTAATTGTTTCCGCTGTATGACGAGCCAATTTCCATGCAGGATCGGACAACGCTGTCCGATGAGAACAAGACCGTCCGACAGCTGCTCATGGATTACACCCGTGCTTACTGATGGAATGCTCACTCCAACTTGAATTCTATTGCTGATAGTGCCAACTGCCAAGCTCATGAGAACATCAACGCTGTATCCACAATGTAGTGCTAGAAATTGGCTCCATTATTTTCCCCGACAAAGCTTCGTTGTGTGGCAAAGTCATTCAGAGGGGTAGTATTGTACTCTATTAGCCAGAAACACTAGTAAATTAGAGAGTTATGGTAACTAAAGAAGCTGCCACCAAAGTTCTAAGGTTGACGAATGAATATTGCGTAGATGCGCGCTTTGCTGGATCTCGCTATATTTTGGCTACAGATGTGCTGGAATGACGGCTTAACCTGCTTAGTGATGGTTAAAGTCGGCGTCATCGCTAGTATGGTAATCTTGATGTCATCACCCTTTGCCCTTTCTTAAGACCGTTTCCGTAGACGCAGATTCAGCCCTGAATTGCACTTGAAAAAAATAGGAACAGCGGGTTTAGTATCTGATACATCAATCGCATGCGTACATGAACAAGCTCCGAGTATTCGGTGTGAGCCCCTGGTCATGTGTGGCATAAGCGTGGCCATTGCCCTTCACGGCACGACTCTTGGTGACGGCGGCTCACAAGACATCACGACTCAGCTTAATGCGAGTTTGGACAGAATTGCTCATCGAGGGCCGGACTCCAGAGGTGTATGGATCAATGATGACCGGAGCGTTGGTGTGAAAACCTCAAGTCCATTCCAAAGGTCTGACAACTAACCGAGTAATAGCGCTGGGACATTGCCGTCTAGCCATCAACGATCTCAGTCCAGACGGGCATCAGCCAATTCACAGTTCCAATGGCTACATTCACGCGGTTGTCAACGGCGAGATCTATGACTATGATCGCATTCGCGCAAACCTCAGCCGCGAATTCAACTACGCTTTCAGAGGCAAATGTGATTCCGAGCTAGTCATTGCGCTCTACGAAACCCATGGAATGTCATTCCTTTCAAAGCTACGCGGCGAATTCGCGCTTTGTCTCTACGACTCTAGCAAGCAGTATTTTGTTGCTGCTCGGGACCGATACGGTATCAAGCCTCTGTTCTGGACCGTGGACGGCAACAGGCTCTTGATGTCAGCAGAGGCGAAAGGTTTCCTGCCTCTTGGATGGAAACCAGAATGGGACGTCAAGAGTATCCAGGAGGCCGGCTGGAACCATGATCAGAGGACGCTTTTTAAGAACGTCTATAAAGTTCGGCCGGGACATTACCTGGCTGTGCATCTGCCATTTGGGTGTCCCGAGCCCCGGCAATATTGGGAGATTAACTACAGGGATAAACGCGAGGTGGACACGCGCAACGAACACGAGATGGTGTCGGGTGTGAGAGACAGGCTTCTCGAGTCCATTCGACTTCGCCTGAGAGCTGACGTTCCTGTTGGGGTCTATCTATCTGGTGGTATCGATTCTTCGGCGATTGCTGGCATGGTAAACCACCTGGTCAAAGAGCAGGGAGAGAAGCTCGGAATCCAGGGCGCCACCGAGAGGATCTCCTGTTTCAGCATAGCTTTCGACGAAGAAAGCGGGTTCGATGAGTCGACCATTGCAAGTCGGACTGCCGAGTGGCTCGGTGTCAAACATATCAAGAAACACATGGACGAAGAAGGGCTGGCAGAGAGATTCGAGGATGCGACCTACCACTGCGAGCATCACAATCACGATCTCAATTTCGTTGGAAAATACACACTTTCTGAAGTGCCGCGTGAGAACGACTGCAAGGTTGTTCTTACTGGTGAAGGAGCAGACGAACAGTTTGCAGGCTATCCATTGTATTATCCGGACTTCCTTCGCGAACCTGACCCGGCTTGGCCAGGAGGGCAGTCACCTGCCGAAGATCAGCGTCAACGGCTCTGTGATGAGTTCGACAAACAGATAGCGGACTCATACTCATCGATAGGAGCAGATGCGTCCAACCGCGGCCCTTCTCTTCCTCTCCGCCAACTAAACAACATAACCACTCCAGCATCGATGGCGGCATTCCAACTCCCGCCAGAGTTCTTCGCACGCTGGACTCGTTGCTATGCTCCCACTACTCCACTCGACACGATCGCTAGCAACGTCGACGGCCGGGTGCTAGACCTTGTTCAGAAAAGCTGGCATCCACTCCATTCAGCGCTGTACGTTTGGACAAAAGGCCACTTAGCAAACAATTTCCTGTCCTGCCTGGGCGACCGGACGGAGATGGCGCACAGCATCGAAGCAAGACCTCCTTTCCTCGACCACGAGCTGGCTGGGTACGTCAACAATCTGCCACCAAGTGTCAAGCTTCGATGGAACCACGACACCAAGACCCTGACTGAGAAATGGGTTCTCCGCGAGGCTGTGAAACCCTTTGTCACGGACGAGATTTACAAACGGAGCAAGCATCCTTACACAGCTCCGGTTAGTTGGCCGACCGGCGGACCATTGCATAGATTGTTCGAGGGCCTGGTTACGGAGCCAAATGTTGAAGAATTAGGATTTTTAGACTGGGAAAATGTAAAAGGCCTAGTTGATATGGCTTTCATCGAGAAGGATGTGGCGGCTTTCCGGCAGACGTTGATCATCGCAGAGTGGATCGTCATCTCCCAAAGGTTTGCTATTGAGAAGGCGGTTTGCCCTTAGATTATCCATATCCTGCAAGTGGCATACTTGATTCTTTTGAAGATCAGAGTCAAATTATAACACCATTCTCAGCAAGGCCACAAGGGCGCTAGTAGACGGCAGAATAATGCTAGGAATCTGTCCAGCAATCTTATTTACCAACACTGACTGTCAAATTTCCAACATCGTGTTTGCTACTGCCTTGGTGCTGTCGTTCTCGTCCCCGAAATACTTCGAAATGTCTTGACTACTTATCCTTGAAAGGCTATGCCCTGATATCCCTCGATATCGACCCGAGTCCAGAAGCTTGGAGGCAGGCAGCCCACTGTGGAGCTCGACGTCGGCTCGAGACTTTGATGCTATGCGCCTAGATCTCGTTTCCAGAGACTCGGCACCAACACCCTGACCAGGGCCAAGCCTTTGCTGCCTCCAGCAGGTGTAAAATGTCTTCAATGATGGCATGTTGGCGGCGATGATGGCGACTTGAATCTCGGCATTCAGCATGACTAGCAGCTTGCCAAGGATGAATGTGAAGTCTGGCGATGTCCCGGCTTCGGTCAGGACAATACCTCGAAGACCGCAGACTATTACAGCCGATCCCCCAGTCGTAACGACAGAAAGAACCGTCATGCGTTGTTTCGCCGACATCTGTAAAGGTAGAACGATCGGGAGCGGCAGCGCGAGGATGAAAACATCCATGGCTAGGGTCAGGGCGAAAGGGACGAACAAGATAACGTTGAGGTCGAGACGCATGGCATCTGGATATTTTTCGGGGTCGTACACAGCCGCCAGGGGCACTGCTTGTAGCCCGATCAGGAGCGCTATCACGACGGTGGTAACAATGTGGAATCCCAGAATGGCCCAGAGCCAACGCCGGAAGCCCGTGCGGTCCGTCAAGCGGTAATAAAAGAGTACAAAACACATCTTAATGCTGAACTGTAACCATGTGTACCAGAACTGGTTGGCGAGGTTCCACTGGAAAGGAATAGTCAGTGAAATGCTGGTATGTTCTTGGCAGTTGAGCATACCTTGAGTAGGAGTGGCAGCCACTCGGGGTGAGTCCTCATCACTTCAACCATATGCCTGTTCCAGCAGTATGATTAGTATTGGAAGATGAGAAATCGCTCGGCGTTGCGCCTGGAAATCTACCTACAAGCCAGCTCCGTGTTTGAATAAAATATAGAAGATCACTTGCTGGGCAGTATTGAAGAACTGCAAGCAGATTAGCCTCAGGTAATGCTGCATATGGGCCAATGTCGCATCACATCGAGCTCACCAGCATCGCGGTCATCACCCAGTCGTCCCACCAAAAAATCCTCATAGCCAGGCCGCGAACGTATATACGCATCACAATCGTGGTCGTGCTGAGCCCGTATAGTATGCTGATCACAACATATGAGAAATTCTGTAGATCCTCCATCGTGCAGACAGCCGCGCAGGAACTTGAAGCAGCGTCATGAACGATGGTACTTGCCGGGCACAAACCATTGGGACCTGAGTGTGCGGGGGTGGCCACGAGCATCAAATATGGACATCAGGTGCACACTGGTAGACAATGTTACACTAGCAGAAACCTTGGGAGTACATGATCGACGTCGTCACCTCGAAACCGTTTTGGCCTGGGAAAAATTCCGGGTGTTCGAAGGCAAAGGACAATTCCAGCCCCTCAATGCGGCCGCCGAATCACTGACTTGCGCACAGGGATATACTCAAGTCACGTACGCGGCCTGTAAACAGGCCGTCCTCTCACAGTTGTCAAGATTTGGCTTTCTATTGGGTGGAAAAGTGGCCATCCGGCTTTTGATCCTTTTTAGCCCCGGAAACTTTGTCTGTTATAGCCTGGGGTTGCGGCCTGAGATTGCCGTCTGAATCTGGGGTTCAAAATCGTAATTATCAGATGGTGAACTTTCTTTTGGGCGTCTCAGATCCGTGCACAGGGAAATCTTGGTCTCAAAGGGGTGTTCTCCTACTACTGGCCGATCTCGATCCGATCCATCTTGCGATCTGCGGGTACAACAGGGCTGGAAGAGGCATCGATTGAAGCTCGACCTTCAACTCACTCATGCATGCAGCCATACCGGTACTGGCTATTGAACCTGTCAATGAGCTTCCATGTTCAGACGGACGAACATTTTCCAGGAATACATGACGTTCGCGGTGGCCGAAACCTCAATTGTACACTGCGGAAAAGCCGTTGTGGTGTATCCTTGCTGGTAAAGGTTTCAGGCCATGCCACCGTCCGATGTCTCAAGTCGAGACGACACCTGCTTGGGTAGTGTTAGCCCATGCACCTTATTAGGTGTTAAATAGGGTCCGGAAGGGGCTAGTAGGTAGTATGGGGTAGTCTATATACCACCTATAATAAGGGACTCCTTATCCCGGATAGGCACCTAGTTCTTTTTTAGAAAATATAATAATATCCGCCCCCTTTTATTTCTCTTTTTAAAATAGGAACCCCTTATTCTAAACTATTTAATACCTATATCTCTAATAAAAAAGTTAAGGATTGGATTATTATTATATATATAGCTAAAAGCCTAATTTAAATTAAATTATCTTATTAATTAAATACCTTTCCCTATTCCGGAATAATAAACTTATACTTTAAGATAAAAACCTATAATTATTTAAGCTATTATAATATTATCTCTATATAAATATTTATATTATTAACTAAAATCCTTATAAAAACCTTTTTATATTAATTATTATAAAGCGATTAAATTTATTATTAAAAACTATTAATACTATATTTATTTACCTTTATTATTATTAGGATTAATAAATATTTTTCCCTTTATTTTTATTTTTATTTACCTTTTTTAAATATTTTTTTTAGATTAAAATATAAATTATCTTTACTTTATTATATCTTTTTTAATTAGGTAATCTTTATTATAAAAATAATAATAGTAACCTAAACCCTTTTAAATTAACTATTTTTAAAGTAAGGGAGGAAATTAAAATAGATTTAAAATAATAAGTAAGATAATAAAGTATCCGGGAAAAATTAAAAGCGATTATTAATTAAATTATTATTTAATAATTTAATCCGGTATATAATATAAACTATTTAATAATATTATTTCTTTTATTTAAAAGTATAGATATCTTTTATTAAAAAAGCTTATTTAATATTATATTACTTATTACCGATATTATAAACCTTAATCTATTTATTTATTAATACCTTATTATAGCTAATTAAATAGCCTTTATTAATATCTTTACCGGATATCCCGGAAAGAACCCTTTTAAATATATTAAGAATATTAAAATTTATAGTAAAAAGGCTTAATTTATAAATAATAAGTTAAGGTAATATAAGATATAGGCTATATTTAAATAGGGCTTATAAGGTAATATTAAAATTAAATAATATCTTTAATTATTATTAGAAAATTATAAATAGGAAAAGATAAAGTTTTTTTTTAAGAAATATTTTAAGCTTTATAAAGCTAATATAAAAAGAGGTATTAAAATTTAAGTTTTTAATTTTAAATAATATAGTAATAAATCTATTAAAACTTTTCTAAGTTAAGTAATAAACCTTTTATATTAATATTTTAATAAGTAGCTAAAAGAGCTAACCTACTGCCTATATACCTATATACCTATCCCGGAATATTATATAGATTATAATTCGGACCTTTAAATTTAAAAGTAAGTTTATAATAAACTATTTAGCTTTAAGAAAATAATTAATAATAAGGTAATTAAGGAAGGATATATTTTTAATAATATTAAGAGATATATTATAGGTTATATTTAATAATTAGGAGAAGAGGATAATAATAAAGATATTAAACCGCCTATATAGGAAATAATATTATCTGAAAAGCTAATACTTTAAATTATCTAGCTTATTAAAAATCTTTTAATTAAGGTAATAAAGCTTAAAAATACTATAAGCTAGCCTTATAATAGAAGCTTTTTAATATTATTAATAGATATTTATTTTAGATATAGTATAAGCTTTATAGCGCTTATACGCTATAACGGTTAATAGAGCTAATAAAAAAATATAGGTTTTACTTAATATAATAGATATTAAGCTAATAGCTATTAAGCTAATAAATATTAAGCTAATAAAGGTTATTAAGGTATATATTAGCTACCTTAAAACTATAGATTATAAATATAATAAAGATTATTAAGCTAAAAATAAGGTAGCTTTAAAGGTACTTCTATTAATAATAATAGAAGAGGATATAATTATAAAATAGGTAATAATTATATAATAATATAAACCTATTTTAATTATAGCTAAAAGGGTTATAGGGTTATATTATATCTATATAATAGTTATTTTATTAATATTAAATAGAAGATTTAAGAGTATATATAAATTAGAAGAAAGATTTTAAAGAATTTAAAGGTATAAGGAAATATATTAATTTATATTAATATAGCAACTATTAAAAACTTAAATATAGTTTTATTAGTATTAGCCTTTTTATCCTTTAATAAACTATTATTTTTTATAAAGACCTTATAGAATAATTAGAAAAAAGGGTTAAATAATTAATCGGATAATTAGTATTTCCAGCTAATATTTTTAATCTTTATAGGAAATAGCTAAAGTAATTTAATAAAGATTAATGCTGCCGGAGTAAATAATAATAATATTATAATAACCGATATTTAGTTGCTTACCTTTATTCGGCAGTTATTTAAATCTATTTATACTTCTTTATCTTTAGTTTTTATAAAGTTAAAGTTAAAAAAGGTTAAATAGAGCTAAAATACTATTATTTGCTTAAAAAACTAATTAAAGAAAGCCTTAAATATTATAAGAAAAAGAAAAAATATTATTTTAATTTAATTATTTAGTTAAAATAATATCGGATACTTTAATATCTATAACTAATTATATAATATAGATATTACTTTAATAATAGGGTAATTAATAGATTATAGCTTATAAATTTAATTTTAGATAATATATAAGCTAGGTTTAGCTAATTATAGTTAAAAAAGCCGAAAAATAAAAAAAGGGATATTTAAATGCTAAATATAATTAGTAATAGCCGATATTATCCCTATAACTATTAGCCGAATTATATTTTAGGATATAGCCCTTTTAGATATTAAGATAATATATTTAGCTTATACTAAAGGTATTATTAAGGGAGTTAATATTAATAAAGTATTAATTAATAATAGATTTTTTAAAGAATTTATTAGACTAGTATTAATCGATTAACTTAATTTAAAGAGATATAAAGTAGGATAACTAATATATTTAAAAATAGCTAATAATTTATTAACTTTAATTAAGTATTATACCTTAATACTAGTAATAATTAGCGGTATTATAATTATAATATAAATATATATTATTAGATATAATTAGATTTATAACTTATTACTTAAGTAATTATAGTTAATTTATAACTATATAAAATATAAATATAGCTTTAATAAGTTAACTTTATAAAGGTAAAAAGGGTTTTTAACTATAATTATATTATAATCCTATAAAATTAGATAATAACCGATTAAAAGATTAAAAATTAAAAATAACTTTAAAAATAAAAGCGATTTAAATAATAGCTTTATAATAAAAGAGTTTAATAATAATAACGATAAATCAGGCGCTATAAATATAAATACCCTAATTAGTTTAATAAATAAGGTTAAACTTTTAGATATATTAGAATTTTTAAATAGTAACTTTATTAGCTTTATTATTAAAACCGATTAATTAAAAAATACTTAAGAGGCTTTATCCTTAAAAAGATTCCGAATATAATAAAATTAAGGAATAATTATATAAATAAAACCGTTTAATTTTCCGATATTAATATTATTATTATTATTATAATTAAAAATAACTTAAGGTTTATTAATATAAATAAACCTTAAATATAGATAGGGAGTAATTTAATAATTATTAATTAAATATTTAAATTAAAGAAAATGCAATAAGAGAGTAAAGTTTTAAAGGAGATTTATATAATATTAACCTTAACCCCTATAAATAAAGTTATTAGTAAATTACTTATATACTTTTATTCCCGGATATATTAAATTAATATAAGGGATAACCTAAGATATATTAATTCGGTAATTAATAGATTAAATAGATTTAAATAAATTTTAAATATAATATTAGAAAAGAAAGATATTATATATTATAAGTTTACTTATATAATACTTTTAGTATTTAAAACGATATAATAAAATAAGTATTGCCTTAATTAATTAAAATAATAAGATTTAACCCTATCGGCCTATAAGGTTTTTAATAAATAAATATAAGAGTATTAACTTATAATATAAAGGTATTAGTAAAATTTAAATATTAGCTATTAATTTAAATAAAGAAAGCTAAATAATATATTACGGAGTAATATTAACTAATAGTTTTTTATATTTAGGATTTAGGAAGAAAAAGCTATATTTAATAAGGAGAAGAAGAAATTAGCCTAATAATTAGCCTATATATAGCGAGACTATTTTACTTTTACCTTAAAGAATATTAAAGCTATAAACCTTATTACTTATAATATTAATATTATTCCGGATGCTATATTATACCGCTTAAAATAGCCGAGTTATTTTAGAGATATAAGGATTTTTACTTAAAGGTTTTATAATAAGCTAAAAAGGGCTAAATAGATATAGTCCGGAATTAGTAAATAGGCGGTATATATATTATTTTTATAAAAAAAGAATAAAACCTTTTAAGCTATTATAAATTACCGGCCGGTTAATAATATTATAATTATATTATAATAGCTAATATATTAATATAATTATATTTTTAAAAATATATTATAATTTAAATATAAGGTATTCTTTTAAAGAAATACTACCTATAGATATTATAAGATTTATATTATTTTTAAATATAAGAGTAAAACTATATTTATAATATTTAATTTATAACTATTTATCTATTATATATCTTAAGATATAGCTAATTTTAAATATACCTTTTATATATTCGGTAATACGGCTTTTAATAAATAACTAATAATAAAAGAATTTAAAAAGCCTGCCCTATTACCCCTAATTAGATATTAACTATAATAGGAAATATTATTTAATTTATTTATCGATAATTATAATATATTAATAATAAAGTTTAAAAATATATTTAATTTTCTTTATTACTATTATTTCCTATAATTATACTTTATAAGAATAAACTTATTACCGATAAAGATTATTCTATTTATAGATAAGGTTAATATATTAAGTTTTTAGCTATCGGCTAAAACCCTTTAGCTATTAA
The DNA here is from genome assembly GCA_023242295.1 of Diaporthe ilicicola. Classification (NCBI taxonomy): domain Eukaryota; kingdom Fungi; phylum Ascomycota; class Sordariomycetes; order Diaporthales; family Diaporthaceae; genus Diaporthe; species Diaporthe ilicicola. The sequence continues at coordinate 336,375 of JALPVH010000004.1, read as the reverse complement.
TTAAGTATTATAAGCGGTTTATATAATAGGCCCGAATAGAGAATTATTTTAAGAATTAGGCTAAGTTAAAGGAGTTTCTTTATTTACTTTTATACCTTAAAAAGCTTATTCTGGAATAAATAACCTAAATATTAATATTAAAAATAGTATATTAAGTTTAAATATTAAAAACTATTTTAAGAGGCTATATATCGAAAATAAAAGAATAGAAAGATAAGCCCTTTAAATAAACTATAGAGTATATAGCTATATTTTAAACTATATATTAATAAATCTAAAAGAATATAAATATAGCTTTAAATAAGTTAGTTTAGTTTTATTTATTATTAAATATATTAAATATTATAATAGGGATAATTCTTTTTTAAATTATAGAAATACTATTAAGTATACAAATAATTAATTTTTAAATAAAATATATAAAAACGATAATATATATATTATTTAAGCTAAAAAATATAAAAATATAATATTTAATTAGGAAATAAAAGATATTAGGCGTTATTAAAGCGTTTTTAAAAATATAGAAATATATATTTTCTTTATTATATTCTATTTTTATCTATATTAATTACCTTAATATAATATTTATATTCGGAATTAAAGGAAAACTAATAGAAAAGATAGCTTTATAGCTAAATATATTAAGGATATTTAATATTTAAGTTATATATCGGCTAAATTCTTTATATATAATCTAGATTATAAATAGCCTATTTAGGCTAATAAGGCTACTAATTAATAAAGTAGGGAAAATACCGATAAAGCTATTAATTATAGGGTGCGACTAGGTTAATAAATAATAAATAATAATATCGGTAATAGTTTTAATTATATTTAAAGTATTACCGTTCTTTTTAATAAATATATCTATAATAAAAAAGGGTATTAAATTAAATAAAAAGTATATTACCTCCGGCTAATATTATAATATTATATTATTTCTACTTAATAGCTTAAAAATATTAATTAATAAAATAGTATTAGAAAAATATCTTTTAATAGTAAAGGTAATTAAATATTAAATTATATAGGGTATATTATAATATTATAAGGAAAATAAGTTTTATATTTTATATATCTTAAAGAAAAAAGTTTTTAATATACTTTAATAAGCTTATAAGCTATATAGATATTATATTATATTATCGATACTATATTAATTATAGGGGAAAATATAATAGCCTATATAATATTAAGATATAAGGATATTTATTTTAAAATATTAAACCTATATTATAATTAGTATATATAGCCCGATTTAAATAAATCCGATATCTATAATTTCGCTATTATTATAAGATTTAATAAAAACTAATTATTTAAAAAGAATTATTTTATTAAGATATAAAGAAAGTAATACCTTTTATATTAAAATAAATTATATATTAGGATTTATTATAGCTATCTTATTACCTAAACCTATAATAAAGAGTATAAAGTAAAGTTAAGTTTAAATAATAATATACTTTAAATTTCCTTAATAAGTTTATTTTAATAATACTTTATATTTCTAATCCGCCTAAATAATAAAATTCTTTAAAGATAAGGGTATAACCTTAACTCTTAATCTAATATATAGCCCCTTATTAATAAGAAAGGCAGAGATAGCTATATAGATAATTAAATAGAAATTAAAGAAATAGGCTAAAAAAAGGAATTATAAGAAATTAAATAAATAGCTAAATATAATTCTTAAAATCGCTATATATATAAATATATAACTAATAAAGAAAATAAAGTATTTAGCCTATAAAATTATAATAGGTTAGCTATTATAATTAAAATTTATACCGGATATTATTATAAATTAAGCGGTAAACTATATAGCTTAAAAAGCTGCTATATTTACTTAGAAAGGATTTTTAATTAAAAACTAAATATATAAGGTAATAATAAAAGGTAAGAAAGAAATAAAAAAGAAATATTATAAGATTTTAATATAAAAGGCTATAAATTAAATATTAATTATTAAATAGGTATTAAAGCCTAAATAAATAATATAGGAAAAGGTATTAGCTAATTAAAACTTAAAGGTATAGAATTATTATATAAAATAAAGGCTATAATTTAACGGTAATATATATATAAAGGCCTTTAAACTAAAATAAATTAAACTATAGGAAGTTATTATATAGATATTATATATTATATATATAATTATAAATTTTATAATTAAAATATAAAATTAAAAAGTTTATATTAATAACTTTAAGCTATATATAATATCCTTAAATTAATTTATATTAATAGGATTATTAAGGCTAAATTAAATAATAATAAATAAATAGAAGAATAAGCTAATAGGGAAAATTAATAATATTATTAACTTTAAGGCCCTAATTATTTAAAAGTTTTAGGTAATAACTATCGAGTTAATAAAAATAATAACGGTATAATAATAAAAGGGGGAGGGTATAATAAAAAGAATTATAATATTAAGCGTATTATAACGCGTTAATTTTAAGATAGCTAGCTGCTTATTTAAAAGTAAAAGCTTAAAATTAAAATAAATCTTTATTAATTATAAATAGAAAGATAATATATTATTTACCTATATTATAGTATTTTTTAATAAAGATAAAGTATAATTAACTATTTTTAATTTATTTATAAAGGTTAAGAATTAGCTAATAAATAAGTTATATTAAGTAAATATAATAATTATATTATTATTCTATTTTTAAGCCCTTAATTAATAACCTATTTAATATATCTTAATCTTATTAAAACCCCTATATATTCCCTTTTTTATTATATATAAGCCTTTTCTAATTATTATTATATTAATTAACCCCGAGGTATTATTAAAGATTTAGAATTAGTAAGGTTTATATTAATTAATAATAGCGGATAAGAAAGAAAACCTATTAAACGTATATATAATATTATATAGATAATAAGTATAATAAGTATTTTAGCTCTTAATCTAAAGCTTCCCTAATAGCTTAACCGCTATATAGAATAACTTAACTTATAACCTATATATGTTATATATATTATAGGATATAATTATTAATATTCTTATAGTAAATAGGTATTATTAACTTTAAAACTAAAAAGGGTTAATCCTTATATCTATTTTATATACCTATATATATATAGCAAATTAAGCGGTAAACCCTATATTTAATATTAATACTATTTTATTCTTTTAAGCTAACTAAATTTAAAATATATTAATATAAATTATAAAGAACCTTTAATAAAGGGATATTAGCTTTAAAATAATAAGAACCGATTAATTTAATATTATAAATCCGGTAGCTATATATATAATAATATACTATTAAACGCTATTAAACCGAATAATATAGCTTGCTTATAATAGCGATAATAAGGTAGGGTATTAAAGGGGGTTATAATCCTTAAATATAATAATAAAAAGGCTAAAGCTATTAAATATAACCTTATAATAACTATAAGTAATTAAAAAGGGTATTTAATAGGCAGGTTTAAGATAAACTAATATAAATCTATATAAGGTGCTATAATAGGCTTTAGAGATTACTTGGTAGCTGCTATTTTATATTAAGCGATATACCTAATAGTTTAAAAAATACCGGAAGAAAGGCGATTTAATTAGCTAAGGTATACCCCGGAATAAAGATAAAAAGATATTAGTAATGCTAGCAGCTTAAGCTAATTAATAAAGTAGGATAATAAATTTATAAACCTTAATTAAGTTTAATATAGAAACCCTAAAAGAAAAAGGTTAAATAAATATATATAAGTAATAGATACTAGCGATAAAAAAATTAACCCTTCCCTTTATAGTAATTCTAAAGAAGATATAAATAATAATTAAATAAATAGGTAGGTAATTTAATAAATAGCTTTTATTTTTAGGATTAAATAACTTAAAAAGATAAATTATAGCCGATAATATTTATAGGCTAGTATTAATATTATACTATTTTATATATAGTTTAAGTAATAATAACTTATAAATAAATCTGCTAAATAAGATTATTTATATTTAATAAATATTTATTTTAAAATAAATGCCTCTTATTATTAATAATATAGTATGCTTATATATTATAATACTTTTAAATATAGTTTTTTTCTATATTTAGCTTATAACTTAATTAATTTAGAAAATTATTAATCTAATAAGGGGTAAAGGCTTAAACTTAATTAAACCGGTATAGCTATATCTATTATACCTAATCTTATTTAAAATACTTACTTATATAAACCTAATTAATTAGGAATATATATTTAGAATAATAGGCAGATAAAATATATAATACTTTATAAATAATAAAATTATCCTGTATATTAATAAGTAGGATAACCTTATTAATAGCTAAGGAGAAATTATAATGGAGGATATATACTTTACTTTAATTTTAAAATAACGGTTTATTACTAATTCCGGTAAAATAATTAATAATTAAAGCGTATATAATAAGTATATATTAAGATTTATAGGTAGATAGTTAATACCTCGATTATTAGGATAAAATATATAAGAAATTTAAGTATTAATAAATTTAAAACTTAACCGGGAAATATAGGTTACTTTTAGTAATAGCTATTTATAAATAAATAAGATTATAACTAAAATTATAATACTTTAATTATATAGCCGATTTATTTAAAATTAAGCTTTAATAGCTTTTACTTAAATAATTAGTATATTTACTAATATAGATATTATAGCTAAGAATAGAGCTATTAAAAATAAACCTAATCTATATTAGGATTACTAGATAAATATTATAGCGGTTTAAGTATTTACTAAAAAGCTAATTATAGAAATAAATTAAGGAGTAATAGATAATATTATATAAAAGGTAATAGCTATTATTATATAAATAGTAATTATAATATAGTTATAATATAGTTAAATTATACCGGTTTTAATCCGGGAAAAAGAGTATTATATAATTTATTAATAAATTATTAACCTAATTATTATTAATTTAAATAAAATATATTATAGATATAATAATTAAGAACGGCTTAATAAGTATTTAGATTTAATTATTAAAGATAGTTTTAGCCGAATAATTAAATATATAAAGGTAGTAAATATAATTTTTATAATATACCGATAGGTTAAAAAAGTAAGTATTAAGATTATAAACCTTTATAACCTATATAAATAAAGGGTGTAAAGATATATTATTATTCGGCGGCTAAAGAGAATAAAGCAGCTTTAAGCTATATTTAATAAGTTTAAGGAATTTTAAATAGCTATAAATATAAGCTTTAAGGAGGAAAAGAATATTAATTATAAATTAAAAAAGCCGATTTTAATTAAAGAAATATAAGAGATATTAAACCCTATATCCCTAATAATAAATATATTAAATATTAAAAAATAAAGATATAAGGTATCGGCTATAAATAATTATTAGAAAATATAGCTTATTAATATATAAAGAAAGCTTTTAATACTTATAATTAATAGATATTTTATTATATTATTATAACCTTAATTATAATAGTTTAACCTTTTAATAATAATTACTTTTAATTAAAATATAAAAGTATTAAACTTAATATCTAATTATAATAATATATATTATAACCTTTTAAATTTAACCTTATTCTTATTAATACTATAGAATCCTTTTTCCGAAACCGTTAAATATAAATTTATAAATTTAAGTTAATATCTAAATTAAGCAGCTATTATAAATTTAATATCTACTAAATAATACTGCTAAAAGGAGATTATTAATATAGGATTATATAACCGGAATTATTAATTAGCTAAAATTAATACTAGCCTTAATATATTATAATTATACTTTATTTATTTAGAAATAGGCGTTAACCTAAATTAACTAATAATAATTTTAAGCTTACCTTTAATTATATAAAGTAAAGTAATTATATAAATATATTATTTAAGCTTAACCGATAATATTCCGGAAATTTAATAGGCTAAATAGGGATATAAACTTTATTATTAAAGGAAAAAAGAAATAAATTCCGGAGGATAATTATATTAATTAGGATATATAGCTGGAAGCTAGCCTTTTTAATAACTATTATAATAATCTATAGCTAGTTAATTATATAGTAGTTTAATAGAATAGCCTTAGGATTTCGGCTAAGATAAAAAAGGGTATTATATAGGGTGGTTTATATATTACTTATAATAAGAAACTTCTTATTCCGGATAGATATCTAATTTTTTTTTAGAAAATATAATAATATCCGCCCCCCCTTATTTCTTTTCCTGGAATAGAAACCCCTTATCCTAGACCATTTGGTGCCTATAGTAGCTAGAACTTAGAAAATATAACCCCTATATAACACTACCGCCTCTCGGACGACAAGGTATTTAGTAGCTACAGATTTAGGTCCTCGCCTTTCTCCGAGTGCTCGCGCGTGATAAGAAGTGTGCAGTGTGACTGACATACAACATTAAAGTTTCGCTATTCTCTGCATGAGGTTCTGCCATCGGTCTGCTCTCACTAGCTCATCCATTCTAGGCTCCTTGGCGGCGAGTCTGTCAAGCTTTTCGAGAGTTTTTAGGGCCTTCTCTGCAGCATCCAACTTTCGTTCAGATGCAGCTCTATAAGTGTTTTTTATGTGATACGAGGTCTTGCATATGTCGAGCCCGGCTGCTCCAACATCCACAACCCTTGGACATCACTACCCGGGCCTGAAGGTGCCCCCACATGGCCCGAAAATTTTATGTACTATGTCCAAGCCGGTGGAAACAGGGGAGGGTTTCGTGCTCCAAACCGAGGACTGCGACGTGATATTTCATCTTGCACCACATTATAGGTACGGCAGTTCGCATCTTGACTCGTTGAACAATGGATTGGTACAGGCGTACGATCCTCTTGGACAGCAAAGATGGGACGGTTGTCTCAAGACTGGCACTCACGAGGCCAGCGTGTCCCTACCGAATCGACCAAATATTCCGACAGCATGGCAGTCGTGAAATCCTTGCGAGGTTTCGTCGACTGTTCCATGTCTTTTACTAAGATCAACCTCAGCGCGACTCTCTGCTGCTCACGCTGTAGAAATGGTGGCCAAGAGTTAGATCCTGAAAGGAATTGTTTGCGGAGCTATTTCTGGGCGAGCGTGACTTAAACTTGTTGCGTTAGGATTATGGAAAGGACATTATTGAAAGATGAGAAACGCAGCGCTGTGCACCCACAAAGCTCAATCTATGCCTCAGAAGAATTTGAGAAGAATTATCCTGCCATATCAAGGTATCATTGCAAGCTTTAAGTAGACATCGTTCGGAAGTTCTCCCTAGTTTCTTATTGGAAATACCTCGAATATGGAACATTATCTGATTTTCATAGCCTATCAACTGCAGCTCTGCATTGCAACCTTTATACTGCGGCAGACTTCAGAAATTAAGACTCTGAGGACACTCAGGAAAATAATCCAAGCAGGCATATGATTTGGACGAGGCTTGAGCGTGATAATTATTCTTGATGCCTTCACGGGGTCAAATATATACAGACTAGATAGTTTTCAATGATGTTACAGTGGGGATGTTACGACGAAATTCATTTATTTCCTTTCTCTTGGGAATTCAATTTATAAATCCATGTTCTTTATCAACCTGATCAAAGGTTGAATGTGTGAGCCTCGATGTTAATGGTCGCGACAGTGAAAACCTGGTTGTCCGACGTCTCAAGGCCGCTGGAAGTCGCATCAGTCAAGACCAATGTCCCAGCAAAAGTGGTGTCCGCTGAATTCAGCGTGATTGTAGTATCGGTGTACTCTGCCAACCTGTGTCAGTTGATGAAACCCACTTAATCACAGTTGCAAGGGGAAATTTACCGTGAGCCGCGACACTGCTCTTGCAACCTTGTGCTTGACACTCGACGGCGGTCCCCCAACCCTGGGCCTGGCCAGACGAGGTGGACAGGCTTGATACTTGCTCGCCGTTAATAAAGACAGTCTGGTCATACTCGCCAGTGCCATCGTTGTATGCGTCTAAAAAAAAAGTTAAGAAGTTAGTGAGGCCAATCTACCTAGGTACAAACCAAGATCGCGAAGGGGCTTTTCGTACAGTCCATTGTGATCTCGTCACCAGCATTCGCAGGAACCTGTTTTCCTCCAAGCTGGGTACCATCCTGCAACGTGCTCGCCCACACGCACCACTGGCCAGTGGAAGCACCGCAGTTGGCATTGGGGTCGGTGAAGGAGACGGCGAGTGCCTGGATCAAATCCCCGCCGCTGGTTCCCATGCCTGGCCAAAGAGCCATACGGTCAGTCCCGGTGGCCTCGGGCAAAACCAGCGTCGTGTTGGCTGAGCGAATCCATGAGGCCGTAGGTCCCATGGAGAAGGCCGGCCCGAACCCGATTGTGCTATCGTCGGCCGCCCTGACACAGCCAACGGCGCCGAGAAAAGCGAGAGTTGCAATGGACTTCATGGTGAATAAGACTGAAAAGAAGGGCTGACTTGTTCGTGTAAGACCACAGAAGATAGCGACAGTGAAGAACAGAAAACGAGCGGGAATAACTTGGCAGCAATGTCAAGAGTCCATTGCGATGTAGACAGAAACCTCAACGCCTTATTCATGACTTCTCCTGACATGCCATTCTCGTAAGGCGACATGTTCATTGCAGTACTGGCAGGGCGGGTCCCACCGCAAGCGAGCGCTCCATTTTAATCTAAACCAAACAGCCCTCGAATTGATGGAAACGGCCTTGGCGTGTATTCCGCCACCGTTGAGCCGCGTGTTCGTCTAGTTTCTCCGCTTGTTTGAAGACTGACTTGCGCGACCCACATCTCAGGCAGGTCTTATTTCGGATACGCAGAATATACCCACTGAAAAATCCCGGACAAACACCTCATGTAAGTCCCTCCAACCTCCCACGTATAGAGGGGAAAAGGGGCCCCTGAGGTAATGAGCCAGCCGCGCTCTGGTTGCCGGCTTTAGTCGGACTTGAAGGACTGGCGGAGGCAAGGGAGGATTCGAGCGTCAAAAGAACACGACGCTTCTTTATATGTCGCATCTGTAGCTCATAGGCCGTCCACAAAGGTATCTTAGAGGCAGAGGTTTCTGGCAGCATTGCTCGTGGTAGTGGTGTGTCGAAGGACAAATCCAGTGGCAAATCAATTATAAAGGCGTGCTGTTGGAGCAGTGCGTACTGTTGATGACTTTGATTCTAGTCTGCATATGTATTCGGATGTAACCATTTTTAAATGCATATAGGCAACCGGGGTTGCAACTATACACATCGTATTTCAAAAACGAGGTTTACATATGTGAATGTACACATATCAGGTACAACTTTGGCAAAATCGGGAGGGATACATTCGAGTTTTTCCTTGGCATGACCCAGGTCGTGGTTTAATTCTAGCAACGTCAAGTATGAAGTGTAGGGGAATACTTGAGTAAGTAATTTCTTTGTCCATTGTTTGGCTTGCACTCAGCTCTGAATTCCACGCTTCCGGAAACGGTGTTTCTTGTGTTCCAAAGCCTTTGTCTGTGGTGGACTAACAACACCGGACTCTATTGTGCTTGTTCTTGAGCTACAAATAGAATTTTTTACTCAACATAGAATTTAGGGAAAAATAGTAATAAACAATTCAGCGATTAGGCAATCCACATGGCGACGAGCAGACCCAACAGGCCCAGGCCCCCGCCCAGAGACCCCCGGGCCGACGAGCTATATCGCCAAAAGCAAACACTCACCGACTACTTCTCAGAGTTGCGAACAGGATTCCGCCACAGCTATGACGTTCAAAGGAGGGCAAGCATAATCAACAACACTTTGCACCCGAAGCATGGGAGATGGCGTGGGCTGCAAGATCCCTTCACAGGACCTGGCAGGGCGCCGCGGATCCACAGGGACAGAGCAGTCTTCCCAGGAGGAATGCCAGACTCTCCGGGGCTATTGTCAGCTAGAGCCCAGGCACAGATGGCCCAGGCTTATAGCACCACGTTCAACCTGAGCCAGAACTTTACCCCAGCTAACGTGAGCTTCCAAAAGATATTGGGCTACGGCGGGTTCGGCGTTGCGGCGCTGTTCACCTTGCAAGATGTAACCGGACGGGAGTGCAGGCTTGTGGTAAAGGCAGATCTACGGGCGGATCCTGGAGATACGATTCAGAATGAGAAGAACAACATGGTGCTAATGGCCGGGGCGAAACACGTCGTCCAACGCATGTTGCTCGCGGCACTTCCTACGCCCGGGGACATTCCTCAGCCGAGTAAGCAATGCTCAGACAGGGTTTCCTTCTTCTCAGATGTCTGGGGACATGAATGTTCCATACTGGATGTCTTTTTGACTATCTTCCTTGAAGCTCCTCTGCCATGCTGCAGCCTTTGACACAGGCTATGGGCAGATGTTTGCTCTAATCCAAGTCGTTCTCATGTGCAACTTCCTCCTCAGTTCTGTGACAGCTAACTGTACTTTTTTAGTTTCAGTCAGGCTCAAAGCTTTACCCGGGGCGACCACGAGATTTATCATCAAATTTCTCATTCTTCTTCTCCGCGTAACATGGCTTCTTTTGATATCTGTTGCACAGGTCAGCACCTGGCTCCTCGCAAAATTGATCAGACTGCTACAAGGTGGAAACAACGCAGCAGGGGCCGCCAACCCTGGCCCGGCGAACAATCAAGATCCACCACCAGCTCCTGCGCAACCAGTTGCTGTTCAACCAGGCCCTCCTCAAGGGCCACTCCCAGACCTGGAGTCTTGGAATATTCTAAATCTATGGCCTGTCTGGCCAGCTGGACCCCCTGAGATCGAAGGAATCGATGAAGCCATCCGCAGGAACAGACGGCAGCTCGACGATCGGCGAGATATCATCGCCATGGAATTCCTCAAATTCGGCGACCTGGGCAAGTGGATTGGAAAGATGACGAACATGAACATCACACGACGAACAGACAACTTCTCCGAAAAGGTGGCCTGGATAATCTTCGAATGCCTATGGCGAGGCTGTGTTGCGATGGCACACCCAGGAGGGTTCTATCAGGGGATGGACCCGTCGACGACTCAAATTCCTCTCGTGACTGAAACGAGTCAGAGGTCTACGGTAGACTCTGGGAATCCTATGGTCCATTTTGATCTAGACCCACAGAATAGTATGATCGGCGTTGTCTGTGTTTTTGGGGTAGTCCATTCTGACATCCCATTCTCCCAGTCTTCATCGGTAATTTCGCTGCAGATCACGATCTATGGCCAGTGACCAAGGTATGTGGAATTCATGTTCATTTTCGTTTCATTGCGAGTCCTTGAGTCGTTGTTGCAAGATCTAAAACTTCACAGGTAGCCGATTTGGGTCTGAGTGTCCTGCCCAACACTGAAATATTCCAAGACGACATTGATGAAGAGTAAGCCATTGTCCTTTTGCAACCCCGAGAATGAATGGCTAATGTAGACGGCGATCCGTAGATCAACGCGATGGAGAAGAAGAAACAGGGGAAAACTCGACAGTCTTATGCCAGTGAGTTGCTACATTCTGTTCTCTACAAGCCCAAAGTATCATCTTCAGATTGTTTCATTAGGTTCAAATACACTGACGAGGCTATGACACGCGAAAGGAGCAAACGACCGAGGAATGGGATTATGTCCCGAATTTGAATGCTCTCCGTGTCCAAGAGGTCGCCGGAAACTACTCCTCACACTCAAATATATTCCACATCGGCTTGGCCATGTTCGAACTCATCACGTTGCACTACCCTGATGACCCCAACATTCCACGCCCTTACAACTTCAGACTTGGCGGCCGGGATATGAGCGGATGGACGTACGGGCATAATCTCCTGGAAGAGAATAACCCCGAGCTCGCCGGCAACTTCTCAGCGGAACTAAGGCATACCGTGGCACTATGTATGGAATACAACCCGCTCAAAAGGCCTCGGCTGGATCAGCTGGGCCGATTTGTCGAGTACTATTCCACGCAGGACTTTCCCAATGAGTCAGATCAAGATACAAGGACCTGGGTCCGCGACTTTCTTGGCGTCCCACATGCAACCTCGCCACACTCTCCATGACATGGCCCGGTGCGTGCAGGATGCCAGCTTTTCAGTTCGGGACAATCATAGACCAGTTATGAGACTCAGTAAAAAGGACTTGGTGCCTTCATCCAGTTCAATGAAGAAAATGGCTGTACAGTACATTAAGGCGCCTGGAGAAGTATGATCTAAAGTTTTGCCAATTTCGCAGCAGCTTTCTCCATCCTTTGCCGCGCTTCTGAGTTTTGATTTCTACCACATGTCAATCCTGCGCTGATGCCCTCAATGAAGATGCGAACCCAACCTGGATCGTATCGTGGAAGCCTTCGTCCAGGTTTCGCTTGGCTAGGCTCATGGGCGAGAGAGCGCATAGTCTCGAGATACTGCTCAAAATTGGGCCACAGCGCAGTAAAAGGTACACCATCGCCCTTCTGTTCGACCCGATCAGCTTCCCACGCCTTCTGCTCTTCAATCGGAGGCAGCCTTGCCAAATAATTCCTCGTTTTACGAGCGCCTCGTGATGCTCCAACAGGATCAAGGGATGCCATTATGTTCAAGTCGTCTACTGCTTTGTTCTAGTGGCCCCAAATTTCTCAACGATTTCCTCCTCGGTGAAAGCTTTCGTATGCCGCCGCAACATTGTTGCTCGGTCCTCCAACGTCATCTCGATTTGCTCGCCAATTGGCACAAGACACCTTGCCAAATGTAAATAGTCTTTCTTAAGCAGCTTGACTGTGACCATAAAGTAGTCGATTTTGTGAAAGACTAAAGCCTTTTCCCGTATGTATGTCTCCTTCTGCTGAAGTAGAGACACTGGGTGATCACGCCAATGGCGGCGGGGGTTTAGATGATGAGACGTATGATACCCATCGTTGTAGCAGTAGCGGTTGCTCTACAGTGACATGAGTTAGCAACGAGAAGGACGATGCGATCTGTGGGTACACATGGCTTTACGATAGAAGTCTTACCGGAACATCGATCAACGTAATACTCGAACGGAAGTCTGAACTTGGATCATCGGCATCGACGAAGGCATGCTGGCCCCAATTTCCAACCATAAGGCCTACGCGCATGAGAAAGAGTGGACAGAGAAACACGAAAATGGTCGCTCTGATATCGACCCGATAAAAGCAGTATATAGTGACATAATTTAGTATTTCCCAGAAAGCCGCCCTGGCGGCATTGTTGGTCTGGCCCTTGCTTAGAAAATACCGAGGGAGGTCAAACCAGATGAGGAAGATGAAACGGCCAACGTAGTGGAGGAAATGAAGAACATTATCCCGTTGGTATCGGATAGTCGATGACAGATCGTTCGGTCCGTTACCCTCAACGTGGTGGTGTTTAACGTGATGATAGTAGTAGGTGTTCCAGGTGTGTCCCATGAGTGGATCTGTGATGTACGGGAAGACGGTGTCTATGAACCTAAGCAGCGGCCGCTTCGCCAGAATTCCAGTCATGTGGATATGTTGATGCATCATCAGCGTGTACGTCCCCGTGTAGTAGCATTGCATGGCAATATGGAGAAAGCCGTGGAGGTAGTTGAAGTGGCGGAACAACAGGACGGCGCTTGGTACCGATGTGGTGAGATAGAGGATGAGATGGGTCAACATCAGAACGTCTGTCTCATGGCGGACGATCTTTTGGCCCCACAGGACGTACGGCTGCAAGACATGTCGGCAGATGGTCGTCGGGATCTTTGACGGTAAGTCTCGAAGGTCGAGTGATGACAAGACACTTGGCTCAAAATGTTCGCTTGTAGAGTCGTTGAGTCCTTTCAAGTTCAGAATGTCGTTGGCATCTCTTGTACTCGACACGCCCCAGAAACCTATTTGGTCATCAGTTGGACTGGATTGACCGAAAGGCAACTTTCGGGGTAGAAACGACCTACCGCCATCTGCAGAGAGGGCCCTCTCTGGTGATCCTCCATTGAAGCGTGGCTCCAAGTCATCTCTATCGGTTTGGCGCAGAGCTTTGTCTTTGAACCGGTCAATATCGTCGAGCAGGTTCTGCAGGACAACGGCATCGGAAATTGTCAGCCCGGGATCTATGATGATAGCCTCCATCTTTGTCAGTCTTCTCATGTAGTGACTCAACAATACTGAAGATGGCAGCCTTTGATTGGAGGCGCCGGCGAATGATTGCTGAGACGTCCTTCAAGCTTGAATGGATCAATCGTGAGACTCTAGAGAAGAATTGTTGAAGCAAGGACACCACAACTTGAATTTCCTCAAAGTCTACACTGGCAGGTGCAGCCGAGGCTGGTCCTGTCGGCAAGGGCTGGGCGCTGGTTGGAGATAGCGGAAGGTACCGAATTGGTGGATCTGACAGAGAATAAGTTGTGAGCACAAGCGCGAGTAGGGGAGACGAAATAAGCATACGAAAAGCGCTCAGGTATCAAGACGAGACTCGGCTTGTATTGCATTCGTCAACTGTTCGATCGGCTGATCCACGAGAGCTATTTACTTGACCACAATGGGCAGGTGAGATGCACAGATAGACCGGTCACCACCAATTGGCAGCAGAAGTTACCGGTACGCCAGGCTGAAACCGTGGAACTGCGCTCGGCCTGGCAGGAGTGAAGCGGCTGCTGACGGTTGGCCGAGCTCGTGTAACACACTGCTTTTGGTGAGCAAATATTGTGACAGTGGGAGTTGATCCTGGAAGAGGGTGGTCAAGTGCCGGCAGTTTCCCGGGTACTACTCGTAAACATGCCTACTTTCGGCTCCACTGATGGAGAATCAACGAGGGTGGGAGTCGAAATGTTTGCAAAGTCAAACAGAATAATACCGAAGCTCCCTGTCATGCTTTGATGAGCAATATTTAAGAGATCGGAGATTCGCACCGGTCAAATCGGAGGGTACACCGGTACAAGCCATATATAGCCAGCCGCTAATGCCCACCCTTACACCCACCACCCAATTAATATATATAAGTTAAACTTTATTACCCTTATATTAAAAACCTATATTATTATACTATTTATATATATTAAAAAATATTTAATTAATTAAATATATAATATTTTTATATTTAATTTATAATTATAATAAATTTTAATAAATTATTATTATTATTATTTTTATTATTATATTATTCTCTCTATTAATATTAAAAATTACTTTAATAAATTAATATACTTTAAATAACTAGTTAATCTTTTATTACTTTTATAAATTATTTTTAATAATTTAAAAAAGTATTATTATAGTTTTTTATTTAATATTTTTACTTTTAAAGCTATTATTATATTTACTTTATAAACTTTTTTACTAGCTATTATAATAATATATAGGCTTAATTATAAATAGTTAACTTATTATTATAATTTAAAGTTTATATTATTATTAAAATAATAAAAAAGCGATAATATAATTAATTAATAAATAGCGGATATTAATAAATAGCGGATTTTTATAATTTCTGCTAATTTTTAATAACTTTAATATCTATATAGGGTAAAGAAATTAATTAAAATTAGTATTAATAAATATTAACTAGTTTTAATTATTTATTTTTAATTAATTTAGTTAATTTATAATAATAATAAAGGTATAATATTAATTTAAATATTTAAAATTTAAATAAGTAAGCTTTTTTTTAATATAAATTATATCTTTATTTTTTATATTAATTTTATATTACTTTACCTATTTAAATACTTAATATATTAGAAATTAATAACTATAACATATATTTTTTATTAAAAAAAGATAAAATTATTCTTATTATTTAAATAATTTAAAAATTAAAAAAAAATATAAAGCCTTTTATTTATTACTTATATTATTAAAATCTTTTATATCTTTAAAATTATATTATATTATAAAATAAATTAATAATATTTATATAAAGAATTATATATCGATATATATAAATTTAATTAAATTAAAAAGAAATACTTATTTAATATATTATTAAATAAAATATTTAAAATGTTTTAATATCACTTTTTAATATAAAAAATATAGCTAACCTTTTATTAGCATTATATAATAATAAGCCGGTTAATAAGAATTAAGTATAATACTTTATAAAAATATAATTAAGCTTAAAAACTAAGTTTAATTAGCTATATAATTATTAAAAAGCTTTTTATAAAGATTTAAAGGTTATTAAAAATTAATTCCGGTTATTTTATAATATAATAGCTAAATATAAAGTTTTAAATAATAACCTTTATAACTTTAATAAAATTAGCTTTATAATAAGCTAAATAACCTTAACCTTAATTATTATATATTTTAATTAACCCTTTTAAGTATAAGGTTAAAAGACCTATAATTATATTTTTTTAAACTGAATTTTATTTAACTATATTATATTTTTATAACTAGGCTTTATCTTTTTAATTTATTTAAATAAAAGGTAAACCTTTTTAAAAAAGCGTATTAGATAATTAACTTTCTTTTTTTTATTTAGCTTATTTATCCTTACTTTATAAGCAATAAACTTATCTATTTCTTTAAAATAAACCTTATATATCTTTAAGGTAATAATAAATATATTAATTTGCTTAAATAGAAAAGGTTTTTTATTTTTACGCTTTTTTACTTTAATAAGAAAACCTTTTACCTAGGTAAAAATTTACTTATTATAAATAAAGTCTATTTCTATAGCTATAAAGCTATTAAATTTATATATCTAGATAATAAAATATAGTGGCCTTATCTAGTTATAATTTATTTTAACCGTAGCTATAAACTCGCTTAATAGATTTAAGGGTTTTAAGCGTATATAAGTAGTAGTTTAAGCTTAATTAGCAGTTATCTCGGTTTTGCGCGGCAGGCTAAATGATTGCTTTCGAGTAGTCTTACAATATAGCGGAAAAGGTTATAATAGGTGTATATTTAAGCAGAGCTAGAACCTTAGTTAGGGCAATAGCGGCTTTTTAACGTTACCTATTTCGAGTAACTTATATTTAAAGGCCTAAGTTATATAGCGATAGCATTTTTATATATTAATAGTGCTTAACGGCGTTAAACTAGGTTACTTATAGCCTGCGATAGCTTTAACCTTAATAAACCGGTTTATATTAAGGCTAATAACTTATTAATAATACCGGCGTAAATAGGCGCAGCCTAATGCTACGGCTATTAATATAGAATAGCAGCTTTTAACTATAAATAAGCTTATAAAAGCAGATTAATAAGTTATTATAAAAAGTTTTATATAATAAAACTTATTATATTAATTTAAAAGATATATTATACTTTATCTTTCTTAAATATTTATTATTATTCTAGCTTAATAGGGGAACTTAAATAAATAAAATAATCGATATATTTTAATTAATATAAAAAGGCTAAATTTATATAGCTTAAAAACTAGAAATAAATAATAACTATTAAATATATTAATATAAAAGGTTAATATATTTTATTATTTATAATTATTAGTTAAGCTTAAGGCTTAAAGGTATATATATATAAAAATAAAAAGTAATAAATAAAAATAATTTAATTAACTTAATTATAATTAAATTAAAGCTATTATTAGAAAAGTAATAGCTATAAGCTAATTTAAAAAAAGTGTTTTAGCCGGATTATTTATTAAGCTAAAAGGTTATAGCTAATTAATTAGCTATAGTTATTATAGCTAATTATTACTATTTCTATATTAGTAATCTTTTAATTTAACTATTATTATATTATTATTAAATATTTTAAAAATACTCTTTTCTTTAAATAAATAAAATAAATTATATACCTATAATAATTAATTATTTCTTTAAATTATTATAATTAATATAGCTTTTTATTTAAATTATTAATTTATTAATATTAATTAAATATTCTAATATCTTATTTAATAATATTTTTATTATAATATTAATAGGATTATTATTTTTATTAATTTATTATACTTTATATATCTTTTATTTTTTATATATTTAATATAAGGCTATAATATCGATTATTAACCGCTTTTCTTTTATTATATTTAATTTAATAAAATATTTATATAATAAGTAAAAATCGGTATAAATTATAAGAGAAATTATAAAAAGGTTAAATTAATTAATAATTAGCCTTATTAATAATAAAAATATTATCTTAATATTAAAGCTGCTAGCTATTTTATAAATTTTAAAAGCTAATATACTTTTTATAACTTATTTATATTTTATAAAGAATTAATAAAATATATTATTATATATTTTATATTATAAAAGGTTAATATTCTTTTTTTTATTAATAAAGGCTATTATATAGCCGATTTATAAGTTAAGGTTTTTATTATTAATAAAAAACTTATTTATAAAAATTATTAAAATTATTATTATTAAATTAATTAATATATATTATAGCTTTTAATTAAAATTAGCTATTTATTATTTTAGCTATTTATTAAATTTATTATAATTATTATAATTTAGTTTTTAAGCTTATATAGTTATAAAAAGATTAAATATAGCTTTTAGCTAATAAATTAAAGTAATATAAGCCTTATAAGCTTATTAATAAAGATATTATTAAAGGTAATTATTAATATTTATATTAATTAATTTAAGCTTAATACTTTAATTTTTTTATTTTATTTTAATAGCGCTATTAAAGGCTATTATTAACTTATAACTATTAAAGTTAAGTAATTATATAGAAAAAAGTATAATTTTTAATTTATATTTAATTTCCGCCTTTTAAATTTTCTTTTCTTTAAAATTAAAAATATTAAGCTTATAATAATAAAGGTATTATTAATTTATATTTTAATTAGCTCGAATAATTTTTTTCTATTATTTATAATTAAAAGATATAAGTTATAATTAAAAGTTTTTATTTTTAGCTTTTTATAATAATATTTATAATATATAGCTTATTAATATATACCGGCCTTAATAATATTATAAAGTAGTTTAATTAATTATATTAACTATTTTATTTATTTAAGTTCCCCTATTAAGCTAGAATAATAATAAATATTTAAAAAGGATAAAGTATAATATATCTTTTAAATTAATATAATAAGTTTTACTATATAAAACTTTTTATAATAACTTATTAATCTTTTATAAGCCTATCTATAGTTAAAAGCCGCTATTTTACGCTAATAGCCGTAGTATTAAGCTGCGCCTAATTTATTTATACCGGTGCTTTTAATAAGCTATTAGCCTATTAAAGTTAAAGCTATTATAGGCCGCAAGTAACCTAGTTTAATACCGTTAAGTATTACTATTAGATTATATATAATTACCGATAAATTATAAAATATTAGATAGGTTTTAATAATAACTTAATTATATCTATCTTATCTTCTATTTATATTTTATATAAACCCCCTTTTTTTTAATAGTTAAGCCTTTTTATTAATATTAATATAAATACTTAAGGCACCCTCTTTAAGTATACCTCTTTTAAATAATTTATAATAAACCGTTAAATTTAATATACCCCCTTAAACTTATAAGTATTATAAGGCTAAATAATTTTAATCCTTTATTACTTTATACTTATTTTCTATAAGGTTTTCTTTTAAAATTTTATCTTTTCTTTATTCTTTTATATTTTTTAGCTCTAATTAATAAAGAAATCTATTTTATTTTCCAGCTAATAAGGCCTTTATTAACCTATTTATTATTATTTATACTATTAATATATATTTTATCTTAATATTATTTTTTTAAACTTTCTATTAAAGCTAATAATTATAAATATCTATATACTATAACTTTATCTTAAAAGTAATAACTTCTATATTAACTAATTTAATAGTTTAGGTATTATTATACTTAATTTAAATAATACTATTATTTAATTTTACCGAAAGTTTTTTAAAAAGCCTATTTATAAAAAGCGTTTCTTTTATAGCTTATATAAGTATTAAAAGCTTAGCTTTTATTATTAATATTATAACTATATTTTACTTATTTACCCTTTAATTAATAAAGCCTTTAAATAGTTATATTATAAATATTTAAAAACTTTTTTAATTTAATAAATTATTTATAAATAAAGTATTATTTATAACTATTAAATCTTTAAAATTCTTAAAATATAAGGTAATTTACTTAATATTATTAAAATATAAGAAAACTTAATCGGTAGCATTTTAATATTTTTCGCTTAAGTTAATTAAAAATTAAGTAAGTTATAATATAATAAACGCTATATTTAATTAGGTAAATATTATAATAAATAAAAATAATCTAATCTTTCTTTAATAAATTTATATTTTAGCTTATATAGCGGTATCTTTTTATAATAATAGCTTTTTAGCTATTATAAGGATTATATAAGAAATATTCTTTTTATTAATAAATTTAATAATCTTTTCGATATATAAGGTTTAAATTAGCTAAATTTTCCTATTTAGGTAATCTTATATAATTTCTATACCTAGAAACTACTATATTAAATTCCCTTTATTAATCTTATATTTCTTTTAAAATTATTAAGTAAAATTATTAACCTTATTTTATTTATTCTTTTAATAAGCTATAATAATATTATTAATATAAAAAAATATAAAAATATTATTTTTAATATAGTAATAAGATTTATACGGAATTTAAATATATTTATATTCGGAAAGCGTTTTATTTAGCTTTTTTTATTAAAGAAATAGTAAAATTTATAGCCTATATAGTGCTTTATTAAATATTAAAATTATTTTCTTTTTTTTATATCTATAAAATATTCTTATAAAAATATTTTAATTAATAAAAATATAAATAAATATATTAATAATATTATACTAAATTAGCTTTAAATTAAACTTATTTATAATAGTAATTAATATATAAAAAGATCTTTTTATAAATATTACGGTATAAGTTTTTTATATTTATTTATAAGCTTACTAATCTTTTTTAATTATAAGTTTTACTTTATATTTTTAAAAAATATTATATTTATTAAACTTATAAATATATATTTATATATAATCTAAAATTTACTTTTTTATTATATAGAAATCTTTTTTATTAATCTTTATTTAAAACTTTATATCTTTATAACTTTATAAATAATTAGCTTTTACTTATTTAAATAATACTTTAAAAGGGTAGTTTTTAAAATCTTTATATTATTTTAATAAATCTAAAAAATTACTTCTATATATTTTTACTTTTTAATATAAATATCTTTTAATTTAGGCTTTATTAAAAATCTTTCCTTTTAATTTTACTATTAGTATAGCTTTTATTCCTATAAGAAATACTACTTATTAAATAATAATCTTTTAAACCTTTTTAATAAATAATATTTCTTTATTTATTTTTATTTAAATTATATAGGCTAGAAAAGTAAATAACGGTAATTATAAAGGTATAGGTAATAAGGTAAATTTTACTTTTATATAGGCGCTGCTTTATCGGTTTACTTTAAAATATTCTTTTTCTATTTTTATATCTCCCTTTAAAATACTATTAGTATTGCTTATTTCTTAATCCCTTATAAAATATTTTAACTTTTTTATATTAAATAAGGTTTTATTTCTTTAATTATTTATTTTTTTTAAAAGATCTTTTCTCTTTAATTTAAATATTTTATCTTTATTTAAAAAAATATATTTTTTTACTTATTTTATTAAACAGTTAATATTTATAGTTAAAAGTTTATTTTTAAACCCTTTTTAGTTTTTATTAAATATTTAATATTTATTAAAGATAATATCTTTTATATTAATTACTTTTCTAATAGCTAAAATCTAAATTCGGTAAATATTTAATAATCGGTATTTAATAAGATATTTAATTTATATATATAGCTTTAAATATTAATATCTTCTTTTTTTAAATTATATATCTATTATTATTATATAAGCTTTATAGCTAAATACTTAAAGATAAGCTTAATTTAATTTTAAGTTTAATTATAAAATTTTTAGCTATTTTATAATTATAATATAAAATTTAAAATATAAAGTTTACTATTTTTATTTATAAAAAGGCGTTTTATTATTAAAATAAACTATTATATATTTAATCTTTAGCTAAAAAAAAGTTAAAAGTTTTAAGCTTATTTATATTATTTATATTTTCTCTTTAATTATACCCCTTAAGTATTTAGCTTTTTTATTTTATATTTATATATTTAATACTAAAAGCTTAATCCGAATATATTTTAATTTAATAAACTTTTTTATTATTTTTTTATAATTAAATATTTTTCTATTATATTTAATAATTTTAACTTTTATTTTATATTATATCTCTATTATCCTTAAAAAGAATTTAATAACTTTAAAAACTATCGACTATTTCATTTATTTAAGTTCCCCTATTAAGCTAGAACAATAATAAGTATTTAAGAAGGATAAGGTATAATATATCTTTTAAATTAATATAGTAGGTTTTACTATATAAGACTTTTTATAGTAACTTATTAATCTTTTATAAGCCCGTCTATAATTAAAAGCCGCTATTTTACGCTAGTAGCTATAGCGTTGGGCCGCGCCTAGTCTATTCGCGCTAGTGCTTTTAATAAGCTCTAATTCCACTATTAGCTTATAGTTATATATATACCATTATAACGGATAGGGAGGAGCCGGTACCGTCGAGGTTAAAGCTATTGCAGGCTATAAGCAACCTAGTCTGACGCTATTAAGCACTACTAATATATAAAAGTGCCATCGCCGTGTGACTTAGGCTATACACAAATATAAGTTGCTTAAAATAGGCGATATTAAAAAGCCGCTATTGCCTTAACTAAGGTTTTAGCTCTGCTTAAATATATACCTATCTAGCAAAACCGAGCGATATAACCTTTTCCGTAAGACTACTTAAAAGCAATTATTTAGCCGAAACCGAGATAACTACTAGTTAAGCTTAAACCACTACTTACACGCGCCTAAGACCCTTAAATCCACTAAACAAGTTTATAGCTGCGGTTAAAATAAATAGGTAAGGCTATCATATTCTATTACTAAGTATAGTTCTAGATATATAGATTTAATAGCTTTATAGCTATAGAAATAGACTTTAAATATAATAAGTAAATCTTTACCTAGGTAAAAAGTTTTCTTATTAGGGTAAAGGAGTATAAAGATAAGAAACCTTCCCTTTTTAAGTAAATAGATATATTTATTATCACCTTAAAGATATATAACTCGGAAATCTATTTTAA
Source organism: Diaporthe ilicicola (assembly GCA_023242295.1). Classification (NCBI taxonomy): domain Eukaryota; kingdom Fungi; phylum Ascomycota; class Sordariomycetes; order Diaporthales; family Diaporthaceae; genus Diaporthe; species Diaporthe ilicicola. The sequence goes on along the minus strand of JALPVH010000004.1, from coordinate 313,403 downwards.
AGAAATAAAGGAATTTGTTACCTATAAAGTAATAATAAATAATAAGCTAAAAAAAAGACCGAAGGTTATAAATTTAGTATACTTCTTTAAGAAGGTTTACCTTTTATTTAAATAAATTAGAGAGATAAAGCCTAGTTGCAGAAACGTAATATAATTAAATAAAATTTAGTTTAAAAAATATATAATTATAGGTCTTTTAACCTTATACCTAGGAGGGGCTTTAAAAAACTATATTATTATTTTAGCTTTTAAAATAATAATCCTAAATATATTTTAAAACTTTATATATAAATAGCAGCTAAGATATATAATTATAAATCCTTTATTTATAGTTATAAAAGTTAAATGCTATTCTTTTACCTTTTTATTTAAAAATCTTTTTTAATATTTAATAGATTTACCTTATAATTTTAACTAAAATATATATTTTATATTTTATAGTTATTAGTTTTTAAATATATACCCCTTAAAATAAATTAATTAGATATTTAAATATAGTAGAATATAAATAATTAAGTTAGCTATATTAAAAAATAGCTTTATTTATAAATAGTTTTCTTTTTATATATATAATATATTTCTTTCTTTATATATTAAAAAAGCTATTAATTTTATAGGGTTAATATTTAATAATATATTAGCTAAAGATATCTTTAAATTTATATAAGATTAATTAATTACTTTTTTTTAATATTATTAAGTTTTATTTATTATTTTAAAAGATACTTTTTTATCGAAGTTATTTTAAAGATATAAGTATTATTAATAGATTTAAATAAAGGGTAATATTTTTAAAATAAAGTATTATTACTTTTATTTATATTAGTATTATATTATATATTTAAATTAAAAGCTATTAATCCTTTAATTAAAGATAATTATTATATATAGCTAATTATATTAACTATTTTATTTATTTAAGTTTCCTTATTAAGCTGGAATAATAGTAAATATTTAAAAAGGATAAGGCATAATATATCTTTTAAATTAATATAATAGGTTTTGCTATATAGAACTTTTTATAGTAACTTATTAATCTGCTTTTATAAGCCTATCTATAGTTAAAAGCCGCTATTCTATATTAATAGCTATAGCGTTAGGCCGCGCCTAATCTATTTACGCCGGTGCTTTTAATAAGCTATTAGCCTATCGAGGTTAAAGCTATCGCGGGCTGCAAGCAACTTAATCTAACGCTGTTAAGCACTACTAGTATATAAAAGTGCTATCGCCGTGTAACTTAAGTATAAATATAAGTTGCTCGAAATAAGCGATATTAAAAAGCCGCCATTGCCCTAATTAAGGTTCTAGCTCTACTTAAATATATACCTATCCACTATAACCTTTTTCGCAAGACCACTCGAAAGCAATTATTTAGCCTGCCGCGCAAAACCGAGATAATAATTAAGCTTAAACCAGCACTTATACACGCTTAAAACCTAGGTAAGGCTACTATATTTTATTATCTGGATATATAGATTTAATAGCTTTGCAGCTATAGAAATAAACTTTATTTATAATAAGCAAATTTTTGCCTAGGTAAGAGATTTTCTTATTAAGGTAAAGAAGCGTAAAGATAAAAACCCTTTTTTATTTAAGTAAATCGATATATTTATTATTACCTTAGAAATATATAAGGTTTATTTTAAAGAAATAAATAAGTTTATCGCCTATAAAGTAAGGATAAATAATAAGTTAAATAGAAAAAGGGAGGTTAGTTATTTATTACGCTTCTTTAAGAAGGTTTACCTTTTATCTAGATAAATAAAGCTTAATTATAGAAATATAATATAGTTAAATAAAATTCAGTTTAAAAAAAAATATAATTATAGGTCTTTTAACCTTATACTTAGGAGGGATAGCTAATTATATATTAAATAATCTTTTATTATTATTAATAATAAAGATTATACTTATAGGGTTAAATATTATTAAGTATTTTAAAGGGTATTTTTTTATATTTATTATAAAAGCTTTCTTAACCTTTATAATTATAATATAATATTTTAAAAGTTAATTATTTACTTTTTTAATAACTTTTTTTTTATTAGTTTTAATATCTTTAATTTAAACTTTAATTTTAAGCTTTTTAAGCTTTAAACCTTTACTTATAAATTAATATTATTTTTAAATACTTTTTATACTTTCTTTTTAATCTTTTAATTTAACTTTTACCTCAGAAATACCTTTTTAAGAAATATATAATAATATTTTATAAAGGTATAAGGTTTAATATATATAAGGCAGTCTTTTTAATTTAAGAAATATTATCCCGGATTAGCTTAATTTTTATACTTTTTATTATATAAACTAATTATATCTTTATATAGCAGCTTTAAATCTTTAATAATATAAATATTCCTATTTTTATTATTATAGCTATTAAAGCTATTATAAGTAATTATAAAAGCTTTTTTTATAATCTTTCCCTTTTAAGGGTTATAGCTTTTTAACTTTTAATAAAAGTTTTATTTAATATTATAATATTAAAGGCTTTTATTTATTAATATACTTTTTTATATTTATTTATATAAGGTTATTTATATTAATATAATTTCTTAAATTACTTATATAAAATCTAAAAACTAAATTATTATATAAAATATTTTTAAAAGTTTTTTTTAAATTTTTTTAAATATAATTTCTTTTTATTTATTAATTTATATTTATATTTTCTTAAAGTTATAAGGTAGCTTAAATACCTTTTTATATTCTTAATAAAGCTAAATTATTTTATTATAGATATTTTAGCTATATCTTTTTTAAAAATTATTATATTATTTTTATATTAATTTATATACCTTATAATATATAAACTTATATATCGAAGTAACTATTTATATTACTTATTTTTATAATTTTTAAATAGTATTCTATTTTTTTATATAATCGGGCTTATTTTATTTATAACTTTATATATTTAAATTATATAGCTTAAAGCTAGTATTAATAAAGTTAAATAGTAATTATTAACTATTTCTTTTCTTTTAAATAATTTTAGATTTATCGGCTTTATTATTAAAATTTTTAATTATTTAAAAGGTTAAGCTTTAAGCTAATATAACTATCTTTATATATTTTTAAAATTAAATATTAAGTTTTTATAATTTCGGAAAAAGTTTTTTTTTATATTTAATATATACTCCGAGCTTATATATTTAGAATTAGATATAAAATTTATAATTTTAATTATTCTAATTATCTAGTTTTATTAAAAAAGTATTAAAGGTTTTTATATTTATATTTTCGGCTATTTTTTTAATTAGCTTAAAGTAATAAAACTTTTAATTATTAAATTATATATAATTACTAATAAATTATAAAAGATTAAATAAGTTTTAATAATAACTTAATTATATTTATCTTATCTTCTATCTATATTCTATATAAACCCCCTTCTTTTTAATAGTTAGGCTTTTTTATTAATACTAGTATAAATGCTTAAAGCACCCCCTTTAAGTGCACCCCTTTCGGGCGGTCTATAGCGGACCATTAAATCTAATAATTACTAATATATAAAAGTGCTATCGCTATATAACTTAGGCCTTTATAAGTTGCTTAAAATAAGCGATATTAAAAAGCCGCTATTACCCTAATATACTCTTATAGGACACGTATAGGTTTTAGCTCTACTTAAATATATACTAATCCACTATAACCTTATTCCGCTATATTACAAGACCACTTAAAAGTAATTATTTAGCTAAAACCGAGACAACTGCTAGTTAAGCTTAAACTACCACTTACACACGCTTAAAACCTAACTAGGTAAGGCCACTATATTCCATTATCTGGATATATAGATCTAACAACTCTATAAAAATAAATTCTATTTATAATAAGTAAATTTTTACTTAGGTAAAAGGTTTTCTTATTAAGGCGAAGGAGCATAAAGACGAAAACCCTTCTTTATTTAAATAAATCGATATATTTATTATTACCTTAAAGATATATAAGATTTATTTTAAAGAAATAAATAAGTTTATCGCTTATAAAGTAAGGATAAATAATAAGTTAAATAGAAAAAGGGAGGTTAGTTATTTACTATACTTTTTTAAAAAGGTTTACCTTTTATTTAAATAAATTAAAAAGATAAAGCCTAGTTATAAAAATATAATATAGTTAAATAAAATTTAATGTTTAAAAAAAATATAATTATAAGTCTTTTAACCTTATACTTAAAAGGGTTAATTAATTATATAATTTTTTTTTTAAATATTTTACTTTTAATTTTTATAATAATTATATTAAAATTATTTATAATAATTTACTTTTTAATTATAAATCAGCTTAAATAATATTATATAGTTTAAGGGCTATTTACTTTATAAAAAGAAAAGTAATAATTATAATAATTAATTATTAATTAATTTATTAAATTATTAGAAATTAAATTAAAATAAACTTTTTCTTATTATTATTATAGCTTTAAATTATAAGTTTTAATTTTTTATATAATTATTTAATCTTATTTTTAATTTTATAAATTATTTAAGCCTTAAATAATTTAATTACTTTATAAAGATTATAATTAAAGTATTTAAATTTAAAAATGCTATAAGTAATTAAATTAATAATTTTTTAAATAAATTACTATTAGCTATAATAACACCTTTATAGTATAGCTTAAGTAATAATATATAATTATCTTTTTTAAGTTAAAAGGGTTTCGAAAATTTAAAATTACTTTTTAAGTTATCCCTATTATTATAATAGCTATTAATAGCTAATAATACTAATATCTTTTTAATTTAAAAGAGAAGTATATAAGGTTATTATAATAATTATATCCCTTATATAATTTATATTACCTTTATAAATATCGATTTAATTATTATCGGCTTTATTATCTTTAATAATTAATTATTTTAGGGGTAATAGCTATATACTTTTATTATATAAATATAGCTATATATAGGTTAATTTAAATTTTATTAAGCTATTAAAAAGATTTAAAGTAAAGTTATAACTATTATTAATAATTAGCTTATATAAACTTTATTAACCGCTTTTTTTATATTATATTTAAACTTTACTTTAAAATAGAAAGGCTAATATATTAGTTATATTAAAGCTATTTTTTATATAAATTATCTTATTAATTTAATGTTTTATTAAAATCTTTTAAAAGGCCTTTATTACTTTCCTTATAACTTTTATTTATTTTTAAATAAATAATATAAATCGTAAATTAATTAATATTTATAAATAAGCGCTAAAAACTAATAATATTAAGATAAAGCTATTAAGGTTTAAAATATTATTTATAGCTTTAATTGCTATTTATAAAATTACTTTAAAGTTATAATAGCTTAATAGCTTAATAAAAAGAATTTTATATATTTAATAAAAAGGTTTATAATATTTTTTAACCTTTCCGATTAATTAATAAGCTTTTATAAGGATTTATTTATAGCTTATTCCTATTAACCTTACTTTATTATAGAATTTTATTAATATAAATTTTATTTCTATATTATAAGAAATTTATTTTAAAAGGCTAATATATATATTAATCTATATTTAATATAAGGCTTTCTATATATTCTTTATAAAAAGGGATATAAGGAAATAAGCCGTTTAAAAAAAGGTTATTAAATTAATTACTTATAAAACTAGCTTTAAGTTTAAATAAACTATATTAATAATTAACTTATAATTAAAATTATAATTATTCTTTAATATAAATTTAAACCTTTTAAGCGTTAAATTATAAAGTTAGTAATAATAATAAAATTTAATTATTATAATTAATATAAATATATTAAGATTATAATTTAAATCTTTTAAAAGCTAGGTTAATTAATTTATTAATAAATAGCTAAAATAATAATATAGCCGGTATAATTTAAGCTTAATAAAAAAGAGGCTAACTTTTTATTTTAAAAGAAAAAACTATAGATAACCTTATTTATAAACTATTAAATATATTTTTTTATAGCTAGAATTATTATATTATATTATCTTATTAGTAATATTTTAAAAGAATATACTTAATTTATTTATATTTTATATATATAAAAAAAAGGGTATTAAGGCTTTAATTATATAAAATATAATTAGCTTAATTAATATTTTAATTATAATAATATTAATAAATATTAATTTAAAGCCTTTTTAAAATTTAATAAAGGCCTTATTTACTTATAAAGGGTTTATTATTATTATTAAATTATTTTATTAAAAAGTAAGATATTATTTATAGCTAATTATAAAAAATTTAATTATTTTAATATTAAGAATAATACCTTAAAATTATAAATATAAGTATTATTCTTTAATTATAAATTAATTAAAAGATATATTATTATTATAAATAGCTTTTTCTTTAAGAGTAATTAAATAAAAAAAAGCTTTTTTTATTAAAAAAACGTTTATTTTTTTATTATTAGAATATATCTTTTTATTATTATTATTGAAAATATTTATCTTTTTTATTTTATAGCCTTTATATTTTATAATATAAATAATAATATTTTAATTTATTATAAAATAGTTATAATATTAATATTATATTATAAATTAATTTTATAATTATTATTTTTCTTTTAAGATATACTTTATTAATTAGCAGCCTTTTTTATTATAAATAAAATATTTTTTTAAGCTAATAATTACCGGTTAAGGCGTTATTAATAATAGCTTTTTCGGAATAATTATCCTTAAAATAAGGTTTTAAAGCTTTTTTAATAATTATTATTATATTAATAATTAAGATATATTACTTTTATCTTATCGCTAATCTTTTTTAAGTTTTAAATAAAAATATTTTAAGTTTTCCGGATAAGATAAATATTAAAGTAAAATTTAAAATTTTAAAATAGCTTTTTATATAGTTTTATTAATATAAGAAAAGCTATTTTAAATTTTGCTATTTTAATATAGGTGTAAATAACTTAATTATAAAAAACCTTATTACCTTTATAGCTAAGGCTTAACGCTTATTAATAAAGTTATAGCTTTTTAAAAAAAGGTAAAAGATTTTATAAAGGCTTTTATTAATATTATCTTTATTATTTTAAAGGGTTTAAAAAGTTATTTATATTTAATTATTATAATATTATTAATAATTAATATCGGTATTAAAATATATTTTAAGCTTATAATATATAATATTAAAAGTATTATTATAGCTAATATAATAGATAAAATAATTTATTATATAGCTTTTAAAGATTTTTAATAATATTATATAAAATTAATTAAGCTTAATTTTATTATATTTATAATAAAGAAAAAAGATTTTTAATTTATTATTAAAAAGGTTATATATCTCTTTACTTTATTTATAATTATTATCCTAACTTTTTATAAATCTTAAAATCTTTTTAAAGTTAAATCTTTTATTAAGATAAGGTTAAAAAGAAAGGTATTAATAAAAGTTATATAGTATTTCTGCTATTATTAATACCGGGTATAATATATTTTATTAGCGGTATAATATACCTACTATTCGGGATTATTAATTTTCTTAATTTTTTTATATATTTTCTTTTTAAAGGTAATATTCTTAAAGAATAATAAAATTATATATAGGTTGGTTTACTTCTTTATATACTTCTTCTTTTATTTATAAAGAAAAAAAAAGAGCTTAAAGAAAAGAAAAAGCTTAAAAAGGGTAAAGCTATTTTTAATATAGTTTTTATTACTTATAATAAGGTAATAAAAAGCTATTCCCCGGTTACTAAAAAAATAAAAACGCTTTTAAGTTAATATTATAAAGAAAGCTAAATACCGGTTAAGGTTAAGTTTTAATAAAGATAATAAAGCGTTTTAAATTATATAAGGTTTAATTGCTTTTTATATAAGGTGATATTTATTACTATTACTTAAAGAAATATAATCTTTTATTAATCTTTATTATACTTTAAAGCTTAGTTTTTTTTTAATTAAGAATTTAATTAAAAAAAATAAGTTAATAAATTATTAATTAATCTTTTTATTATTAAGTTTTATATAAACTTCTTCTTTTTAAAGTATTACTTTTAATTTCTAAATTTATTACCGGTTAGTAATATTAAATATCTTAATAATTTAACCGTTAAATATTTTTTTAAAATAAATAAAAAGAAAATTATTAACTTTTTTATTTAACCGGAATAAATTTATTTTATAAGTAAGATATATAATAATCTTTTTAAATATTCTTTTCTATAAATTTATAATTACCTTAAAAAGGGTAGGGTTTATAGCTTTTTAGCTAATATAGCTAACCTTTAAGTAAGTTTTTTTAAGTTTTTATATATATATCTTATTATTTTTATTATAAGCTAATGCTATAAGCTTTTCGGAAAAAGATTTAAAAGATTTAAAAAATATTTTCGGAATTTTCTATTTTTAAAAAATATTATAATACTTATTATTACGGCTTATAACCGGCTTAAAAAATTATTTATTTATAAGTAATAATCTTTAATAATCGGAAGAATTATTATATAATTTAATTAATAAAGTTATTCCTTTTATATAGCTATTATTAGTAATAGCTACCGGTTATTTAAGGAAAAGAGTAATTATTTAAAAAAAAAAAAGAAAAAAAAGAAATAAAGGTAAAGAAAAAGGAAAAAAAAGAATAAAAATAATAGTAATAAAAAAGAATATAAAATATAGAAAAAGCATAGGTTATAATAAGATATTTAAATAAAGGTTTAATATAAATAAAAGTTTTAAGGTTAAAAATATATTAATATTATAAAGATAAATTAAATAATAATTTTAGCTAAATTATTTTAAGTATATTTTAAGCGCTATATATAATTTATTAATTTTAAGTTATTAGCTTTTCCGGTTAATTTATTATATATTTTAAAGTAAGTAAAATAAGGTTTTTATTATCGATTAAGGTTTTCTTTTTATTTTTAAGCTTTTAAGGGTTTCGATTTATATCTATTATAAGGATAAAAAAAGAAAAAGGGGCCGGAGGTTTAAAAGAAAAGGTATTCTCTAGTAAGGCGCCTTTTTTATAGCTTAAGCTATAAAAGAGGTTAAGGGAAAAAAGGATTATAATATATAACTATAATAATTACTTAAAAGAAATATTAAAAAAAAAAGCTTATTAAAATAAAGTTAATAATAAGGTAAATATAATAAAGTATATTAAAGGTTATAAATATTTTTATTAAAGGTTTTTTTATAAAGAAACTTAGCGATAGTTATAAGCGGTAGTTAACGGTTAATTTTAATATTTTTTAAATATAAGCTTATAGCTATTAAATTAGAAAACGCTTTAATTATAATATAAAAAGTATTATTTAATTAATATAATTTAAAAGCCTTATAAATAATAGCTTATAATTAATAATAATTAAAGTTTACTTTTTTAACTTTATTATTAAGAATTATTAAATAATTATTAATTAATATTAATTAGGCTTAAGGCTTAAGGGTATATATATATATAAGTAGAAAGTAATAAGTAAAAATAATTTAATTAATTTAGTTATAATTAAATTAAAGCTATTATTAGAAAAGCGATAATTATAAATTAATTTAAAAAAAAGCGTTTCGGCTAAATTATTTATTAGGCCGAGGGGCTATAGCTAACTAATTAACTATAGCTATTATAGTTAATTGCTACTATTTCTATAATAATTATTTAAAATACTTATTATTTTACTAATTAAATAATAAAGTTAAGCTTTTTATTAAGCTAAATAATTAAGCTTACTTTAAATAAATAAATAAATAATAAAATTAATTTAAAATACATTTAATATTTTAATAAATATATAATTAAATAAATTAAAGGTAAATATTAAATACTTATTTTAAATAAATATAAAAATTATATATTAGCAAAATTTAAATAATATTATAAAAAAATAATATTATTTTTATTAATATATTATTATATTTATCTTATTTACTTTAATTATTAAATATTATATTATTCTTATTATTAAAGTATATATATAATAATAAAATTAACCTTTTTATTTAAATATTAATTAACTATATTATTAAATTAAAATTTTTTATTATATTTAAGGTAATTTATAATAAGATTTTTATAAAAAGAAATATAAAAGCTAAATTTAAAAAGGTTAAAATTTCTTTATAAAACTTAAATTTTATTATTTTTAAATTAAATATCTACTTATAAACTTTAATATAATCCCTTTCTATATTATTATTTAAATAGAAATTATAAATATTATTTAATATTTATTAAATTATTTAATAATTAAGTTTTATTAAAGGTAAAATATTTATTTATTAGAAAAGCTTTTTTATATTAATTATTTAAATTATTAAAAAGTTTATAAAAAGCGTATAAATAATAATATATTAAATTAATTTTTTAAATAATTAGGTTTATACCTTTAAAAAGGCTAATATTAAGCTTATTAAATATTAAAAAGCTAAAAGAAATTAAATATAGCTTAAAAAGGTATTTATTATTAAAAAATCTTAAATAATAATTAAAAATAAATAAAAAAGAAAGCGGTTAGCTAATAAAATAGTTAATAATAATAAAAAGGTAATTTATAGCAGATTATTAAAATAATAATATAATAATTATAATAAGATAAAGTATAATATAAAAATTTATAAGATAAATATAAAAAAATTTAATTAATTAAATTTTAAATAAATAAAAGTATATTTTTAAACGGTTTATAATAAATTATATAAATACTTAATTTAGCTAATATAGGTTAAAGTTAATTTTATATAGTTAAAATACTTTATTTTAATAGAAAATTTAATTTTTCTATTAAAAGTTATTTACTTTAAATTAGTATTATAGCTTTATTAATTATTATAAATTAATTAAATTAATTAAAAATAAGTAATTAAAATTAGTTAATATTTATTAATACTAATTTTAATTAATTTCTTTACCTTATATAAATGCTAAAATTATTAAAAGTTAGCGGAAGTTATAAAAATTTACTATTTATTAATATTTATTACTTATTAATTAACTATATTATTTAATTAAAAAAAACATTAAATAATAAATTAATAAGTTTAATAAAAATTAAGGAATTAAATAAACCGTTAATATAAGCTTATTAAATAATATATATTAGCGATAGCGGCGGCTAAAGGCGTTAGTGGGTGCAGCCACTAGCGCCGTTAGTGGCTTATACCGGTGTACCCTCCGATTTGACCGGTGCGAATCTCCGATCTTATATTTAAGATCTATTTCAGTCGATGTTGGTCTAGAAGAATAAACTGGATTTTTTGTTTAATAACACTGAACTACAGTATAATAAGATGCCATGTGGGTGTTTTACACTACTTCGCCCATCTTCCAAACGTACTATACATTTGTGGCGGAAAAGTGGGAGGCCAAAGCATCCACACCGCATCGATACTCCAGAGCCTTGTGCCTTCCATTAGAAGTCAAGCAATATGACGGGAAAGCTGGAGGTTCCTGTCTTGGTCGCATCGCCCTGATTACTGCTGTCGTTCTTCCTGTCTTAACCACGTCTTGTGCTCGTGGATGTCCAATGGCAGCACATTGCACACGAAAGCTGACGTTTATAGAATGAGTGATCCCCCCCCCCCTTTCAGGAATATCTGGTGCTAATTCCCTCAATGCCTTTTTCTGATCGGAGTACTAAATCATTCCCCACGGCTGGAGGAGTCTCACTTTGTGTTGCTGAGGGGGCGTCCAAAGAGTCTCTAAACACGCACAAATCGTTCTTTCCCGCGCGCCGAACGCATTCGCTTCAACGCATACGTATTGTAACTGAGAATGTTCTGGTATTCCTTTGTCATCATGGTCCTGATGTTCTGTGCGTGGCTGACTGTTCTCTTCCCTTCAAAGGCCGAGACCCCAGATCAACATCTTTCACCGTCTTCTGCCGCCACCAAGCCATGACAAATTCAAGCATGGAGCGCACTTCTGAGCTACCGGAACAGGCCGATTCAGTGAACCAGGAGGGCGGTGACTTCAACATTAATTTCTGGATGGAACGGGGCAACCTCATCCGGCGCGGCAGCTCTGTCTACCAGTGGCTGGCTAACCTGACCGTGGCACCTGTAGACTCGAGCGGGTCGGTCAGCTCAACAACGAACATTGAAGAGTACGGTGGCGCAGCGGGTGCTTTGAGCCTTCTCCCCACAGCAGGGGGCTCTTCTCGGGGCCCCGTCCAAAGAGATGTGGTTCTGGTACTTCCTCGTCACCATCATATCCATCCGTGAATCACTCCTAGCTGCACCCTTCAACAAAATCTGGACGATCGAGGTATTCCGCGCTCCGACTGGGATTACGGTAGACAGATCCCAAAGAATCACCGACCAAGCCCGCCAGCCCAATGCCCTTGAGTACATCAAGAAGGGGACTAACACGCAGCATTGCATTGTCATCGATCCGGGCTTACCGTCAGTGTTATTCTCGAACTTGTTTTCTATTATCGTCATATCGGTGGATGGCATCACGAAGTCTCATGCCGTGTACTGGCTGCATAATCGAAAGGTTAGGAATGGAACGACCATGGTTGTAGATGGAGAAGACAAGCCGAGGGTATATTTCTTGTAAGACACACCATGCCTTCAGAAGCTCTCTCACCAGGTGACAGTCACATACGTACATACATCCAAACATTGAAGTCCAGTCACACATCACGCACTCATATAGATCGACGACGCCAGAGTCATCCAGAGTGGACATCTCTGCACAAATACCTTTTTTTTAACGGAAGGAAGCTAGCTAGCAAACACATAAAAGTGCAACATCGACGACCGAATCCCAAAACTTCCAATATCTTCTGTGTCTGGCTCCCTCCTCGCAGACTCTTACCCAGGTGAAACTCGCTCTGCTTGAAATGAAACTCGACATGGCTTGAGAAGCGTCCTCAAGTTCCAGACTTGAGGAATGAAGGAAGCAGAAACAGAACTGGTGCCGGAACAACAAACCGAATGATGCCCCCGGCCACAGTGGGCTGATGAACTCCACCGCCTCTTGACCCGTCCTGGGCCAGCCCATGCAACCTCAACCGTGTAAGTGAAGCAAGATGCTGACGATGATCATAATAGTGACGGCGTTGGAAATCTAAGCAATAGACATTAACGTTCCCTCTTATGATGGACCGCTGACTGTAACATGGGCTCCAAAAATCCGGCCTCATAAAAATCTGCCTGTCCACTCTTGCTTTCTCTAGGAGCAGGCCGCCGTCACTGATGCGTCGAGGCCTGCAGCTCCTGTCTACTCCTGTCTACTCCTAGCGTTGCTCTGTCTTGTGCGGTTTCTCAGCAATGATCCGATAGCTGGTCGTGATGAGCCTCATCTCGTCCATCTTGACAAACGCCTCGCCGTCCAGGCAGAAACGGTTGATGAGCGTCTTGAAGTGGGCCGGGAGCGCGTGCACCTTTACCAGCGCGAGGATGAGTTGCCGCATCGTGCGGAAGTATAGGTCTACCTTGCCGATGAGCGGGCTCTGGAGGCCGTCCGTGGCAACGCTAGCGTTGTCCGAGACCGTGACAACGAGTCCGGCGTCGGTGAATGCCTTTTCGAATGAGACCGGTGTGGGTGTTCCCACAGCACCAATGAGTGGCTTCACACGGCGCATGAGCTCAGCGTGCTCCGGGTTCTTCTCGTCGTAGGCAGGATATTTTACCCAGTCTAGGGACGAAAAGCGCCCACCGGGTTTGAGGACACGGAAAACTTCCTTGGCGAGTGCAGGGTGATCTTTGGCGAGACTGAATGCCTGAATGTTGTAGAAGGCGTCGAATGTCTCATCCTCGAAGGGTAGCGGCAAGTCATTGAAGTCTTTGACGACGAAGTCGTTATCGAAGCCCAACTCGTCATTGAAAGCCTGGGCTTGGGCGATTGAGTTGGGCTCGATGTTGAGCCCTGTCACGCGAGCGCCCGAGTATTTCGTGATGTGGGCGGCAACGCGGCCTCGCCCGCACCCCAGGTCCAGAACTCTCATGCCAGGCTTCAGGCCGAGGTCCCGGGCAATAGACTCCTCGTACAGCAGCTGGTTGTCACGCACAGAGACCTTCATGTTCATGGCGGGTGGGATGTACATTTTCTCGACATCACCCAGGGCGCAGAGGTGGTTGAGCACTCCATAGTAGGACTTGAGGCAATCACCGACCTTTTGCTGGTAGTTGGGACCCAGGGTCTCGATTATCTCAGCCTCGTTCTCCCAGTCCAGGTTGTAAATGACGTAGGAGGCCATGAAGTCATCCACCTGCTTCGGCGTCAGTTTGTACAGGTATTTGAATGACTTGACAAAGGTCTTGAAACGACTTGTCGATACGGAGCGATCAGGATCGGAATCGTCGGGCTGTTCCTCCGGGACATTGGCCAGCTTGCTACTGCGTTTGGAAGTCAAAGATTGGCGCAGCCTCTTTGACCTAGTGTTGCGAAGACCGCCGGAATCTGGCCTGATGGCCTTGCCATCAGCATCCAGGCGTGGTACCTGTTGGGCGTCCTTCTCATTCAAGGTCTCGCTGGTGCGGGTGCTGTCGGTCAGACTGGGATTTTGTAGGGTTTTGGATTTGGTAGACCCTGAGGGCGAGGACTGAGGCGAGATGTCCTTGGTGGCAGGCATGGCGGCAGGGGGGCCAGGGGCAGATTGCACGGCGGCAGCAGCCATGTTGGGTCCGACGAAGTGAGGTGAGGAAAAGTCGTGCTATGCTTGGGTAGCTGTGACTAAGATGGAGTGAGAGGAGAGCCCTAGGCAGTGTAACGATGCTGATACACGGGCCGGACCGGGCTTAGGCTGTGTTGAAGATCTGAGCCAGGTGAGGGCCAGGAGAGGAGTGGTGTGGTGTGTTGACGTAGGGCACCAATTTGACTGTTGAGTATAACGTCCAGGTTGAGTAGTGTGGGACGTCTTGGTAGGCAGCCAGCAGGTAGCCAACTCGACCGATTGTGGAACAAAGAGTTGGACAGGACAGGAGGATGGCGGGACGTATTCGAAGACCGCAGCAAGGGACCGACCAACTGTCTGTGTTGAACGGGTTGCCAGGTAGATTAGAAAGGTGGGACGCGTCCTCTGAGGGGAGGTGAAGCAGGGCGAGGGGCTGTCAAAGAAACGGGTGTCTCGAGGATGATGTGCTTGTGAAGGCACGACCAAGGGGGTTGTGACTGGTGTTTGGTGACTGAGTGACTAGCAGCCTTTTACGAGTGAGCCAGACAAAATCAGGGGAAAGTGGCTCGACTGTTGAGATTATTGGAGGAGACAGATGGTGCGGTGTGACAAGAAGTCAAGTGTAGGCCTGGCTGGCTTGGTGGGGATCTGCCAGAGGTTATCTATCTAATTTGTGACTGTGTATGTGTGTGTGTGTGTGTGTGTGTGTGTTGGCGGGGTCCGATGTCGACGTCGAGGGGCACACGCACATGAGAGAGTGGGAGTAGGAGCATGAACAGGAGAAGGAAGATTGGCCGGCCGGACTGGCTGGGCAGGGCATCGATGTGACACGATGTAAGGGAGAGAGGAGAGAGAAGGGACCTCAGAGGTACTTGGGGAAAATGTACTGGCGGATGGGCGTGTACTACAGTATGTATTTGGTCGGGGGGGGGGGGTCTAGGTGGGAGACATGCGAACGGGTGGGCTGGCTGGCTGGGGAGGGAAGGTCCAGAACAGACCCAGTGCGGGCGAGGCTAGATCAGGTCCGATTCGGACATGGAAAGGGCGGAGCGGACTCGCGGGGAGGCGAGGAGGAGGCGAGGAGGCGAGGAAAGGGCAGGGCAAGGGCAAGGCGAATGCGAAAAGGCAGGGCAAGGTTGGCCAGGAAGAGAGATGATGAAACAGGGAAACGGCGGCAGAGGTATGTGCATGTGCATGTGCATGTGCAGGTAATGTACATGTACGTACAAGTGTGCGTACGTGGGAACAAACGTGGAAGCCGACGACCAGATGGTTTGCAGGGGACGGAGACTCCCAAGGTAGCGAGTGACTGACCGTCACTGCTACCTGGTTTTTGGGGGGAATGGACAATCACTCACTCACTCACCAACCCAGTCTGCCAGTGACGGCCACTTTTTTTTGGGCTGAGCACTCCTGCTGGGGTGCATTAGTAAAGCTAACAACGATGGCAAACAAGGAGACAGGGCTGTGAGGGAGATACACAACAGAGAGGCTAGAGACTAGAGACTGGCCTAGGAGGGCTAGATGGTACTTCAGGAATCAAAAGCACCGATGGTTGAGTGTGAAAGAGTATGACATGGGAGCTTGAGCTGGGATCTGGGAGTGGAACTCGTAGCAAACGGTGCGTGTTGGGTGGCGGTCGCGCAAGTAACAGTAGTCCAAATGTGGTTTCGAGTCTTGCCCGTATGTGTATCGCAATGTACTCCGTACCATGGCCACATTACGGCTATGTAATCAACCAGGCACCGTTGTAGTGCGGGCACGGTTTAGTTTCTGCTCCTGCCTCTGTGTGCGTTGCATGATGGCATGCTGCCAATGCACGGGCACCAGCATTGCAGGACAGCCACCTGTCTAGTTGTCTTGGCTGGCTGAGTACGAGCATTTTCTGGTAGACAGCAGGGATGAGCAGAGACAAAGCAGGCAGGCAGAGTGCGCGAAGGCGACGGCGGATGGCAGGGGACTGGAATTGGGATGGGGAGGTCAATCGAAAAAGTCGACAGGTGAGGTGAGGTCTGACAGTGACAGCGAGTGGATCCCAACAAAACAAACAAACTGATTGATAAGTTAATTAAAGTAGACTAACGGGTCGTAAGTCACACCCAGCCAGGCCTTGGCTGCCTGGCACACTCCTGGCTGCCAGGAGGAACTTGGGTGGGTGGGGCCAGGCCAGGCCAGGCGAGGCGTTGTGGATGTGGATGGGAATGTGGCTGGTGCCTTCCCGGGATCGATTGACGTCGATTGACGGGATTCACACACCACCACCTTCAGGTTCTGGGCAGTCGCAGGCAGTCGCAGGGCGCGGGTCCCCACTTTCCCGGCGTGGGCCCCGCCAAACGGATCGCTCTAAACGGGCCAAACGGGGCAGAAAGGGCAGATCGAACTAATGCATGACTGACTGTCGACCATCGTGGATTCATCATCTCGCAATTCTTGTTATTTGGCGGGGACTTCGCTCATCTCACGCCCTCTCACGCCCTCCCACGCCCGCTTGCTCCTGCACGCGTCTGCTCATCGCGTGATGGTTTCTCTACCCACCGCCAGAGATCGTCGCATAGTTCTGGATAAGCTTTCTTTTGCTGCACCTTTTGCTCTCTGGTTCCGTTCCACCGAGTACCTGTACTGCAACAAAGCAACTACCCAACTTGCCGTTGCCCAAACAAGCTGCCACTGCCCACCTGCCAGCCAGCCAAACATTCTGACATTCTGCAATGTCACCGAAGCATCCGGACGTCAACTGCACGCTTCCTGGCACCTCCACTCCCTCCACTCCCTCCACTCACCTCCCGCCCTCTCCCTCCTCTCTCGATAAGAAGCACCATCCCATCTCGTCACTGTCCTTATCCTGTCCTGTCTCGCTGGGCTTTCCCTTTTTTATTTTTTTGTCACCTCCTGAGCGCGACGTCAGCGCTATCCCGTCCCACCAGCCAAGCTTTGTAAGGGCCTAGATTGGTGCTTGGTAATTCATCCGGACCTCTGGAACCCTGGACCGACCTCCCGCGTCTGTTCCCTCCTCGCGCTCCACATCCGCCTTATTGCCGACCCGCGACCCTTGTTTGTCTTTCGGATCCGCCTCCAGGACCCACCCCCGAAACCAGGATCGACGTTGCCCCCGAAATCTGCCGGCGTGCCAACGACAACCCCATCTGCCGACCACTGCTCACTGCAACTCTGTGACGCCTGTCTGACTTTGGGCACCTCTCTGAGCAACTCAAAGCTTCTCAGTAGCATTCACTCATTTGGGCATGCGGGCCAATAACTCTCTTCCCCCTTTTCGGTCTGCTGCTGGCTTGCTCGCTCGCTGCTTCTGGGTCGGCACTGCTCCCAATGCAGCCCACATCCTCTCCCTGGCTCCCGCCAGCCTGTGCCAGGTTTCGCCCTGTCTAATAGACTTTCCCCCCGGGTCACAGCACATGCCAGCAATGACAAAACCGATGACGGCATTACCCACTGAGACTTGCGCCAGGTACATGGGACGATCGCGACGCCACGCGACACCCGGTCCATCTTGGTCAGTTCTGCCCAGATGAGGAAATCCCATGGTTATTCGTTTTCGCACCAGTCTATGCATTAGATCGATCAAGCCACTGGGACCCTCTGGTGCTCAAATGCTGTCCTCGCCGTCAAACAATGGCCCGGAGATTAATTTGACCTGGGAAGCCACAAGACTTGACAATTGGTGGACGAGGATGCATCATATCACCGCCAACCGGCCTGTGTGAACTCAATTCGCGCTGATATGAAGAGCAGGCGCGCGCTTCTACGTCGCCATTCCAGGCCGCTTTGAGACTCCTGACCTTTCTGCTTGCTACGAGAAATGCCGAATTCGAGATCAAAAGGGCCAAAAGAGGCATCTGACGTCTCCAAGTACGGTCGACGTTGTCCAACAGGCGCCTTGCTTACTTGCACACGCAAGCGGCTCAACCAAGACATCCTTCTATTTTGGGAATTAAGCTTTTCCGCCGGTCAATTCCCCCAACTGAGGCCCCGTGACCCTTGGTGATAATGTGAGTGTGGCCAGCCCCAAGCCCAACCCCAGCCCCAGCTCGGGACCAACTCCGCAGGACTCGCGACCAGGGTCTGGCCGGCAGCATCGTTTTGCTGCTTGCAGGTACAACCTCTTTTGAGTGGCACTTGTACATACCCACCACTCAGACGGGATTACCCTCTTGTCTCCACCCAAGCCGGTAGTTCATCCTGTGACACAAGTGATGCGAATATTCGAGAATCCATCGGGCGTCTTAAGTCAGACAGTCAGCATTCCCGAGACGTGTTCTCGTGGGATGGTTTTCAGTTTGCTAGATTCCTTGCGTTTGCCGAGGAGAGTTCCGCTTCGATTGTGCCCCAGGCACAAATTCACGCACCCAACTTTTCCGTGTATCTCTTCCAGTGTTTCACCTACTTGATTTGGAAGATATCACCTTGTAGCTTGAGCTGCCCAGTTTACAGTTCTGGAAATCCTCACGAGTGTCCAGACCAAAATCGGCCAGAGTGCTCATGGATACGCATCGCGATACACCATTTATCAGGCTCTCTTCTCGGTTGAGCCAGGGCACAGACAAACAACACAAGCAAACGAGTACCTCACGAACCCACAATCCGCGTCTATGCGCCTTATATTCCTTGCATAGCTCCAGTCGCCGTACATGTTACATGTAGCATATCATCTCTTCTTTGAGCACATCAAGCGCATAAACAATAACGGCGTCTGCCGCTTTCCGCTCAAACTCAATCCAGCTCACCGCATAGATATCAAGGGAATAACCAATAGTCTACCCACCCCTATCATCTCTGCTCCCCACAGATAAATGTTCCATTTTTGCGGCAAGCATGCAGTAGCTCCCGTTGCACGTTTTAGAAGGGATGGGCTGATGGAGATCTCGCTTGCTTGCGCGTCTGTGGGTAGGGGTGCGTGGGTGAGGCAGGCAGCCAGGCACTCCAGTGACCTCCTCGAGGGAGGCGAGGGAGAGGTACTTCTTGGTGACCTGGTCACATGTACCTGTATCTCACCACCACCGCCACCACAACTACTCGCTGGATCGAGCCCACCGTTGCTCGGCAGTTGGCCGCCGATATATTTCCCGAAGGGTCCCTGAAGGGTCGTCGGCTCCAGATCTAACTGGGCAGAATCTTCAGGTCTTGATCCTGTACAAGTAAGTATTCGCTACACTCCATCCCCGACTGCCTAGCTCAGCCTGCATGGATGATCTCGGTGGCATGCGGGTGCCTAGATGTGTAAGGCATGACCCCTCCCACGTGCCACCCAACGCAGTATTGGACTGTTGGGCCAGACCACCTTCAAGATGTATGTACCTCTGCTGTGAGACATGAGTAACTCCAGCGGTATGGGGTACATACACTGGGTCTAGACGAATACAGTCTGGACGGATCCAGAACATTTTTTATAAGTTGAAACCTAGGGATTGGTGAAGCAGCCCAGAAGTACTCTCAGGCTTGTATGCAGCTTCTACGTCGTACCGAGAACTGCCTTTCATTCCCATGCCTACATCGAAACACGAGAACGAGATTGCGCCCGATGAGATTTCCTCCCTCGGACCACAGATGTTGTCTCAAAACACAACGCACATGGCTTGCCCGTGTGGATCGATGCTACCCGTAAGGTTTTGTTTGCAACATCCGCACCAGGTGGGCTGATGTGTGCGGACCTCTTGTTTCCGTTCTTTTTGCTTCGCCAAGGCGGAACGGCAGAGCCCAAAGCAGCGGGCCATAAGAGTAACAAGCACACCTGTCCCTTGCAAACTTTCGCCAGCGGTGTGGTCTGATGATACCTTGGGAGAAATTGGACCGCAGCGGACGAGTGCGCGCGCCTGGCGCGCGGCATTTCGCGGCGGTAGCTTTTATGTACGGGACTGCCTGAGCTGCCTGGCCTGGGCTCTCACGGTCCCCCATCGGCAACATGTGAACATCATGAGGATGATAACCTCAGTTACTTGAATTGAGAAGCGCCTAGCTTTGATAATGAACTGATATACCCACAGGTTGGAAAGATACAGTGTCATCAGCTGTCTCTATCTACCGGGGGCTGTCGATTTCGCCGAGGTGAGACCCAGATACATCGAGACCTCATCAGCACTTGAGGACTTGTCCTGTACAAGTCTGGTCACGAGTCGACATTGAACGCCCCACACGTCGGCTCTGTCTGCTTCCTATCAAAGCTTCCCACGTAGGAAGAGACTGTCTGTCACTTGAAGCAATACTGCGTTGCTGTCCTGGTCTCGAGGTATTTACAGTTTGCCCACTCACAGCCAGACTCGGCCATCTATGCGATGATACATACACGCACGCAAGCACTAGAGCTCACCAAATCGCATCAAGGCCTGACCGATACATGTCGTGATAGGTGAAGGTAATATGATCTAAAACGCCTAGGCTATGCTGGTCTGTCCTTAAAAGAGGCCACGATGGGCTGCCCTCTATTCTTCGACTGGTCCTCTCCTGCCTTCTCTTTCCTCACCGACTATCCAGGCCACGAGGTCTTTACGCACGCACACCTCATATGCACGAAGGCGAGGGAAGCTCCCGGGCCGCAGAGGCATTCCCGCAGCACGCCACCACCCTACGTTGCTCCGACTGTAACCATACCAGCAGGACGAAGCCAGCGAGACGCCACGGGCACCTTTCGTTCTCGCGAGATAAAGTAGCGCCCGTGCGTGTCCATGTGTGCTGCTCGGGCCCTTCTTCTTCCGACCTCACCCTCCCTCACAGCCTGGCCCTGCCCTGGGACAGGCCCTCCCAGTCGGCGCGGGTGAAGGGCACGTAGGTGTCGCCGCGGGCCCAGTAGATGGCGTCGCCACTCGACACCCTGTCCGGATCGACGCCCTCGGCCTTGAGCGGCACCTTGTTCTGCTTGTGGTTGCCCGTGCTGAGGGGCTCCGAGACGAGGCGGATGAAGATTGGCACCGCGTACTTGGGGAGGTTGGCGCGGGCATGCCTGTTTTTTTTTGTTTTATTGTGGTTAGGACAAACCCGCTCACACGAGGAAAGGAAGAGTTGATCAAGCCCTTTGGCAGTTTCAACAAGAAGATAAGGGAAACGAGCACTGAAAAGGGAAGAAGACCCACCTCAGAAAGTCCGCATAGTCGAAGCCCTCCCTTTTCGATTCATCGATCAGCAGCGCCGCCGCGCCGGCCCGCCCCTCGTGGCCCGGGAGCTGCACGCCGTAGACGACGGCCTCGACGACGCCGCGGCCGTACCCGCCGAGGACGTCGCTCACCTCGGCGGTGCTGACGTTCTCGCCCTTCCAGCGGAAGGTGTCGCCGAGGCGGTCGCAGAAGAACCAGCGGCCGTCCGGGTCGCGGCGCAGGGCGTCGCCGGTGCGGAAGTAGGTGTCGCCCTTGGCAAAGACGTCGCGGGCGATCTTGGCGCTGGTGGCGCCCTCGTTGTCCCAGTAGCCGCGGAAGGTGCGGCCCGGCATGCTGCTCTGGGGGTCGAGGCGGACGAGGATCTCGCCGCCCTTGTCAAAGGGGACGGCGGCGGCGAAGCCCGTGGCCGGGTCGCGCAGCAGCTCGCCCGTCTCGGCGTCGGTGGCGGCGGGGACGTACATGCCCCTGAAGAGGAACCGCAGCAGCAGGCCGTGCACGCCGAGCGAGCGGGCCGTGAAGTCGCCCCTGCTCGAGTTGTCGAGGCCGAACATGAGCTCGGTCGAGTTGTAGAACTCGTGGACCGTGCCGATGCCGAAGCGGTCGCGGAACGGCACCCACACGTCGCCGCGCAGCCCGTTGCCCAGGATCGTGTGCACGGAGTGGGCGCGGTCGAGGGGCGACGGCGGCTGCGCGAGGAGGTACCGCAGGGCCTCGCCCACGTAGATGAAGAAGGTCGCGCGCGAGGCGCGGATGTCGTCCCAGAAGGCGCGGGCGTGGAACTTGGGCGCTATGCATAGCGTGTCGCGGGTCTGGGCTGTTAGTTTGCAAGACGACGACAAGCCAGCCAGCCAGCCAGCCAGTCTGTGGCTGGGGAAAGGACATCAGCCCGAGATACGCACCAGGAATTGCAGGATGGCGTGGAGACCGCCCGTCATGTGGTAGTACGGCATGCAATTGTAGCACCTCTGGTTTTCGCCGCTGATCTCACCGAACCCGCGTCGCTTCACCGTCGCCGACATGAAGGCAACGGCCATGGGGAACGTGATCGCCTTCGGCAGGCCCGTAGTGCCGCTCGTGTAAGCCAGGGCCAGCGGCGCCTCCACGCCGACGTTCCTGCGCAGCTCATCACCGGGCCGCAGCGGCTCCGTGCCGAGGACCTGGCCGCGCACGTCGGCCAGCTTGCAGATGCGGTGGCCGCCGGCCTCGAGGTCGCCGCGCACGGCGTACAGCCGGCCCAGGAGGTCGGCGTCGCCGTCGGCGAGGATGAGCCTCACCTTTGCGATCTCGACCGAGTGGATCAGGGCCTTGGCGGCGAGGTTGGTGTTGACCAGCGCCGGGGCGGCGCCGATGGCCAGGAGACCGTACCAGGCGCAGACCATGTCCGGGGAGTTGACCATCAGGAGGGCGACGAAGCCGCCGGGCTGGACGCCCTGGGCGAGGAACCATTGCGCGTACTGGTTGACGCGGGCGTAGGTCTGGTTGTAGGTGAGGCACTCGCCGTGCGACCAGATGGCTTCTGAGTCGCCTTTCTCCTTGACTGCATCTTCAAAGTAGTAATATATAGAAAGTCGATTTTTGGAGGCTGTTATCTCAGATTAGTCAGGGTTCTGTAATTTTTTTTGGAGGAAGCGTGAGGGTGGCCTGGTGATGGTGATGCTGTTGGGGGGGGGGGGGGAGGGGGCGCCGCGGTTATGATCTACACCCATGAGGTAGGCCCTGATAAGATCCTCACCTGTTTTCATCAGCTCTGCAAAAGCTGCTCTACGGCCCATGAGAAAGCTAACATCTTGGCTGATGGAGAAGCGCGCATTGAGGTAGGCGAGGCCTGCCAGGGCAGCAGCAGCTTGACCCACGAGGGCAGGGACTGTAGGTGCCGGCATCAGTTAAGGCTGTTCGAAACGATAAAACCTAGGTTGTTTTGGAGGAGACTTGAGGATATAGAGACTCACCCAGTGACATGGCCCTACTGCTGTGCCGATCAAGTTCCTCGTCGTGGTCTTATCTGGATCAGAGCAGTAAGGGGTGTCTGATTCAACGTCGACTTGGCAGGTAGCGACGATGCAGCTTGGCCAGTGTAGCAATCACCGCACAACCTTAAGGCAGTTTGAGTTCGGACGAAGACTTCTTTTGTTGTTCGGGGCCCAGAATAGCTTCACAGAAGGGGTCTCAGGCACGCATGCCTCGACAGGAACAGAAGCGAGCGAGATATAAGTCAGATCCTGTTAAAAGTACTGGGTCCGCCTTTCACAGCTGGGCATGAACAGTCCAGTCCGGTCCAGTCACCACACCTGGTTGTCCTTGACGGATATCACAACCAGTTGAGTCCGACCACTTCGAAATGCGGTTTTGATCAGGTGCGAGTCAGACCAGGCTGTCATCCTGGACAGCGATAAGAGGCAGCACGGAAAAGTGCTGAGAGAATACATGTTTCCTCCCTACAGTTTCCCTCATCTGTTTCACTCACCCACCGAGCCGTGGGACACTTGAACTGGTCGGCCATGCAGCTGGCGGCAGCTAGGATGGATTGAGAAGAGAGCCGAGGCTCGCAGGGCCAGATTCCCAGACGGGGCCAGGTGGAGAACAGGAAAGGCCTCCGCTTGGTGGATGGGCTTGGGTGAGATGAAGCCATGTGGTTTCATTGAATGCACCCTTGGGCCTGCCTGCATTGCATGCAGAGAGGCAGTGGATCATTGATGCGATGGAGGGAACAGGGATCGTATCCGTGTTCCGGATATGTCGAGCGCACTTGTATCTGCGTCCACATCCACACTCTCAGCACCAGTAGCCCGCCCGGCTGGGAGATGAGGATACTGAGAGGAAAAATGAGATATGACCAACGTGGTTGATGGTTGGTGGTCGGGTGAGATGCAGTGACTGTATATGTATGCCATCTGCATGTTTCACAGGAAACGGTGAAAGACGGAAGTTCAATCCATACGCGTACACAGGATGGGGTTGATGCAGGATGCAAGGCGGAAGAAGTGAGAGGGACAAAATTGGCGAGCCTGCAGGAACCGAAACCAGACCAAAGAGACTGACGGATTGACTGACTGCCTGCCTGCCTGCCTGAATTGCTCATCAGCACAGCAAACAGACCTTACCAGTGTGTCAAAAGTGAGTCCCTCACAAGCAACAAATGCAGACCTACTTCACAAGCAGAGAGGCCGCTGCAGAACTGACTCACTCGTTGGGTCGAAGATGGAGACGGCTGTGGACATTCCCAACAGTCTGCAGGTCCGTTCTGTGAAGGTTCGGATCCGAGCCATGTTCCTGCAAGAAGGTGACGGAGAAGGGTGACACGACCAGGACGAATGGGTCTTTGCTTGCGAACTGGTAAAAGTCCATTTGATTGACGTTGCATGCCGAGGTCCTAGTCTAGCATGCCACACGGCGGCTAGTGGGCTGGGCACTGCGCTGTACGGAGTAGACTACTGCACTGCACTGCACCTTGGCTGGACTGCAGTCTCTGCTTCTCCCAGCTGGCTGCCAGCTGTCCAATTCTCCCTGCTCAACTGGCCCGTGCACACTGCCCACGAAGAGCCGATTTTCGAAATTCTGCCAGCCAAATCGGAGCTAGCAGCCGCACGCCCCATTTTTGGCATTTCGATTTTGATCTCGACGTCTGACCTCGCGAACTTCCTACTTCAACCTCATCCTCGACAGCACATACCCAACGCTTCGACAGCAACCCGCCGACCACCCCTTTCCTCACGTCAATCACTCCCCAGGAATCCCTCAAATCATTCAAAATGGGTGGCGGTATCTCTGTTCGCGATGTTGATGTAGGTGTCCCAACTCTTCCAGTCTGACCATCCCACACGACCTGCAAAACGATATCGAAGACGACAATATGCACGACGACAATCTCAACAACCTACGAGAGCCACACGACAACCGATCGCACCCCATAGCCATTGCCTCGAGAGGGAAATGAACCGCTCAATCGAGTCGACTTTGCGCATACAATATGGAAGGGCATCGGCTCGATGTACACACTCAAAAAGAAACATACACCGTGGAGCAGGCGTGAGGGGGTCGAAAGACCTCTGAAGACGGAATAATTGCTGATGGTGTTTTGTTTTGTTCTGCAGTCGCACAAGTTCATCAACGCATACGCTGCTTTCTTGAAGCGTCAGGGCAAGCTGCCCATTCCCGGTATGTGATAAAACCTTTTGACGATCCCCTCCTTCTCGTGATGTCCCCAGATCTTCCGGCTAACCACAAACCCATAATCCAGGCTGGGTTGACACGGTCAAGACCGGCCCCGCCAAGGAGCTGCCCCCCCAGGACATCGACTGGTTCTACATCCGTGCCGCCGCTGTCGCCCGCGCCGTCTACCTGCGCAAGACCATCGGTGTCGGCCGTCTCCGCAAGATCCACGGAACCGCCAAGAACCGTGGTGCCCGCCCCTCCAAGCACGTCAACGCCTCCGGCTCCGTCGACCGCAAGGTCCTGCAGTCCCTCGAGAAGATCAACATTGTCGAGATCGACGAGGAGAAGGGAGGCCGCCGCATCACCCAGGCTGGCCAGCGTGATCTGGACCGTACGTTGCCATCCTCAGTTCCGTCTCGGTCGACCCGGCCCTCATGAACTGCCATACTGACTTGATATCCTGCAGGCATTGCTGCTCAGACCGTTGCCGTTGAGGAGGAGGAGGAGGATGACGAGTAAACTGTCTGCCTCGAAGTATGATGGTGGCGTCGGGTTTGGGCTTTTTAACTACGGATTGCTTGGTCATAGGGCGTCAAAAAACGGGATCAATCTGGAATGATCACAACGGATCTCGTCTCGGAAGTTTTGGGGAAATGATACCACGTCAACATGAATGACCCGCCGCGTCCGTTTCTGTTGCCGGTGAAATGCTATCGCAGAGATCAAATCCAAGCTCGCCTGTCCAACCCCAACATGACACATGGTCTGTGAGCTGTGACGATGCGCCCAGGCAATGTTCTACGTTTGATGACCATGACATTTAATGTGTTTGTGCACTGAGAATGCCTCATGGCTGTATGCTCGTCCACGCAATGCAATACCAAAGGTAGCCACCGACGATTGACACCAAACCGCCAGAAAACTCCAAAAGTGCAATATGCACACTAGCTGCTATTGGCAGTCACATTTGTTGATGCGTTCTCTGCACGGGGGCTGCACGTCATCAACGTCGTCCCATCCTGAATGTGGCCATGCTTTCCCACTCATGCGAAGGACTCTACCCATCGATCACCCCCTTTGCAACCTCAGGGAGGTAGGTTCACGAAGAGAACTGCACCGCCAGGCCGACGCCCTGGAACGGCGCGTCCAGCCTCTTGAGGTCGACGTCCGTGCCAAGGCTGAACAGCAGGGACTTGTAGCGGCCCTCGTACATGAGCCCGACCCGCATGTGCTGGTCGCAGCGGCACTTGACCACGCCGGCGGGGGCGTCGTCCCCGCCGTTATCCCACGCGCCCTCCTCACCGGGCGATGAAGACTCCCCCGGCCCCGCGGTGCTGAGCTTGGCCCCCGTCGAGGGGTCGTATGCTTCCGGCGGCGCCCTGTTGTCACCACCATCGTCGTCGAGCCGCCACTCCAGCTTCGCCTGGAAGCTCCGCTCGTCCGTGGCTCGTTTCGCCGCCGGTAGTAGCGCGGCGGCCGCCGCCGTGGTGGACCCCGCCGCCGCTGCCGCGGTCTTGATGGAGTTGTTGTTGGCCGCCCTCGTGTGCATCGCCTCGGCGAGGCTCGGGTCCACGTCCCGATCCAGCCCTGCCGTCCTGGCAGCGAGGACCGCCTCCGCCTCCTGTGGTGGCGGCGGGACAGCCGTTTCCGCGGCCCCACCACCATCACCGCCCTGCCCCTCAGCAGCAGCAGCAGCAGCAGTAGCCACCCCCGGCGGCAGCGAGCCCTCCTCCTCCTCCTCCTCCTTCCTCGCCGCCGCGCCGCCGCCGCCGCTGCCACTGCTGCCGCCCCGCCACAGCTCCACGCCGACGGCCCAGTCGCTCTCGTAGCTGTAGACGTTGAAGCCGAACTGGCTGGCCAGCGTGCAGCCGCGGCCCGCCATGACGGCGTAGGTGGCGCTGAAGTGGCCCAGCAGGTTGAAGGTCAGCGCCGCCGTCAGCGGCGTGCCGGCGTGCGTCGGCAGCGTCTGGAACCGCCCGCCCAGGCTGAGCCCGCCCGACTTGTTGAGCAGCCCGTAGTAGATCTCGCCGCCGACGCTGAAGCGGCCGTTGATGCGCTCCTTGTCGGCGTTGACGTTATTATTGTTACTGCTGCCGCCGTGGCTGTGATTGTTGTTGTTGTTGTTGGCGGGGTTTGTTGCTGCGTCAGGGGAGGGCGAGGGTGTTGTTGTTGTTGTTGTTGTTGCCGGGACGGGTACGGTCGTGCTGAGCTGTGTTGTTGTTGTTGTTGCTGCTGCTGCCGCCGCTGCCGCCGCTGTACCTGAGAAGGTCTCCGCGCCGCCGACGTGAGCCGGTGACAACAGGGCAGGGGCCGGCGGGTTGGTGGCGTTCCACAGGCCGCGCAGGCCGAGCACGCCGCCGTCCGAGGACGCGAGCGTCTCGACGCCGAAGCGGCCGGCGGGGTCGTCCCAGGACGCGAGGGCCAGGGCGGTGCCGCCGTGGCGCAGGGACTCCTGGCTGACGGCGCGGAGGGTGAGGTTGACCTCGGGGGTGACGCGGGCGGCGAGCAGGGCCTCGAGCCTGCTCTCGGGGAGGTACAGGCGGCCGTAGACGAGGCCGTGGCCGACGGCGTGGGCGGCGGCCGCGGTCGACAGCGGGCGGTAGCTGCGCAGGAGGTCCGGCAGGGGGATGCGGTCCGAGCTGGTGGTCGCGGCCGCCGGGAGGGTCGAGTAGAGGTACGAGACCCAGCCGTCCTTTATGCCGATGCTGTACGAGGTGCCGAACCTGGGCCGCACGAAGGAGGACAGGGTGATCCTGCTGCCCGTGGGCGTGGGGAAGTGCAGCAGGGAGCGGGATGTGAGGTCGAGGTTCGAGTACTGCGGGATGGGTCAGCAAGCTGCGATGCTTGGGGATTTGAGGGGAGATGAGAGGGGGGTGGGCGGGTTGGGTGTGAGTTACGCTGTTGTCATATGTGTTTCCGCCACTTGCTGTGATGAAGGCCTCTTGGAGGTATTCTATAAAGTCACGCATCTTGTTTGGTGCTCAGGAAGGGGGATGGCACAAGATGCTGTTGTCCCTGGACCAGGCGAGGGCTCAGCGGCCCTCGCGGCGGCGAACCCTGCAGCGTCGTGGCAGCGCCTTTGTGACACCAGAGCAGTTTTCATGGGGATTTTGAGTCTCGACGACTGGGGGAATCTTCCGGCCGCAGATCTTCAGATGCTCACTGTGAGAAAGAGATGAGATGTAGCATGGTGTACTGATGCTGTCAATGCTGTGGTGAGTGTGCATCTGAGGGTCCGTGCACAGCCTCGATGGGTTCTACTGAAACCCTTACCCTTGCTGTGAGGCTGTCGGGACTCCAGGGGCCTGCTGCTCTTCACTTCAAGTCTTCGCCCATGAACCGTGGAAGCCACTTCCTCTGTGGAATGCTCCCGATCTAAGAAAAAAAAAATGGAATTGCTTGAACGATACCTAATCCTTGGAGACGCTTACAGGGCGTAAAGCTCCGGGAGCTGGGTGGGGTATGTCCAAATTGAGACTTCACATATAAGATAGCTTGAGCAATGAAGATTTTTTTTTTTTTTTTTTTTTTCACTGTTTTCTGAGTGCACTGATGATGGACACCTGTGTAGTTAACCGGTTCAACTTGAATATGTGCGAAAGTGCAATGCAAAACCTAGAACTTCCACTTTTGAAGACCAACATCGATCCGTGAACACCTCAAGATGTTTCTTGCCCTACACTGAACCATGATAAGCGGTGCAGATGAAGACACCGCAGATGAAGACCCGTGGACGGGGCTGTACCTCAGAACCTGACCGTTCTGCTAAACAGCAATAATTAGACAGAGGAAACAAAGATTTTGTACCGGTCAACAATAATGACTTTTGAGTGGGAAAAAAATCATTGATGCAAAAAACAAAATAGTTCCGTAGAGCCTGTTAGACGCAACAAGCAGGGTGTAAACCGGAACGAAGGTAGAACATAGCCGTGGCGATCTCGAGGGTGTGTTCAAGTCACTGCAGCTGGCAGCGCATCACAGCAGAAAAACGATGGTTTCCTCGATGGTGGTAGACCCGAGGGGCAGGCCGCAGGTCGCGGTCAGATCGTGCAAATAGTGGAAGTGATGACAAAAGAGCCGTCGAACGGCGGCACAAGTCGGAAATGAAAGTACCCCTTGGCAGCATCAGAGACCCGGTGCAATCAAGCTTCCGTGGTCTCTTGGGCGAGAGCCTGAGTAGCGTAGATGGTCTGCCAGAACTTGCTGATGGCGCCCGATGCGTTGATTAGGTTTCCCTCGGGCTCCCAGCTATTGTTTTCGTGCGGGTAGTCCTTCCACTTCACCAAGTACAAGCGGCCGTCCTCCTCCTTCGTGTCGAGGATCTCCTCAAGCTCGTACTCCAGAGACATCGTCGGGGTTTCTCTGTCCATATGGTCCTCTGAACCGAGAGCAGAGGACAACCCAATCGGGATTGGAGATACAGGCAGCTGGGTAATTCCGATCGATTGGTTGAGGGACTGCGGAGTCGGCATCGCATACGGGTTGTGGGAAGGTGGCGTGATGGGGGGAATGGCATAGCGGACACCACGCTGATCAGGCATCTCCCAGACGGGTGAGCCTCTCTTCTGATTATCGTAAGGCTCTCTCTGGTCCAGATGACTTACTGCGGCGGCTGGGCGGTTTGAAGGCGTCCATAGTTCAGGGACGACGTTATCTCGGACGGCAGTACTTCCGCCTTCGGCTATTGTTGCAGACGCCTCGATAATGCCCTGCGGCTCATGCTCGATAGTGCTGTCGGTATAGTACCCGTCAATCTCATCTTCGATGACGTCCATATCGTCGTCATCGCTACCACCAAGTGCGCGTCTTGCGGCACTATCAAGTGCCTTGCATGACCCGTCAAGTTTGTAGCGGAGCTGCTCCCGCCAGCCATGCGTGTACCATTCGCGAGGTTTGCAAACGATCACAAGGCCGGCTTTTGAGCGCAGAAGGTTCAGAAACTATTCGAAGGAACTTAGCATGGGCCCTCTTTCATACGAGTGGAATACTTACATCAAGACAAGATTTACAAGGCTTGTGATCCAGCTCGATGATAGTGTGAGAAAGCCGGGCTGGTAGTTTCTGGAGCTGCACATGCTGCAGGAGCTTTTCGAGGTTGGACTTTGTGATGGCTTTGATCCCCAGCACAAAAGAGAGCGACTTCAGTAGGACGTGAACGCCGAGCTGCTTCTCGGCGTGGCACGAGACAAAGGCACCCTTCCTCTCAGCCGGATCCCCTGCGAATCTCTAGTAAATGGTCAGCGCGTTGGAGACCACGCTGAGAAAGGTGGAGGGGCTTGGGGGAGGGCAGAGGATCGATTTCTAGTTGTTTTTAAAAAGAAAAGGGAAAGAGAAACCTACATAGTCCAACCAATTTCCAGGCAGGTGGAAACCGTAGATGGCGCATGTCCGTCGCACAAGGCTCGTGTATTCCTTGTTATCCAGCACGTTTTGTCCGCGAATGCCGCCCCAGCCCGACACCGCGAACGTGGGCGTACCGTCCTCGTTCAGCCCGTGGATGACGGCTGTGCTCTTGCGCTCAAGGTCGCGGTCGACCTCCGTGCTGGCGATGGGCCTTAGCTCCACGTACTCGAGGTGCCTGCCAGTCAGCGACCGTATGAAGACAGTGCGGCCGGTGCGCTCTGAGAAGGCCTGAGGGGTTTGGCCCGAAGGCGCTTGCTCTGTGGGCTTCTTCGAAGGTTCCAGCTGCTGTGACCCGAGCTGGGCCTGAGCTTCGGCTGGGACTTGGGTACGAGCCCTCTTGATATCGCGCATGATCGCTTTCAGCCTCCTGATGATCTGACCTTGTCCGTGCAGGTTGAGACCGCTGGTTGCAACGTGCTTGTACTTTCGTCGCAGATCTTCAGCAAAGTTTGACCTGATGTAATCGAGGGTAGTACGGTCCTGGTAGTCCTTCTTGTCGGCATAAGCGTTCTTGATCCAGAGGTACTCGAAGATCTTGTGACGGCCGTACAGTGCGGCCAGCATCAGCGGGGTCGAGCCGATTGCTGTTCTGCAGTCGACTCCGACCTCTCGGTTGCCGAGCAGCTCACGCACTTTCGCGTAGTCGTCCTTTAGGACAGCGACGTGGATAGGGCCCAAGCCGTCGGGGAGGGCAGGCTCAGAGCCCACGTCGCTGGCGCCTGCGACGCCCAAGTCGGCCGCCATGATTGAATGCGTTCCTTCCAAGGCTTTTTCGGGTCGTTCGTTAGTTGCATTTCACGACAACGAGGCAATACAAGCATGAAACTTTCAAAACACCATGACGCAGAACGAACGCAACAACGTGAAGAAACATGATTGCAAGTACAATGATACGTGGATTGAAAAGTACTGGACAAGCGGTAGTAAACAATAAGAGCAGTTGATTGTGGATGGAACTTACCACTCTCTCACCGTTGCTTCGATCGTTGTCTTGGACTGCTGCACTTCGTGAGAGCTGTTGCAGGATGAAGGTGATGAAGGGATTGAAATTGCGAGGTTCGCAAAAGAATCAGAGCAACAAGCTTGCGGTGGCTTCGGGGGAAGTCGCAGCAGTCGAAATGGCCGCGCAGATGGGCCCGTCGACTGGTTGAGAAGATCAATCAGCTCGAAAGCTGCCCTGATCTGAAAGATGGGGGGCGAGTTGGACGAAAGACTTCAGACGAAGAAACTTCAGACGAAGCGACAGCTAGAATCTCAGATCTTGCCGGGAAGAGAAACGTCCCTAAAGACAATAATAAGAATTGTATACATATGTCCTATACTGAAGGTTGAGATTCGTCTTGACACAACTTTCGCATCATTTTCTATCTTTGCTTGTGCACCGCTGTGAATCACCACAACTTTTGAGTCATGTCTACTCCTAGCATCATCGGCACTTACCGTAGATACAAAAGGCTCAGTGGTCAGCCTTCACTACACCTACGTTCGGAGGCGACAGGCACAACATGGCATGAGAGTGGACCGAACAGTCGACGAGCGAATGGACATGACAAGATGGCATAGCCAATGCACAGTAACATTTCAGCCGCCCATTCTTTCGAGTGGGTTCCAAGCTCTTCTCCCATTCCACGGTCGATTTGCAGTCGCGTGCTTGGCGTCTAGTCCAGAACTTCCATCCAGACTAGATACACGCTTACCTAGGCAGATAGTCCTTGTAGAATTTCTTCATACAAAAAAGAGACCATCCTTTACCCGACGCCCGTATACGCACGCTTACCGACCGATATACTTCAGCTCCAGCCAGCGCAGAGGAACATAGAAGACCAAGGTAAACACCAAGGTCAGCTCGTTCGCCAGGTCTCCACCAGCGCTCCCCAGCAGCTGGCCGATGGGTCCGGTGAACCAAGTCTCGACCATGCCGAGCACCCAGCCCACGACACCAACCAGGAAGGCAGCCAGCGCGGCGAGGCCGAGGGGGAGCCTCGAGGGGTCGTTCCAGGCCTCGAGGTCGTAGTTGTCGCAGCTGGCGCCGCGGAACAGGTAGTGCTCGCACCAGAGGATGACGAAGAAGGAGGTGGCCCAGTAGCCGAGCAGGGAGAGGAAGTTCTGCAGGTAGGCGTTGAGGTGCTCGCGGCCGCCGGCGGCGATGCCCAGGGTGATGCCGAAGAGCACGACGGTCCAGACGAAGCGCGGGATGCGGGCGAGCGGCCTGGCGAACTGCTGCACCGACAG
Organism: Diaporthe ilicicola; assembly: GCA_023242295.1. Classification (NCBI taxonomy): domain Eukaryota; kingdom Fungi; phylum Ascomycota; class Sordariomycetes; order Diaporthales; family Diaporthaceae; genus Diaporthe; species Diaporthe ilicicola. Next base: position 279,964 of record JALPVH010000004.1, on the reverse strand, counting down.
GGCCGACGAGTACAGGTTGATGCAGTTCATGCCGATGCCGGCCAGCACGAGCACCACGAGCACGAACTTGGCGAACCCCCGCGGGAACAGCATCGTCTGGATCAGGAACCCGACGCCCTGCTCGTCGTACACGTCGGCCAGCTCCTGGTCCGCGCCCATGGCGGACCCCACGCAGCAGCCGAGGACCATGCCGACGCAGGTCGAGATGCCGATGCCCAGTGTGGTGAGGGTGAAGACCTTGGTCTTGGAGCTGTAGGAGGAGAGAGAGAGAGGGTTAGAATGATACAAGCCCAGTCGCTTGTCCGGGCGCGGGGGCATTGGGCGCAGGACAAAGCCAACAGCAGGAATTTTTTTTTGAAATCCACCTACGTGCTAGTGGGGTGCTGGACATAGTAGTCGGCAGCGATGGTGGCCCAGGAGACGGACGAGCCGTAGACGACGGCCAGCAGCGACAGCACGGCGCCGGCCTTGTCGTTGCCGGTCAGGGTGCTCTTGGTGGCGATGTCGGAGCGGGGCGCCATCTCGCCGTACATGATCATGAAGAGCACAAAGAAGACGGCCCAGGCGTACTTCTGGTACTCGAGGATGGCGCGCAGGCCGCAGAAGTTGAGGGCGGAGCTGCAGACGGCGATGATGACGATGCCGACGATGGAGCTCAGCCTGCCGTCGGACACGGCCGACAGGGCGGAGCCGGCGGTGATGGAGCCGACGGCGCTCCAGCCGATCTGCGAGATGACGTTGAGGGCGGCGAGGATCTTGGAGGGGTACCAGCCGAAGCTGTAGCGGGCGATGGACATCTGGCGCAGGCCGGTGCCGGGCCCGAGGGTGGCGCACCAGCCGGCGACGGCGGCGCCGAGCAGGGTGCCGAAGATGGTGATGGGGATGGTCTGGCCGAGGTCCAGGCCAAACTCCCAGCCCAGGAAGCCCGTCGACAGGCACGAGACGTTCATGGTGGCGCCGGCCCACAGCAGGGCCATGGTGGCCTGCTCGTGCCACGACTGCGGCCGCTTGTCCTCGGCGCGCATGCGCTGGATCGCCTGCGACTCGATGCCCAGCTTCGAGTCCAGCGTCGCCTCGAGCGACAGCAGCCGGTCCAGCACGCCCGAGCCGCCGCCGCTGCTCCCCACCGACTGCTGCTCGCTGGGGCTGCTGATGTCCTCCGAGTCTGAGCCTGCGGGCCGCGAGGCCACGCGCTCGAGCTGCTTCTTCTCCACGTCTTGAGGCATCTTTTTTTCGGGGGGGGGGGGAGGGGACAAGGGGAGAAGGGGAGGTGGTGTCCGCTGTCGTCGCGCCGCTATGTTGCTCACTCGTCTGGCTGCTCAGGTGGGTTTATTTAGGCTCGTCTCCCCCATCTTGGGAGAGAGAGAGAGAGAGAGAGAGAGAGAAAGAAGAGAGAAGGAGAAGAAAGACAGAAACAGAAGCTGAACACGCGACAGTCATGGACCCTATCCTATGTGCGGTTGTGAATTTTTCCCACTGGTGTGAGCGTTGTGGAGTCGGACCCCTTTGGGCTGGGCCGCTGGGTGCATTATCCCCCGTAGATACGTAAAAAGAGCTTGTTTCCCAGGCTTCTCCATGGTTGACTCTTATCTCGAGGCCCACAATTTGCAAGGGGCTAGAAGGGCTGTGGACATTCATTCGATATGTATAGCGTCTGCCATGTTGCCACAACGGTTCGACCGAGGTGTGCCCGCCCACGTTGTGCGAGAAAGGTGTAGATACGACATATGTCGGTGCGGTTTGCGTCAGGGGATTTCGGGGGGCCTGTCCACTGTTCGAGATAGGCAGGTGGTCAGGTTTTGAGAGGACATGACCCTGACTTATAAGATTGAAATTTTACACCCCCAACGGCAATGATAATGCCAGGGTTTAACCCTGGACATCTCACCATTATTACTTAGAGATGCATTTCATGATGTATGATCGGGCGTGATCGCAACATTGGAGCACACTCACCGTAGTAGACAGATGTTTTGATTTTTACTTCTTGTCCAACCTCTGAACATTTGACATTTTTCAGTGCCCATTGTTTGGACGAGATGGGGCCAGCTTGTGTGGCGTAGACATTTAGATTTTGGAGTCATCTCACATGGCTAAGGCAGCCAGGTCACAAGGGCCACCACACCCCGGCCTGGGCCAGATGACCGGGCTCAGCAGTCACATTTCCAAACCGCCTTGTCAGTTGCGTGAAAGATGAAGAATGGGTGGGAAAAAAACACCCTTATTATTCAAAGCGTATTTCTTTCCTTTCAACTTCTCATCATTGTCCGCTCGGATCCTTCCCATAGACTCAGACACGTCTCACCTGCTTACAACCCTTGCACGCCATTCCAACATAGCCAGGCAGCTAGTCTAGACACTTGCATATACATCATATTATAGGCTGTTTTGAGAATTCCCATATAGAGTCAAGTCATGGCTCCTCAACATCCAAATATGTCCTCTCGGCGCTCGAGGCCACGACAGGCAAGACCCGCCACGCGGCCATCCCGCGAAAGGAGCGACGTCAGCCGGCGCCTCGGCCAGCACGCCCTGAGGTACGCAGAAGGCAGATATCCTCAGCGACGTGAGCCGCAGGCCAGCAGCAGCAGCAGCAACAACAACAGCAGACATGGCCGTAATGACCACCAAGGAGGACAGTCAAACCAGCACGACGAGGGCGGCCCAGGGTTCGGTCAGGCCGCCATGAGCGTGCTAGTTGGTCAGCTGCTGGAGGAGGTCATAGAATACGTCGTGCGCCACAACTTCTTTAGGAGGCAGAGAAGCGACAACAGCACCAGCAGTAGCAACAACAACAACAACAACAACAACCCGCCATCCGCAGCTGCGACTACTTCTGCCGCCGCCGCCGCCACCACCACCAGAGGGGCCGAGACGCAGCAGCAGCAGCAGCAGCAGCAGCAGCAGCAGCCACATCTACAACAGTCCCACTCCCAGTCCTCATTCGAGGAGAGGCAGCGCCGCCGGCGCCATAGGCGGAGCGAGGTGCTCATGACCTCGCTGGACCGGCTCTCGGCCGAGCTGGAGACGACGTACGACGCCCTGATGCGCGTCAGCCACACGAGCCCCCGCGGCGGAGAAGAACAAGGCAGCACCACCACTGGCACCCCTGTTTGCGGTGATGAGCAGCAGCAGGAGCAGCAGCAGCAGCAGCAGCTTGTTGCGAACGTGAGTGACCTGCGGCGGGCCATCACGCGCAGCCTGGCCAGGATAGAGTCGATCCGGCATCACCACCGGGCCATTAATAGCATGCGGGGGTCCAGGGGCGCGAGGGCTGCGAGGCTGGGGTCGGCCGTGTCCAGGGGTGGGTCTGACGTTCGATAGTTGGTGTGAGGAATACCTGCTGTGAGTGAGGATATCTGGAGTTTTGGAGTCCTGGAGTTCTGCGTGCTTGCTTGTTTTTAATGACCTTATGCCTCGTGGATGAAGCTTATATTGCATGTGGTAGACTTGGAACTGGCGCCTTGGTTGACGAAGCAGTAAGACTCATATGCTGCAACGATAGAGATCAATGAAACTTTTTTGACTCACCGATTCCTAGTATATATTAACTAGGGCGAAAATGAACATAGGCCTATGTTGTCACTCGAGACTTGTCTGACTATGCATGTATGGACAGTATGATAGCCCTTGGCAGTCGACAGCCTTGGCGACTGCATGATAACATCAACAGCACAGCTTAAGTAGAAATCCAACGGCCTCGGATAGCTTGGACTTGTGGCATCTCGAGGATGTCCGGGCTTGATGTCGCTATGAACGATTACAACAAGTTCAACATGCAATCGAAAAGTTTTCCTTAGACGTTAAGGCTCGCTTACAGCACACATGCATACTATTGATTGTTGAAGTAGCACCTCTTAAGAAGGCGGAGGAATACGACCCGTTGGATTCTTGCATTCACAATAGTACTGTGCCAAAAATTTGTATTTATTAGCTCGGTGAGCACGCCTCCGTGTATGATCAATTCCTCTCATTTCGGAGCAGACCACAGTCCGAAAAGAACTTGAGTTTTATATTTGTTAGGTCTGGCAGGAACGGCGTGGCTAATCAATTTGGAATTTACAAATACAAAACTCTTCGCGTTCTTGAAAACTTGCGCGTTCTGGCCTGTTGAACCTTGTGATCACTAGACGTAGCCTGTCCAAGGGAGACTCGAATATCCCGACCACTGATGGCCACTCTTCCAAAAAAAGGCCTCGAAATCATTTGAAGGATTTAACCGTCTTACTCCGCGCCGTATGAATGTTGTATAGTCATGAGAACCCAATATTGCGCGCCCCCGCCCCCCTCTCGATGAGGAAACGTGACTCAGGGGCTTGCATACCACAAAACCGTCCACACACGTGGCTCAAACTCCCGTAAACGCCTTCTGTAGTGACAGCCATCACCATACATCTCATCACAATATCACATCGCCTCCAACAAAAAGATTGCTTCGATCAATCACCCAATCCCATCATGCCGACATACCGGGTTTCTTGCCCCCAACTCCGGTGGTTCCGTTTTTTCACGCCGGCGGATCAGCAGCCGGGGCCGGGTCCGGTGCCGGTGGCGGAGGTGGGGGAGGAGCGGCGGCGCCCTCGGAAGACCGTGACGTCTTTGAGCTCTTTGAGCTGTGATGCTGGTGGTGCCGGTGCCGCCGCCGCCGCCTGCTGCGGTGGAAGCGGACAGTATAGCGGTACCGGTACAGGAACAAGATGCTTGCGGTGATAAAGACCCCGAGGAGGACGCCCACCACGATGCCGATGGTGGTGTTTGTGCTCGAGGTGGCGTCCCTCTTCCACAGCGCCGCCCATGCATTGGGCATGTGGTGCGACAAGCTTGAGGTGGTGGTGGTGACATGTGGGATCGCGTCCGGCGCCGGGGCGGCCCGCGCGGTGGGCGGTGGGGTGGAAGCAGGCGCGCGGGAGGGGAGCGGGATATACATCCAATGCTAAAGTTTTTTCGAGGGTCTATTCTTGCGTATACTCGGGGGACTTGCTGAGAGGACAGGATACCCGCGAGGCGATGTCGAGTGGAGATGCAAACGACATGTCTGAATAGCAGCAGTCAAGCCAAAAAGTGATGAAGTACACGTGGTGAGATTGGAGAAAGGAAGACAGAAACGGGCAAGACACAGCCGTTGGATCCAGGGGCGACCGGGGGCTGGTTCTGAGAGCAATTTTTTAAACTTTTTCCTTATTGTTAGCGACCTGCCATCTCATCTTTCTCCTTTGCGGCCCGGACGGCCAATCTGTAGGAACCGCCCATCGTGCCACCCACCCGGGCACCACCAACTCGCCGCTGCTTGGCGGCATGTGACACCTCACACAAGGCGAGAACCGAGATCCTTCGATGCGAGTTCCACGCCAGTCGTGTGGCACCCACACTGCAACGCGTCTTATGATATTATCATTCTTTCTGGAACCTCAAGTGTGGCCCCGTAAGTTTCACAGCGGGAACTTTGGAGTAGTGCAGGCTGGAGACTGGACTGGATACCTAGGTGCCTAGTCTACCTGTGTGGTGCTGAGGACGACGAATGGACCGACGGAGCGGGGCAATATGCATACCTAGGTACGTGCTTGCAGGTGGCACCGCGAATCCCAAGGCCTTCTTGACCCACTGATACGACAGGCCTGCAAGCCTGCAGGCCTCGGGCCTTCTGCTTGGCTGTATGCGTCGATTGGTGACGACTTGCAGCGTCGAGCTACTGCAGCTGTCCCACGCTCGGGCTTGCCTTCCGGGCATCACGGAATCGCCATCGATGCGAGGGTGTGGAAACTTCTGGCGGTTCAACAACGGTGCCGGTTGCCGGTGCACCAGTGAGCTTTCTTTCCCCCCCATATATAAAAGAAGAAGAAAAAAAACACCCTTCATAATGGTTTCCAATGCTGCCTTCAATGTTCCAATTTGTACGTACCTACATAGGTAGACTTCTGCCCGGCCCGTCAAGCTGGAGGGATCTTCATTACACGCCCTGTTCGTCGCATGTCAGCACATGCAGCTTCCCGTCGGCGTGGGCCAGCTGCCACAGGATGTTAATCAGTTGCGAGCATCATGTGGCCAGTCCTATCTGCTGTGCCACCTGCGCGCGAACGTTGCCCCGCGGCTTGATTTGAAGGCGGTGTCTGTTCGTTGTGTTTCCCAGCGCCATTGGTGAGCCGTCATGAATGGATGGCCGGTGGACAGGACTAATTAGCCCGTGGCCGTCTCCGGACTCTCGATGGCCAAGGCCCGTCTTTAGCAGGCCCAACAAGATTCCCCGGATTCCTCTTCCAGCCCGAGGACAGACATGCTTGTCATCGTTCTACCACTCGGATACACAACATGCGAGACAAGATAACGTGTGCCACTAAGAGTTCATGTACGGACGTTTTCTTTCTTTCATCAGCGGCAAAAGGTGGGGGAGGGGTCGGGTGAAGGTTGTGTTGCGGCCCAACAGGCCCTGCATTTGCCTGCATTTGCCTGCGTGCATGCATGCATGCATGCGCTTGCACACACCTCACATATGTGGTCGATTGGGACGCCAGCACAGCCTGTCACCCACCATCCCCAAGGGAGAGGCCATTATATAAATGTCCCCAAAATGCGATTGACCAATGACACAACAAAAAGTACGGCAGGCGAGGCGTCCTGTGCCGGGGCGCGCTTGTGCAACGCTGGTCCACTCGCCGCACTCCTTGTCGTTTAAGTGCAAAGCGAGGATGTCAAGGTCAGTCAGGATCGAGCGATCTGGATTGTATTTGAAAGATTTCCAGCAAGTCACAACAGTGGTAGTCTATCTATGTCGCCAAAGGTTGTTGGATGGTGTCTTTTTTGCCGGTCTCCCAGCCCTAACCTAACGTTGATAAACCTTGCTTGAATCATATTACAACACCATAATTATATGACAACATGCAAAATTTTATCTCAGCATATTGGGAGACAAAGAGAGATTAAAGCCAGCCTGGAATTTTTTTAAGGTCCTACATGGCATACCGTAGCGGGAAAATAAGGTGGGTAACATAGCATATCTAGCCAGATATGGCATATCTGCCCTGCTAAATCCAAATATGCCATATTAGCATATAACCTGGCTATCTACGTATTAACCACCTGCCTAGCGCCTAACTGCCTAAAGCCTAACGCCCGAATAAACCTTTAAGTAATAGGATATAGATAGCTATTATTATATATAAACGTATTAAGGAAATAAATTAATATATATTAAGGTTATTATTAATCTACCTAAAAGTTATAGCTAGCTAAAGTTTTAATTAAACCTAAATCTTAATATTAAAATAAGCAGTATTTAAAGTATTAATAAAACTATTATATACTAATCTATTTAAGCTACCTAAAGGTATTACTATAATCTACTTTTTAAAAATAATTATATTTATAATAAAATATATTATAAAATAAGGGAATTAATTAATACTATATAATATTTAAAGCTAGAATAAATATAATTTAAGGCTATAAAGGCTATAAGTAATAAGGAAAATATATATTAATATATATTAAGCAATAATTAAATACCGAATAAAAATAATTATCTATATTACTTAGCTATATACTTAGCGGTATATAATACGGTTAAGAGTAATATAGCAGTAAGCTTACTTAAAAAGGCTAATAAAACCCTTATAATAATTAAAAAGGTTATTATTAAACTTTTACGCTATATTAAAATTATTATCTTTATAGCTAATCTTAAGGTTTTAACCGCTATAACGGCGATTATTATAACCTTTTTACTATTAACCCTGCTATTTATTAAAAGGAATAAACGTATAGTAAATATAAATTAATTAATAAAAAAATATATAACATTAGAGTATATTAAAGAGAATATAATATCCTATATATAAAAAAGTAGCGCGAGATTATTATAGCTATAACCTTTACTAATATTATTATATTTACTATTATTATATCTACTGCTATTAAAGCTATTAGCTTAGCCGGTTAAAGGCTTTATAGGGTAAATGCTAGTTTATTAGGTAGGAAAATATATTAAAGGCTATTTAGTAAGAGAATAGCTACCTAAGCTTATTCCGCTTATCCCGCTAAATATTTAAAAAAGCTATAAGCCTAAAGAATAAGCCTAGGTAGTAGGGCAAAATATTAAATTACTAATAATAAACTAAATATTATTTAAATTAAATTTAAATAAAGGGTAATTACCAGATTAGCTACCGAATAAAGCCGGTAACTAGCTATTATACTGCTAGCTATTATACTGCTAGCCGGGGTATTATTAGCTGCTATATTATTAGCCGGGGTATTATTAGCCGGGGTATTATTAGCTAAAATATAAAGGCTATAGCTAGCTAGTAGCTATAGGTAGCTAGCTTAATAGATTTATTAATCGCTTTTCTATTATATAGTTTATCTTCTCTTTTATATAAATAGACTTATATTTATACTAATTATAGTTTTTATACTTTATTTAAATATATTATATATTTATTAACTTAAATAATAAAATATTAAATTTAATAGTATAAGAAGTATTATTAAAGGGTATATTGCTTATTTATAAACTATTTATTTACTAAAGCTAAAATATAAAAAAATAGCTATTCGAAATACTAGAGTTAAGGTAAAGGTTTAAGCTTTACTTTATATTAAATATATTTATACCTTAAGCTAAAAATAAAAGGCTAAATTAATAAAAGCGGTATAATTATCTTATACTACCTTAGAAAAACTTAAAAATATTACTAATTAAAAAGTAATAGCGGTAACTACTAATAATAAGTAAACTAATAGCTTTATATAAAGATAAAGGTAGCGGTAAATTACTAATAAATAAGTTTTACTAATATAGCTCTTATATATAATATTTAAGTACTTTAGCGGAAAATAGCTTAAAAAGGTTATTATTATTATCGCTAATAAATTAGATATATATAAAAGTATTAAGGTTAATTTAAATAGGATTTAAAAAGCATATATTAATACCTTAAAACTTAAGAAAATTATAGATAGCTTTATAAGCATTTATATCTATCTGCTACTTTATATCTTATTTAGCCTACTTAATATTAAGGTTTATCTTTAGCTCTATAATAATAATAGGATTAATCTTTTAAAGTAGGCCTATAATAAGCATTTTATTAAAAAAGTATTAAATAAACTATTAATCTTTAAAGTTATTAGCTTATAAGATAATATTATAAACGATTATAAAGATACGCTTATATAGGTTTTTACTAAATTAGCTATAAATTTATCGATAAATATATATTAAGTTATTTAAACTTTAAGCCTATTTTAATTTATTAATATAGAAGTTATTAAGATAATTAATAACTTATTTTAAAGTAATAGGCTATAAGTTATTAAAATATTAGTAATTATTTATCTTATAAACGTTAATAATTATATATATAATATAAAAACTTATAAAAGCATTTTTTTATATTAGCTTATATTTAAGGTTACCTATATTATAAAATTAGTTTTTATAAAGCTTAGAAAAGGTAAAAATGTAGATATTAAAATCGGGGAATAGCTTTTTAATAGCTATATCGCTAAACTTAAATTAGCTATAAATAAAAAGAATCTTATATTTTATATAATTAAGCTTTATCTTTATTTAAATTAGCTTTTAAGGGTTAAAAGGGCTAAAATCCAATATATATTTATAATAAATATTAAAGTCTACTTATTTAAAATAAATAATATAGCTTTTATAATTAATCTTAAGAAAAGCTAAGGGATAAATTATCTTAAGGTATTAGCCTACTTTAGCCTTAATATTAAAGGCTATTAAGCCCCTTAAAGTTATCCAGTACTAAATAATAGTAATTAGGCTACTAATATAAAAAGTACTGGCTAAAGGGGCCTATTTAAACCTAAAGCTAATAACAATATTAAAAGCTTTAGCTAAGGCAATATAGCGATAAGATAGTATTTAAAAAAGCCCTATCAAATTGCTATAAATCTCGAAAAAGAGTAATTAAATCGCATTTAAAAAAGCCTACTAAAGAATAATTAAAAGCTAATTTAAAAGCTAATCTAAAAGCTAATCTAAAAGCTAGGCTATAAGCTAGGCTAAATAGTAAATAGGCTATTATATTAAGAAATAATAAATTAAGGTATATACTTTCTAATATAGTATAGCACCGGTAGGCTATTATTATAAGAAAGGTTATTAAATATTATTAATAGCTAATATATTAAAATTAATTATTATTAAAGGATTAATTAAAAAAAAGGAGGGTAATAGATAAAGATATTAATAGTATTAAAAAAGAAAAAAAAAAGGTTTATAAAATAATAGTAAAATAGGTTTAAATACTTTTTAATAAGGGTAAACCGTTTATAATTAAGTATTAAATTATTTAATATTTAATAAATAGAAGTTTAGGTAAATAAAGCTGCTTATTAATAATAATAAACTATTTATTATAAAGCTTTATAATAACTTCCCCTTTATTAAAATACTTATTACTTTACCCACTTTTCTATATTAATTTTTACCCCTTTTAATAAATATAATCTTTTTACCCTTTACTTTAAAAGTAAAATTATTAACTATTACTATTATATTAAAAGGTCGGCTTAAAAGGTTTAAGTTTTATAAGGGCCCTTATAAAAAAGGCTTTAATTAATATAAACCTAAAATTATTACTTAAAACTATATATTAACGCAATATAATAATATACCTATTTAAAATAAACTATAGCTATTAATTATTAAAAAGAATAATAAGGGCAATATACTTATAAGTAGCAATATCGGTAATAATACCTATAAGCCTTTTAAAAAAATAAATATCGATAAAGGTAAGCAGCTAGCTAATAATAATAATAAATATAAATCCTTAATTAAAAATAAAAATAAATTAAGCCTTTTTAATTAAAGATATTTATATTACTATAATATTTTATTAATATTATTATTTTTAATTATAATCGATATTAAAAATTTATAATAAGGTATAAAGGCGGCAGCTAATAATATTATATATAAGGCGGCTATAAATCCGAATAATATTTTTAGCGTTATAAAGTATAAAAAGAATATAATTGCCGCCCTTAAGCCGATCTCTATAAACTTTAACTCCTTTAATACTAATATACTAGCTATTATAGCCCCGGCTAACCTTAAAGATTTATTACGATTTATACCTAATTATTAAAACTTATTTCTTAATATAATTAAATTTAAAATAGCTTTTATTATTTATACTAACCTTATAAGTTTAAGCTAAATTAATTAAAATTATTTCCGCTAAATCCTATACCTTTTAAAAGATAAAAATAATAATACCCTTTAAAATATTATTTACTTACTAAAATAGCTATCGATATTATATAATCGCCTATATAAATATCTTTTATTAATAGATATATAAAAGGCTAATATTTTATTTAATATTTTAAAAATATTTACCCTATTATCCGGTTTTAAGCTATAAAAGCGCTAAAAGTTTAAGGTATATAAAGAAAAGATAAAAGCGGCTAAAAATTAAATAAGGGCTTAGGGTAAAAGGGTTAAAGTAAATATTTAATTAAATAAGCTATTATTAACTTTAAATATAAGATTAACTTTCTTTAACCTATTATCGATATTTAAAAACCTTATAATATTTAATATTTATTATAATATTTATTATAGCCTAGCTAAATTTATTAATAAGCTAATAAAGCTTTATTAATTATATATTTAAACGTTATTTATTTAAGCCTTTAAAGGCGTATATCCTTATATATAGGTTAATAATAAGCTAGCTACTATTATTCTACTTATTAACTTTATTTATTATTATTATATAGATAATAACTATTATTATTAATATATTAGTAATAAGGATAATAATATAAATAAATTATATATCGGTTATATATATAGCTTTAATATTAATAAGTATAAAACTAGCCTAATATATTAAATAAATAGTTTAATGCTATAGGTTTAAAAGGCCCTTTACTTTAATTATTAAGCCTTAAATAAACTTATATATAACCCGCTAGTAGAGGATAATAAGCTAATTTTTTAATTAGAGACTATAATTATTTATAAATTAAAGGCCTTTTAATTTATCGATATATATATCGATAAGGTTTTCGGTAAAATCTATAAAGACCCTATAGCAGAAATACTTAATAATCGGCAGCGTATTATTAAATTTATTAAGCTTAAGGTTATATATAAAAAGTATAACTATACCCTAACTATTTTAATTTAATAAGATTAGTATTATTAGGTTTAACGTATATTTCTTAATAATTAGCTTATTATTATATACTATATATACCCTATCCGAGCTAAGCTAAAGATTAAGCACTTTAATTATATATTTTTTAAAAACTAATAAAATATAATTAAAGTTAACCTAGATAGCTATTTACTACGCCTTAATAATATATTAGATTAAGATTAAATAATTTAAAAAAAGCAGTATAAATAGTATTTAATTACCTGCTTATCTATATTAACCTTTATTAATAAATTTAATATTTTCCGGAACTTATACCAGACCCTAATAGAAATATACTTTATACCTATTAGTATAAATATAAAAAAGTAATTATATTCCTAAAATATCCTGCCTTTAATCTTTAAACTATATACCTTTAACTTTAAAAATATTATTAAAATATTAGCAATTATAATATAGCTTAATAAGGGTTTAATAATTAAAATTAATAATATAGTAACCTAAATTTATATTTAAAGCATATACTATATTAGTAATATATTATAGCAGGCTAAAAACTTTAGCTTAAAAGGCTTATAAGCTTATAAGTTCTATTGCGCTTATTTTATCCCTAAGGGTTAGCTAATAACTAATTTAAAAGTTATATTTAACTTTAATATTATTATTTATAATCGGTTTTTTATCTAGATAATACTAATATAGTATATAATAGCTAGCTAGCTATAAACTTAAGATTTAAAGGATAGCTTTAATATTTAATAGGAAATTAATAACCTAAATCCGGCCCTTATTATAATCTCGCTTATCCTAAACCTAATTATTACTTAACCGATAAATACTATCTATTTTAAATATAATAAGCTATTATAACTTATATACTTGCTTTTTAGAAATAATATTTTTAATATTAAGGCTTATAAAGAATATACTCTTATAATTAAGGTTTAAAAGTTTTCTTTTAATAGCTATTATTTATAATCTTCTCTCTATTATTTAGCTAGCTATTTACTATTAAACTATATTAAATAATTTATTATTATACCTTCTTTCTTATATTATTAGCTATAAAAGGCTTATATTAAGCCGTAGTTTATTATTAATATTAAATTAAAATACTTAAAGAAAATACTTATCGATATAGTTATAAAAACCTATACCGCTATTATAAAAAGCAACTTTATTTTAATAAGCTACTATATACCTAAAGTAAACTAAAAAAACCTAAAAAGTATTATTTACTAAGCTTATAAGATATTTAACTAGCTATTATTAGCTACTACTATAAGTATAGCTAAATTTAAAGGCCCTATATTAGCTATATCCTATATAGATTCTTTTATAAACTTTCTAATAATAAGCTTTAAACCTTTTTATATATTAAACACTATTATTATAAGTTATATAGAAACCGTTAATATAAATATTAAAGCTATATAATTTTTATATAATATATTATACTTAAATATCTATATTAGCGTTTATTAAAAGGCTTTTATTAATAAATATAATTTTCCTATTAATTTAAATATATTAATAGAAAAGAATTTATACCGGTAAATATTACCGTCTACCTCTTTATTAAGCTTTTTATTTCTAAAAATATAAGCTTAAATTTACCTAAATCTACTACTAATATTATATATAAACCTATATATATATATCCCTATATAGAATAGCTGCTAATCCCCTTAATAAATTTTTTTTATAAGCTATTTAAAACACTTATTTATATAACTAACTATATTAATATTAAAAAGGTTATACTTATAAAAGTTAATATTTAAGAAATAATCCGTTTAATACTTTAAAATACTTTTAAAAAGGTAAACTTAAAGTTAATAAATATATTAATTAACCTTTATTAGAAATACCCTAACCTTTATAAAAAGATATTATTATAGTTTAACCGCAGCGCTATTATAAATAATCTTAAATTAAATAACTTTATTATTAATATTTATTAATCGGCTAATAACTAGTACCGCTACCTTATAATAATTAATATTATTTTTATATTTAAGCTTTATACTTTATATTATAGTATTAATAACGGTAAGCATTTATTCTTATACCCTTTAAATATTAAAATTATCTTTTATAATTATATCCGATTAGTGTACTATATAAACTATTATAAGCCTATCTATTACCTTATAACTTTTTAATAGTAATATATTTAATAATTATATAAATTCGGCTTTATTAGTAAATATATATCCCTTTCCCTAATCTTATTATTTAACCGAATAGCTTACCTTAGTTGCTTAAACTTTATAATTCGGCCGAGTAAATTAGCTTTTAAATAATTATCGTTTTAGTAATAGTTATTAGCTATTATTATAGTATTTAGAAGTAATAACTTAATAGAAAGATATTATTAATTTTAATATTAATATTATAGCAGTAATAGCGTTAATAATAGTATTATATTCTAGGGTATTAAATAAGCGGTTTATATTTAATATAGGTAATTATATTAAATATACTTATAATAGTAATAATAATCGCTTTAATTAAATCGAGTATATTTTCCTATTTAATAACTTATATAACTGCTATATCTTTATTATAATTACTTTAATCTGCTATATAAATATTTATAATAATATCCTTAACCTTAAGATTATAAAAAAAATAAAAAAAATTACTATTTTAGGTATTATAGCTATATAGCTTATCCAGTTATATATATTAAATATTAACGGTATTAAATTTATTTAAAATTATTAAAAGCTATATATATTTTAAATAATTAATAAGCTTAATTAACTTTTAAGGTTAATTTAATTAATATAAATATAGTATTCGGTTTATTTATAATTAATATTAGTATTTTAATTAATTACTTACTTAATTCCCTTTAATTAAATATTATTTAAATTAGCCTATAATAAGTTATATTTATTTTAACTATTAATATATTTAATATTTAAATATATAGATAGCCTTTATAATAACTTTATATTTTTAAACTTTTTTTATATATATAAATTAAAGATATACTAATTATAATCTATTATTAACCCCGCTTAATGCTAAGCCTATATATTATTATTCTTATATTTTAAATAACTACCGCTAAATTAATATATATATAATTATATTAGCTCCTTACCTTTTACCGCCTTTTAATATTAATAGCCTTTTATTTAATAAATTAAACCTATAATGTCGGCTATACTTTTAATACTATATACTAATAATAAAGATATTAATAGAAAAATATTAGGGGAATATTAAAGGAATATAAAGTTATAGTTTTAAAGGAGTATATATAGTATTTAAATAAATTAATTATATTTAGTAATATATAAAAGCTATATCTAGATTTAGTATAGTATTATAATCCTAATCCGTAATAGCGTAAATTATAAAGCTAAGCTAAATCTAGTTAGGCGCGCTAGTTATATAATTTCGTATATAATATATCTTTCTAAATCTCCCATTTAAAGCTATAGCTAATTAAAGGCTACCTTTAGCTAGATATGCTATATTAGCCTAGATATACTATATCTAGCAGATATGCTATATTATAAATTTTATGCTATATTATTTTAACATGCTATATCTGCCCCAGATATGCTATATTAGGGGCTCTAAACCCCCGCTACAGTAATTTTAATTGGATTTAGTGGAGCCTCATAAAGTCTGTCCGCGACAGTCTTCAAGGCGAAAGATGCCCCCGAAGTGAGAACGATACGGCTGTGCCAGCTTGTGGATCAAACCTCCGAGAGCATGGCCTCGGATGTATTCACGGGCAGTGTGAAGTATATTTATCACTTGTCAGTCAGGGAGATAAGTGGCTGTTTCAAATCCGACTCCGGAAGCTCGTGAGCTACAGTCGAGAAACCACTTGGGTTTTTATCCGGAAAATTAGCCTCACAGGGGACTTACTTCGAGCAAACCTGTCGTCCATCTCCATATCACCCTCACTCATCTCGCTGGATAAAGACAAAATGAGCCGCCCGCACAACCTTGCTGATCACAATGCATGTGTGCAGCTCACACCAGGGCAGATTCTGTCCAATACAATTTCGGCGTCCCAAGCTGAATGGAGCCTTGACGTAAATCAGCATTGAGGGGAATTCCATGCAGTAGAGCTTCAGAGACTTAACTACGCGAAAGCGGCTTCCATGGCCTGAATATCCGATTCTCCCAACCACTTTTCCGGCCTAAAGGCTTCAGGGTCTGGGAGGACGAGGGGGTCCCTGTGATGGACATAATTCTGCATCCCCGCAGTGACCCCAGAAGGAAGCTCAAAGCCATCGACGTGGAGGGGCTGGTCAAGTTTCCGTGGCAGCGTCGAGATGATGGTCGGATAGAGGCGCATCGTCTCCTTGACGGCGGCGTTCAGATACGCCGCGCCGCGCAGTACCGCCAGATCATCCGGCGACCCCGTCCCTGAAGGGTGCCAGTAGGTAGTCCTGAATGTCCTCCGGAATCCCGCGGCTGGACTCGTGCCAGTACTCGCGCGCTCTGTACTGTACACCGCCCCTATGCGGCCCGGCATGTTGGTGTTCCAGCTGGCGTCTTTCAGAGGCGAGAAGATCGTGTTGAAGACGAACCTGGGCCCGCTCGTCTCCATAGCCCTGAGGACTGACAGCGCCTTGTCACGCCTGTCAAAGTCCTTGGCAAACCCGGCCGCGCAGACCACATCGAAGCTGAACAGCGTGCATAGCTCGTACGCGCCTGCGGTCCCGAGGCGCGAGATGCTCGCGTCCGTGAGGAACCGTTCCGCCAGGTTCCGGGCCTTTTTCTTGATCATGTGCTCCAGCTTGCGTATCGACTGCAGGGAGTACGGCGCTGCCACAAGCTTCCTGCGCGCCGCGTGTTGCTCTTGGTTGACCATCTGGAAGATGTTGTCATCGCCCGTGAGCGACGCACCGCCGTAGAAGGCCGGGTCTTTGTGGCTGGTCTTTGGGCTCGAGTAGATGGTCCGGTAGTGCCTCGGGTCTGCAACGGACACCTCACCTGGCTCGATCTGCACCACCGGGCCGTACTGCTTGTGTAGCTCATACAGCCACTGCGCCCGCCGGCCTTTGAAGATTGCAATGGTAAGGGGCAACCCCGTCAGACGTGAGAGGATTCGCCCGGGCAGGCGTCGCAAACTGCCAAATGCAACAATTGCTATGATTAGTACAACTACAACAAGAAGAACGGCCCCAAGAAATAGTGTTGCCTGCTTGCTGGCTGGCTTCTGTGACAGTTGCGAAGCGATTGACGATGCTGGAGCCATCGTGAGAGTGCTGGATCTTCGTATAAATTCCTAGGATAAGTTTCACAAATTCGCTGGTGTTTCAGCTACAATGAAATTAATATTTGCAGTCAATTGGGGAACTCAATTGTATGGTTATTCCTCTTCACTAGTCAAGAGAAGCTATCATCTGCTTCCTTGAAGAGCCGTACCTTATGCTCCTTACCTACCTAGGTATAATGCTCGGCCCGGCCCCCTCTCATCCCTTAAACGCCTGTACGGATTTAGGGATCAGGAATCGAATTCCCCAGATTTTCCGTGCTTGATTGATATTCCAGCCTTTGAGTTTGGCTTCCCCACTCTGGGGTACGATGTGGAGCCGAGATCCCCTCGAGGTCCAATACTTAGTTCCCCTCAGTCATGATTGGTGCCCAGATGCACGAGTGTTGTGAGCTGTTTGCCGGTCTGCTTGAAAATTGGCTATAAATGACGGAGTCAAGGCTGTTCCAGGAAGCAAGCAGGAGAGTTGATTTCCAAGGAAGACTTCCAAGATTCAAATATGGACCACCAGCTCCGCGAGGTCTACCGGTAGCTGGTGATGATTCGGAATGTTGAGTTCCCGCTAGAACAATGTCTACCTCTTCAATCCATCTTTCTCACATACTCCACAGGACCATCGTAGTGTTTCTTCCCCAGAAAAATGTAATAAACAGTGGAAATCAGAACGACCGCACCATAGATCAAAATGTTCCAGTTCATGCTGGCTGCATCGGGGTGGGGCGACGAAGGAAAGAATGCCAGTAGGAAGAAGAAGATCAGGAAAGCCATCGAGATGATATTTACAAGCAAGCCCCACCTGCCCAGACTGAACTTGGACTGCAGAAGAGGCTGTCCTGTACAACGGCGCCAGATCGTACAGCCGATCGAGCAGATATAACTGGACAGCATGGCGTTGATTTGCAGGCCGGTGATTGAGTTGAGCGCAGTTGCAGACCCGAGGTTGATCAGAGACAGCGCGCTGGTGAACAGGAAGGTGAAGATCAGCGCATTGAGGGGGATGTCCCATCCCGGTCGGACGGTCGCGAACCACGTGCTGAAGGGGAGTCCCCTGTCTCGAGCAAAGGCATAGAGCTGGCGGGAGCTTGTGGCGACGAACGTCAATAGTCCAAAGAAGAACATGATCGTGATAAACACGGACATGGCGGTTGCCCCTCTCGTTGACTGGACCGCGTTGTAAAATACCTGCATGAATGGGTATCCTGTTTAATGAAGTTTAGTGGCTGTAACTTTCCCGCACGTAGTACGGGATACCATGGGAGCAGAAAGGCAACCCAAGTAGAAGAGAAAAAGAAAAAAAGGAAAAAAACTGAAACCAAGCTGTAAATGAGACGAGCAAGTGAAGTCGGAAATATCTCACCTGTCGGACTGTTGAGAACCTCCTCAAGGTCCCCAACGCAGAAGCAGAACGTGATAAGCATGACCCAAGCAAGGGCCCCGTTGGCCACAGTCGTCCAGATCATACACTTTGGAAGCGTATTGCCAGCGTCTCTTAGTTCCTCAGACATGTGCACAGCAGCATCACCTCCTATAAGGGGATATATGCCACTCGTGATGCCAATGAGTGCGGATCCCCCAAGACTCCCCCAATTTCCCCCGTCGTTGAATTGGGTGAAAACTTGCCTAGGTGAAGCGTTCACCGGAGCGAGGACCCAGAGAGTGACCAAGATACCAAAGAAGGCAAAGATGTGGATGACGAGGATGATGGCCTCGATCAGGGGCAACTTTCTCGCCAGGATCTAGGACACGTCAGTAACTTTTCTGTACGTGATTCAGACACCGGACTTTATGTTCCCGTACAGTATTGAAGAGGATGGCAAATGCAGCGACAGCTATTGTAAGCAATGTCCCATGCCAGCGCTCGTACGAGTAGTCAGGGTTATTCAACGCAATGAGCCCTTGGATCTGTGTTCCAACCAGATACGCGCCCGAAGTGCAGCCGACTTGCCAGGCCAGGACACAAAGCCATCCCATAAGGTAGCTAATGAACTTTTGATAGTCCCTTGGGGCGAATTCCGATACCCAATGATACCTGAGTCATAGTTAGCGGCCTTTTGTGTTCAGTGTCTGCAATCAGCAAGGGACGTACTGGCCACCCACGGTGGGCATCATAGATCCCATTTCCGCCCTATAAAAGTCAGTATTAGTGATACGGAGAGGTCTGAAGTGTCTGGGTCCTCGAAATGATGGGGATTTTCGCATCAAAAAATGGATTTCTGAGCGTTGACCCGTACTGCGAGTGGAAGACGTACATTGACGTGTTGATGAATATGAAGGCAACCCAGCAGATGAAGAACATCCAAATCAACCCCGCGGTACCGCCATTGACGAGGCCGATGTTGGAGACACTGGTATGCGCGGAATTAGTGGCGTCTTTCTACTGTAAATGTCCTCCCAGACATTGCATTCACACACCTGAGAATGCTCTCCCACGATGCCATGAGAATCATAGTGAAGCCGAACATGGAAATGAATCGGAAGTTTCTCTACGCAGCGTCAACTCCGTTCTATAGCACGATACGCGAAAATCAGCAGGATCACGAACCCTCAACTCCTGCTTCTTGCCCATCCGAAACATATTGGCCCGGTCATCCGACGTCCCGGTCTTCTCGTCCACGGCACTGCCGCCGAGTGCCTGGCGGAGTGAAAGTTGAGCCGAATCATCGTCGACTTGACCACCCGTCTTGGTGTTCGAGGCCATCGTTGTAGCGTTTGGCTGTTCTGGTTTGAGTTCTGGCAATGAATTTTGCCACGACTCAGGCCAGAGGACGATGCTGATGGGTAGGGCACCAGAGAAATGTTAAGAGATCTTCAGGGGGCGTATGATATATCACTATCTCCTCTACGCGGAACGGATACACACAGGTATGTAACGCTCCAAATGGGCTGGCTCCATCATATTGCCGGGTTTGGGGACTAAATTGAGCGTGCTGCACCGAGACCCACCTAATAATGCTGCCCAGAGCCCCGTTTGGAGAGCCTTTATTCTGGTACGGGGAAATCTACAGTCATTACGGGCAATATTGCGCCAGACTTCCTCTCACGCAGCATTAGGAGTTTGACATGGAATCGTTTATACCGGAAAATACCAGAGTGGATATAAATATGGTGGCCCGCCGGGACGTGCCCACGACTCGTGATGGAATACATAGGCAATGCGTGCTAGCCTGCACGATTTGTGATTTTCTATCGTCCAGATGACTCCGTGACCGCAGCTGTAGAGCTACCGTCATGATGAGGAAGATACGCACCGGAACGCCACATGGGAAAATACCGCGATCGCCCACTTCGAGCGCTCTAAGCGATTTCATCGGCAACCATGGAAAATTTCCGCCCACCGTCTCCGCCCTTTTGGGTTGGCAAATATGGGTCCAAAGGCCCCTCTCAGAATTAGCCCACGAGGTGTCAAATCTGAGAGCCTGTCCGATGACTTGTATAGAATACGGTTCTTTGACATCTCTTTATGCAACAGACTACTGCACGGTACCGTGTTTCCGGGCCGGGTCTATGATCCGATGTCCTCTTGAAACACATTGCAGCACGGTGGCTTCAAATACCTTGTCTATTCTGTGACACGAAAGGACAAAGAAAAGCGCAGGCCTAGACATTGAATACCACTCGAGCCTGATCTGCGGTATAGACCCATCTGTATCCTCCCAGCTGAACACAGACGACCATTAGAGTTTGAGCGACTGGAGAATCGGGTACACGTGGGAAGACAAAACCAAGCCGGATCTACACCAAGGACCCCACATGTCAAATTTTAGTCTGTAGATACCAGTTGATTGGGTGGCTAGCTTCACGGAGATCCCTTTGGAAGCTGAAAGTTTCCCAGTGAAGTGGTCGAAGCTCATATTCTGTACTAGTACTTCGGGTGATCTGTCACATCATATTCGCCTCGTCATATGGATATGGAGATCAGTGTCATGCCTGCACGGGTGGGCATAATTCGCCAAGGTCGGAAAGATCCCGGGCAAAGATGGACGGGCCACCGGGCGTGTCTACCATGGTCGGTCTGTTTTCCGCCTGGCCGACTTGAGGGGCCCTCGAGGGGGCCCTAGACTGGTAGTGATCCGCCGCAGAACACAGCTGTGCAAATTTGCTGGATTGAGCTCCTGACCTTGGAGTCTTCATTCAATATAATCTTATGTACCAAACTTATCACCACGTCCAACCCTTGGGCGAATAGCTGAGTCCAGCAACTTTCAATCCGTCACAGGCGCGCATCGTGGCGTGTTCTTGAGCCACAAGGACCAGGCATGTCTTCTCGCCTACGGGTATACCAGAGAAGCGAACCGCAAAGGGCCGGTGTGCGATAAGAGCTCGTCCTTTCGCACGGCCGACCGGCGTTGCCCGTGCCTGTCTCCATCACTGATATACCGTCGAGGACCCTCCATCATCAAGCAGGGAAAGACGACATGCTTCTTCGACTGTTCCAGAACCATGAACTCACACAATCTGGGTGGCGGGACGGTTCAGTTCTCGCCTATCGAGCACAACGACCATGCTGGCTATCTCTGGATCGTGTCCATCTTGGGCATGATTTATAGTAGTCTATCAGCACTGGCAAGAGCTCGCATCAAACTAGGTATTTACGGTGTTGACGATTATTTGCTTGGATTTGCTACGGTGAGCACAACCGTCGGTCAAGCGCAAGCTGCGTTACCAGGGCTAACATCGTGATTCCGAAGCTACTTCTCTACGCTCAGTCGGCGGTCCTCTTCTACGGGTTGAAGAATGGCCTGGCAAAGTCAGAGGAGATAACGTCGGAGCATCAGTGGCCCATTGCCGGCAAGGTACGTTATTAACTCCATATGCAATTCCAGGCCGCATATGAGTTCAAGTTGTCTGTGTCTTGCGCTAAACCTCCGTTGTTGCTAGACTTTCTTGACCTCCGAAATACTCTCAGTCCTGATACTTTGCCTGGCCAAGTGTTCGGTTGCCTCTCTGATCCGTCGAGTTTTCACGTTCGATACTGACAAGGCCTGGATAATTTGCACGGGGACTTTGGCCTTCAGCGCAGTATGGGGGTGTGCATCCGTGATTGGACTGGCAGTCGACTGCAACTTTGAAAAAACACTGACGATCACGCATTCGCGTTACTGTCCAGAACAGGTCAGTAGTCCAGCAAACGTGCCATTGTTTGATGCCATTCTCTAACCCCGAATGTGGAACAGTTCCTCCGTTGGCAGATCATAACGGCGTTCGATATCGTCACGGAAATACTCATCTGCTCCCTACCGGTCGTCTTCGTATGGTCCAACACCATGTCGTTCTGCCTCAAGTTCCAGGTCTTCCTCGCCTTTGCGTTCCGTCTGCCACTAGTCGCCCTGTCCCTCGCCCATCTCAGCCTGTTCGAGCAATATGTCAAGTCACCTCAACCGCTGTTCAGGATATCCGACAGCATCCTTGCGCAACAAGTGATGCTCACGTACTCGCTCATCTCCGCTACGATACCGAACCTCAAGAGCTTCTTGAAATCATTCTCCACAGGGCTCGGCGTTTCTTTCGGATTCATGGATAAGGATCTGGACGCCTCGTCTGAGGCCTATGCACTTCAAACACTCACCGCTCACTCCGGCAGGCGAAGAAACCTCTCTCCTGGAAACCTGTCTCCCGGCCATATATATGATGGGGCTGATGATCGGGTCGGCCGGCAGCAGCCTATGCTGCGACCTGGATCGGTACAGCACGAAGTCTTGATCCACCACAGCCCGGATGCCGGGTCGGATCGTGGTAGTAGTGCGACAGAGGACGCGCGGCAAATTAGCAGATGTGGCAGCAGGGACAGTAAGCAGCTTCCGCACACAATCTCGACCTTTCCAAGGATCTTGTGTATCCATGGTCTGTTTCATCGCCTGCCTCAAAACCTTTCGTAAGGCTGTAAGGCTGTAAGTTTTGAGACAGGCTGTGGGTACATGGTATCTCCCTCTTTGTTTAACTTTTCTTCTCTTTGCACCTTTCCCAGTGCTTTATCAACTAACTCTGAATGCTTTAGTGATCATCAAGAAAGAGGTTCAATGGAATGTACATCATGAGCCAGCATAGGACAGTGTTATTTTCTATGTGACGTCTTTTCTCATATGGCTGTGGTACCTGAATCCGATCTCTTGACCGTGAGATGATGTGGTCTGAGATCAATCACAATGAGACCTGATGAAGCTTCGGAAAAGTCCACCAATCGCACTCAAGCTGTCGCTGTTCCGTTGTTTCCGGAGACAAGCACCGTCTCCGGGAAAAACAGACCAGGCTCGTCAAACAATCCACCTTCATCTTTACCCCAAAGTGTCCAGTTGAAGAAGCCAGCAACGAGTGACGACTCAACCTCCACCATCCTCTCGCCGCTAATATTCCCGGTAGTAGGGTGCACCGGAGGATCCAGCTCCTTCCAGAACGTGACATCGCTCCAGTCCAAGTGCAGGGTCCCATTAACCTCTATGGTACGCCACCAGCTTGTCTGCGCTTCAGTATATGTGTCCCAACTTGGGTCCAAGTGGGAGCTGGCGTGCCCCTCGAAGCCAAGCAGCAGCGACGGCCGCTCGACATCGGCGGCCGAGCTGTTCAGCCTGCCCCAGAAGGACCCATCCATGTTGATTCCAGCGGGGACCACGCTCTGATTCACCAGCTGCGCGAAGGCGAGGGCTGCCTCGCCGCCAATCGAGTGACCGAAGGTGCCGAAGCGGTGCGTCGTGGAGCAGAACCCGAGCTCCTTGGCCAGCTTTGGCCACGCGTCGATGAAGGCGAAGGTGTCGTTGATGCGATGATCGATCGCGGTCAGGGCCTCCTCTGTGCTCCAGTCATAGTCGAGGGGTGGCCCGTAGTACTCGCTGCCGTTGGGATACAGGACGTATGGCTGCTCATATGTGTGGTCCAGGGCGGCGACGGTGAATCCATTGGATGCTAGCTGAGATAGTAGGAGGGTGTAGCATTCGCAGGGAGGGCCTCCTAAACCAGAACCGAAGAGCAGGGTCGGCGATTTAGACCCCTCGTTCTTGAGAAAATCTTCGGCGAACGACGCGTTCCATTGCAAACGAGATGTGAAGTTCCCAAGGGTGCCGTTTGGAAATTGGAGGTACTCTTCGAATTGCTTGGCAGTGACCTCGGTCAAATAGGGTGTTGTGCCTGGGACATCTGGTTCTTCCAAGGTCGGGTAGAACAAGGTGGCCAGAAAAGATGTACTGAGGTTTCCTGGAGCAAAGGTGTCTGGCTCATTGATGGCAATGACTTCTTTAGTCACACCAACGTTGTAATTGCCTGAATATGGCGGGATCTCCTTGGCCACGGCCGATGGTAGAGTGCCAGACAGGGCGATAAGCACAGGCAGAGCCTTGCGCAAGAGACGGATTTGCGGAAACAAGAACATCGTGTTGAGTTTAGAACATGAAGATCACTCGTGTTAAGCAAAGACTGAACTGCTAAGAACTGTTGGAATCAAAGAGCGGTTGTATTTCTGGAGCAGCTCCAGAAGTTGTTGAAAACCGTTCGATTCTGGGGCAGGTGACAGCAGTCTAGCAGGATCCAAATCCCCGCAATCACGTTCATTGATGACCTTCCTTTTATGGTGGCAAGAATTGAATACTAGTAGTCTACCTATGCAGTCAGCACACGGAGCTTTGAGCCTGCCAGCACGGGCATCAGGTGTTAAGTTTGTGGAACCATCATCTTCTAAGGATTGTATCATTGGACATTTTGAAGTCCGGACTATTTGCTTGTGGCCCCAACAAACCCAGATTCCAAAAGGGCTTCGCCCTTTTCCTACACGAACGATCTCAATCTGGCTATTTATTATGAAGGGCTCTCAAGATTGTAGCGGAGGAAAGTGAATGTGGCCAGCCTGTATGTATTGATGTCCTAAACCTTGGAAAGTGCGAATACTGTCACTGTGGCGCTCTGGAGTGAAACACGTCCATGCAATCTCATATCATAGCAAAGTGTAATGAAATTCTTCTAGATATCGGCTTTAGTTACGTTGGAAAGTGTAGTTTGTGTTCCTACACGTCTTCGCCCCGGGCTCTCCTAGCATCCACGTCTCTCAGCAAGGGATCCAGAGCCCTCTCTTCCGAGAGCAGGACCTTGAACAATTCATCGTCACTCATACCGTCATAGTTTGTTGGTTCGGTCGCCTTACGTGCTAGTCCTGCTCGTCGACTCTTGTCTATTCTTGTATCAGAACGCATTTCGCGGCGGCGATGATAAGTTGAATGATCAAGACGAGGTCGAGATCGAGAGCAGTTGTCTCTGTTAGAATGACCATAATGCCTAGAACGTGAATGCTGGTTTGAATGTGAGGTGTGTCGAATTGCAGGACTCCCATTGTACCTACTTGAACACGATTGAGGTCTTTGACGATCACGAAGTTCCCACGCCGTCGGCGCCGTGTACTTTCTCGCTCGCTTTTCATACCTGTTTCTTCTACTTCTGCTGCCGCTGCTGCTACTACTGTATCTTCTTCTACGCGGCCGAGATCGGTGTCGAGGGTACTGCTCATGGGATCTGTACCGCACTCGCTGGCTCCTCGATGGGCGTATGCAAAAACACTGGAGCAGAAGATGCCCGAAACCACCTCCACGTGTATGAATGCTCAATCTCTGGCTTTCGGGGTCATCAAGTGCAACATCATCGTTTATTGTCTCTGCTGCAACCAACTCATGCCCGAGGTCTTCGTCATTGCCCGCAGTGGTTCCTTCAATTGCATTCTCGCCTGGATGCTCCGGCTGAGACCTTGTCTCTCTCTCCGTGGACCTAACTGCGTCATATACGTCAGAATGATTTTCTTTCGAACGAGCGACATACTAACCAGTTGGACAGCGTGAATGTCTTCCGTAGACTCTGTGTAATCCTTGTATGTGAACTTCGCTGCGGGGATGACGTCGGCGACGGCCATTTGCATGAAACCACCGACACCTAGAGGTGATTGATGAGTAAAATTGCCATTCATATTACGCCACAGTTTTGACTCCCAGAATAGGCATACCTTGGACCGCATGGTTTATCGTGTTTGGTCCCCTTCCTTGGGCGTACTATCGCCCACTCTCGCTTCCTAGAGGTTGAACTCATTTCGAGATCAAGGTTGACTGAAGCATTTAGAAACGATAAGTGTCCCTAGATGGAGGGAATTGGGTGCTGGTATAGATATTAATGATCCAGAATAGCCAAAGTCATTCATTGCGGCCACTCATTGCAGCGCCGAGTCACTTGGACCGCAAAGAGTGGAATATAGATTCAGTCACAATCGCTCCAGTAAAGGCAGGGAGGACCGAGGAGGCCGGTATGAGCTTCATATTGAACTAAAATTCAGGCCTGGGGCGTCATTGACTATGACGAGTACTGCCTGGGCCGCAACTTCACTGAGTCGCACTGGGCTTGGGCAAACAGCACGGACGCCGACACGTGCTTCGCGGCAACGACCTATGATGACGCGTGGCGCTGCTTTTCCGCGAAGCCTCACAGAGTCTGGCTTGTCCTGGCCCCGATGCGTTGGCCCGTCCACAGAGGTGCTCGCCATAATGGCACAATCTGAGGCGCTAACGCGTTAGCCATCAATAGTATCAATACTGATGAGAGTTGCCTAGAGTGGTGTTTAGGGGTGAAGTCTCGTTACTGTAGTGACCCTGGAGTCTGATGGAAGCAGAAAGGGCCCTAATCTCCTTTTGATCTATGTATATAAGTGTACATTCTCTGGTCCAGTTGGGGCGCGTGGTGTAATGGTAACATCCCGACTCCTAAAATGGGGATGCTGGTTCGATCCCAGCCGCGTCCATAATCTTTTGACGAAATCTGGTTCAAAATATCACATGATCTTCTTTGCACAGGATACCTTTCTTTCATCTTGGTACCGATTCTTACCGTCTCCCGCGCCCATGGTAGTGTCAATAACCACACATTCAGGAAGCTCCCAATGAATTAAATTATCGGGGAGAGAGTTATAAATGAACAGAAGGCTGAGGAAACTTTTCAAATGAAGTACATGAGTGATAACATGCGGTGACTTCAACGACTCACAAATCATGGAAGCCGACTGGATAAGTATCAGGAATGTCATATGGGAGCAAAGTCAATGCTCGCCCCTCTCATTCGCTTTCTTATATTGGTGTCGTTCTCTTCACTTTTGATGACCGCTCATGACTTTGGGGCTGCGTTCAAAAGACATAAACATGAAGCTCGAAATGCACCGCCGTCGACACCAGCATATTCAGATGCATTCGGATTTATTCTCTCATGCTTTGGATCTCATGTGAACAGCGTGTGTGTCAGTACGAGACAAAGCCATGAGACTCAGACCCTATCGAGCTATCTCATTTCGCACGGTACATGACCTTCTCAAGGTCCCGAGTCCTCTATGCGGCAGTGTGCGAGTTCTCACCGGGAGCACAAAAACAATTGATTTTTCCCATCGACGATCCGCATCAGATGGTTGCGAAAGAGGCTCATTCAATATCAAAGCCGACTAACTAAGAGACAGTGTGGCGTCCAATGTTGAAAAAAGCCAATGGCAGCCCTCTCCAATGAGTTGAGGGTGTGAGCTAGTGGGAGACGCCATGTCTGGATGACATCACTTTTGACGCAAAGCAAGTTACACCGGCTCACCCATAATCAACTGCCCTTAAAATGTTGGCGAGTCTTCCATATGATTTTCTTGAAAAGCCACACCTCAGCCACACCAGATACTCGAACAGCTTATTACCTGAATTATACATAACTATAACATTCACAATGCCCAAACTCACTTATACTGTTGCAAATGCACCAGGCCGGATCTACGGCAAGAACTCCAACGAGCTGGTCTTCAAGGAACCAAGCGCAAATGCCGTCATCTACAGCACATCCACCGAGACCGGGTGGGTCAAGAGCACAAAGAAGCACCTGTGGCGCGGGCAGCCGGGCGAGAAGGAGGGCGGCATCTGCATAGCGACCATCGACGAGCCGAGCAACGCAACACTGGCGGTGCACCCCTCGCGGACGGCCGAGGCCGGGGAGGCCGACGACGAGTCGGCGCCGTCAGACGAGAAGGCCAAGCTGAAGCTCAAGAGCACGTGGTTCGGGAGCAACAACCGCACCGTGACCTTCAGGGGCGTGACGTACACGTGGACGGGGACGTCCAAGATCACCGACAAGGACGGCAAGGTGGTCGCCAAGATGGCGAAGCCGTGGTTCTACCAGGGCAAGCTCGGCGACCTGGAGGTCGACATTGACGACGGCGACGAGGGCCGCGAGGTGCTGGAAATGGTCCTCGCCACGTACGTCCAGCGCTGGTGGGAGCAGAAGGTCACGGCCGAGAGGGCCGCCGAGGAGGCCAAGGAGCAGAAGAACAAGGAGAAGAAGGCTGCTCAGGCTGCGCAGGCTGCTGCAAAGTCGCAGAAGCAAGAGGAGAAGAAAAAGGAGGAGGCGGAAGCACAGGAACCGAGCTCGTGATTGGTGTGTGCCTGTGCGAGCTAGCAAATGATGCCTGGAGTTCCAAGGTTGTTGATGTACACATCCTGCCCAACTACTTAAGCAGCCACTTGGTGGCATGATCCTCCCACCCCCGAAACCTCGAGGCCCCAGTGGCAGGAATATTAGCATATATTAAGTTCCAGTAATTAAATCACTAAACTTCCAAATCTGGGTCGCAAAGTTCGCTAGTATCATAAATCTACCTCCTCAGGGGTGGTGCCTGTCACTTTCCCCTCGAGTGGCTTTCTTCTTCTTCTTCTTCTTCTTGTTTTTTTCCAACCACACCAAGCTTCAAGACCACCACCATGAAAGATAATAAAACTCTTGGCCCTCAAAGTGCTCAGCAGGGGCACGGGTCACTACAGGTACCGGTAATGCATCACCTGGCCCATACGAGGCCGCCAGAGTCGAATTGTATGCATCGCTTTGATAATTATCGTCAGCTGTTTTTCCCCACAGAAAACAATGGCTAGCTAGCTAGCTAACCCAGCAGAACGGAATAGAAGGGACATAAACTACCTGGTAGTCGCCTCCAACAGCCACAAGGCAAAGCTGTTGCCCAAGTAGTCTCCTCCCGTGCCCTCGTAATCAGCCCGTTTTCCCAAGGCCGGTTCTGGTGCCCTCGGGCCCACTGCGGCGGCTGTGACTGTAGATGCAGCGAGGCAGAGAAGGGCGAGACAGCTGGAACGCATGTTGAAGTGATTTATCGTGTGTTGTATATTTGATTGTATTATATTGTGTGTGTGTGTGTGTGTGTGTGTGTGTGTGTGTGTGTGTGTGCATCAAAGTACGAGACAGAGAAAAAGAGTTGAGTGAACGATTTAGATGCAATCTTCTTGATGCCCCGTCTGGCCAAGGGGGTAGGTAATTCGGTCGTCTGTACAAATAGATATAACGTCGTCCGCTGAACCATGAGTCTGCTGAGCTGCCTGGTAGGATTGTGGGGCGGGATCCACGTACTGTACTCCATAGGCTTCCAGCTTTCACCTCTGCAGTGGAGACCATGGAGCAGCAGTTGCGTACACAGCCTTGAGGCTTAGTGCTATTCTGGGAGGACCTTGCCTGATGATCTTCGCAATTTGCTCCCGCTTGGACTAGAAACAGAGAAGACATAAGTTACTGCGATCATCAATCTATCACGCTGAGCCTCTTCCCTGCCATCGCTCCTATCGTAGCCGCAGGCCCAATGCAAATCAACACATGTTTAGCTAGAGAGCTCCACGTATGGCAGCACTCGGCCCTAGATCTGTAGTTAAGCCAACGGCTGAGCCAAAAGTGCCAGTGTAGGTGTAAGTCAATCCGTCGTCGCTCGTACATCTCAACGTCTATCCGCCACCAACATCAGCCCAAATTCTCAACCTCATACCGGACAATTGAGCGCCGCAGTTAGTTGTGTAATGTCCTAGTCGGCTATTCACCATGGCCTCCCACTCCGAGTCGGGCTATCCGCAGAGTGGGCAGCTGGCAGAGCCGTCGATGTTCATAACCATGCGACAGGTGTGAATGGGAGGGTACAACGCTTGAGGTATTACCACGAGAACATGTGAATAGCTAAGATACAATGACGTGAGACGCTTTTCTCAAAGCAGGAGCCACTCCCAGAACTCCGTCAACTCCAGTCAAACCATGTTGCAGCATGCGTGAAGCCAAACCCAACAACTCACTAGCTCGTGTCCGTGTGCGCAATCTGTGTGCAAGATGCAGAATCATAATCCATCAGTCTCACCATCGGTCCTTACCACCACGACCAAGATGAAGACATCTACCCCGCAACCTTGACGTCCTGCCCCCGTTCCGAAGCCGCCGAGCCCGAGGCCGACGGCGCGGGCGCCTGCGTGGCCTTGCCGCTGCCGCCACCGCCAGCGTTCCCGTTCCCCTCGCTTCTAGGGAAGTAACTCGGATCATACCCTACGGCCTTGACAATTCCTAGCCCTTTGGTCCTGCCCTCACGGAACAGCAGTCGGTCACCGGGAGCAAGATACTCGGGCCTCTGGACGAACTTGAACGCCACCGTCGCGCGGTCCCCAGTCCTGATAAATGGCCGGTCGACGTCGATGATGGAGCATGTCTGGCTGACGGGACCGACGTGCAGCATCGCCTGGTACTTCTTCTTGATGGTCGTCGCGTGGCTGAGAATCAACACCTCGGCGACGAACTCGCTGTAGACCCTCGGCGCTGGTGTCCCGTCGGCTGGTTTCGGCAGCACGACCATGCCCTTGCGAACGTCCTTGCGCTTGACTTTCTTCAGGGCGAAGGAAGCGCTCTGGCCGGCGCTCGCGGCCGGCACGGCGATTCTCTTCCGCTCGATGGAGCGGATGGAGCTTGCTGTGAACTGGCCCAGGCTGTCGGGTCCGATGAGAACGCTGTCGCCGGCATGAACAACACCGGACTTGATGATACCCGAGACAACCGTTCCGACAAAAGGGACGGAGAAGGTGTCATTGACGTGAAATTCGAAGGGTGCATCGGCATCATACCTGCGGCGGAAGTCAGCATGTTGAAGTATAGGTCGGAACTCAAGGCACATTTTACCTTCCGTGATGCGGTAAGATGTTCAAGAACGTTCGTACTAGGTCCAGGTTCTGGCCAGTGACATTGGACACCTGGAAGATTGGAGTAATACGCTGAGACACAAACTGAGTTGCAGTATTGATGCATTCGTCGCGGTCATTGATGAAAATGGGGATTTTTCTTGCGCCTGGAGACTTCAAAATCTTCGTGATCTGGGTCAAGGTCTGCTCGAGGATGTGAGGTGGGCAAATGTCGATCTTGGTGACGACGACCATGACTGGCACGTTCAACGCCAATGCAATACCAAGATGCTCTTTGCTCATTCCTATCAGACCATTGTTGGCTGCGACCATTAGCAAGCAGTAGTTGGGGCTGCTGGACAGCAAGCCAAACACAGTGGTCCGGAGGTATCGCTCGTGCCCGGCCAGATCGGTGAACGTGATGACCTTGGCGCTGCGCTTCCCGATCTCCTCCCACGACAGCTTCCGGCCGGGCGTGTCGCTAGTAATGACGTTGCCGTGGGTGTCGAAGCCCATGATCTCCATGCCCACGGAACTGGTCCGGCCGGTCTCGATCTCGTGCTTGTGTCGGAACAAGTTGACCCGCGCCTTGCCTCGGCCGTCGTCCAGGTCGCCTTTAACTAATACGCCCAGCATGGAACTCTTCCCGGCATCGACATTGCCTACGACTGCTATCCTCGTCTCGATGACGTTCTCAACGGTAGCAGGGCTTTGGCGAATGAGGACTTTGGCGCTGCAGTCCTTGCCTTTGTCGGAGGCGGCCGCCTGGCTCTCGGCGTCACCACCGACATTCTTGGTCAATAGTAATTGGCAGTCTGCGTTGATCTTCTTGGCGCCCTCCTGTAGTCGATTCCATGCCTTGTCCCAGCCATCCTTGTCAAGGTGCATCGACTCGCCATTGTGCTCGAAGCCAATGTCGAAGAGAGTCTCCCCGTGTCCCTCCTCCACTCGCGAGGTTAAGAGGTCAACAAGCTTTCGTAATGATTCGTCGTCGCCACCGAGAAGAAGTTCGTGTAGAGGGGCTAGGGGAGCCTGGTCGGAGAGGTCGAGGGCGTCAAGGATGTCGTCCAGCTCGGCATCGTGGTCGTCCTCGGTGGGAGCAGAGGCAGCAGCAACTGCTGGTGGTGTTGGCTTGGCGCTGGGGAATCTGATAGCTTGCTGCTTCTCGACGTAGTCAGCGAAGTCGCTCAAGGCAGCCTCGCCCTTCCGCCGTTCCTGCGGTAGCTTTGTAGGTTTTGTAGTCGCCATCGTGTCTTGAGGCACTGGGGTTGGCAGCTGGTCAGTCTGTGTATCCCACAGTTGGCTGAGGGGACAGTAGCCAGTGGCAGCAGCAATTGGAAGGCTGCCGTCGGAAATGCTTTGGGCCTCTGTTGCGAGGAGCAAGAGCCCGAGCCATCGCGGTTGAGCGTGCTGTTGGGGCGGGGGCGTACCTTCGGATCAAAGGTGGCGATGTATTCGGGTGATCATTGATGCTGTGATGCGCCGTGTTGTGCTGTGCTGTTGCTGCCGGGAATGAGGGGGGTGCCAAGGCAGTCCCAGCGACAGAAATCCGTGAGAAACCAGTATTTATGCTGTTGTAGCGATGACTACGCTCTCGTGCCTGATGACCTGGCCGACTTGTTGGCTGGGTTGTTGGCCGAATGAGCAATACAATTGACAGGTGAGGCGGGCATGGGCTTAGACCGGAGCCGTGCTGTGACGCCGTCGAGTCATACTCTCATATGCAATCAATCGTTCCAAAACCACGCTAGTAACGCAATATAACCGATATATACAAAATTGCATACACCTTATTATTTTAGACTATATTTAGATATTTCTTAAGATTAAAAGGTTTAAAAATTTTAAGGAAAATATAAGTAAATAGCTATAATTCCGCTCTTTCTTCTTATATATAGCTTAAATTTATTAAAGTAAGATTAATAATTATATATTTAAGGGGGTATATTTTTAAGGTTTCTGGCTACTTTTATAGGGCTGCAGCTAATATATATAAAAAAACTTTTAAAAATACCCCCCCTTTTTAAAATTTTAAAGATTTATTAAAATTACACTTTTAACTTAAATATCTTTATAATAAAACCTTTAAAATTAATATAGAAATAAGTAATAAATAGCTATAAATAGCCTCTTTCTTTTAATATATAGTTCGAGTAGTTTATAGCAAAACTAATAGGGAAAGAAATAAATATATTAGAAAAATAATAAGGTATACTATTAAAATTATACTTTTAACTTAAATATCTTTATAATAAAACCTTTAAAATTAATATAGAAATAAGCAATAAATAGCTATAAATAGCCTTATTCTTTTAATATACGGTTTAAGTAGTTTATAGTAAAACTAGTTAGGAAAGAAGCGAATATATTAAAAAATAACGGTTGTATATAAGTTTGCGTATATCGGTTATATCGCGTTACTAGCGTGGTTTTGGAACGATTGATTGCATATGAGAGTAGAAGCAGCAGCATAAGCCGCCGGCGCGCATTTGAGAACCGAGCTACTACCTCGCCATTCCCCCGCAGTTATGTTATCGATAAGACCCACAGGCACCCCACCACAGCTACAGTGGACCTAAGGTCCATTTTGTACTGAAGTAATAAATTGGGCCAAGCAACCTCAGCTGGAAGCATGCTGGTTCGTTGTGGAATCAGGCTGCAAGCATACAACACTCTCTCTGCATGATGACTGCAGCTCTGGACTCAACAAGGTCTTCAGGTCATAGAATTAGGCTTCTAATTGATTTCTGCTCTCCATGACTTGAGCACTCGTAGACTTGCGCACATTGTATTCCGGGGATTTGACCCGATTTTTTACCATGGCCCCGCACCTTGAGATTGATCCAGGCTGGGTCTATTTCACCAGCAGCAGGGAAGAACCGCAGAATACCCACCAATTCTGTCCCACCCGCCCTTATCTTAGCCTTCATATCTCGGGGCCCAGTGATCCTGCCACAACCTTGATTGTCCGACGCGTTGTGTTTACGACGGTCTCCCATGACCAGGGATTCAGCAACTACACAGACCAACATGGCACCTACGACGGCTCACAGACATGGTTCGATGCCAACGTCCTTGAGCCTTCGGGTTTGTATCGAGTACCGCGCCTGGTGTTGCATCACAATGTACACGCGCGTTGGCAGGCCACCAGGCACGTGGAATCCTACGACTTCCGCGACGAGGCTGATGAGCACTCTGAACAAGGTTCATCAGAGGCTTGGCTTTCTGCCATCAAGTGTGGCGATACCCTACAGCTCATCCCAAGGGCACTCTGGCCAGCTTGGGTCAACTGGGTAGTCGAGGGACGCATCGAGG
Source organism: Diaporthe ilicicola (assembly GCA_023242295.1). NCBI lineage: Eukaryota > Fungi > Ascomycota > Sordariomycetes > Diaporthales > Diaporthaceae > Diaporthe > Diaporthe ilicicola. Next base: position 245,297 of record JALPVH010000004.1, on the reverse strand, counting down.
TCTGGGCGGAGACTGTGGCAGTCGCGGCCTCAGACCGGAGGGACCCGGACGATAAAATCTACCGCCCTTTGAATGCTGATGAGCGTGAGATCCGAGTTGTGGCCATCGAGCCTGGGAGAGACAACACGCCGCCACGCCTCTCGCTGCAATATACTTGTCTGTCCCACCGGGATCGGATTCACTTCAACGCGCTTTCGTATTGCTGGGGAGAAGCATCGAACACAACGTTGGTGCCTGTGACGTCGAATGTGGATGGCATGCAGTTGTCATCATATATCGCCGTGAATGACAACCTGCTTGCGGCTTTGAAGCGGTTGAGACTTGAGGATGCTGATTGTTTAGTCTGGATCGACTTGATATGTATCAAGCAGAGCGACACCGCAGAGAGATCGCAACAGGTCGCGATGATGGGCGATATCTTTTCCTCGGCGGACCACGTTTTTGTCTGGCTCGGGATCAACCCAAATGCCGCAGTGGTGGACCTCTCAGTCTATAGAGATATCACGAGCAAGTTCCAAGCCGACATTAACGCCAACAAACCCGTCGATAGATTCGTGGAGGGCATGACCCGTCCCATTCCGACACATATAGCCACCTCCGACGGCTTGTCTTGGTATGTGTTCCACTACACCAGACTTTTCTCGCTCCCATGGTTCCACCGGGTGTGGGTCCTCCAGGAAGCTTGGAGTACGAAGCCCGGCGCGGCCATTCAGGACGTAGCGGAGAGGGTGTCGGTTCTCTGCGGGTCGGAGGAATTACCGTGGGCTACCTTCATACAAGCCAACCACTGCATCCATACCTACTATGGCAAGCCGGACACGGCGGCCAACATGATGCCGGAGATATGGAAGACCCTGTTCCGTGCGCCCCGCGACACGAACCCCCTTCTTGTCACACCCGCGCCACAACTGAGCATGCTCGAGGTAGCCATAGATGGGCTTGACATGCGCGCCACAGACGCCAGGGACAAGATCTTTGCGCTCCTCGTGTTTGGAAAGGAAACACACAACGTGTCTGACCTGCCAGACCTCGTGCGCCCGGACTACAGCAAACCTGTTGTCCAGGTATACGCAGACTTCACCAGGTGGTGGATCGGCCACTCCCGGTCCCTCCGGATCCTGTCGGCAGCCCAGACGCAGACCGGCCGCACCTGGCTCGACCTGACCGACTCCCCAGCCCACGGGGAGCACGGAAGCAGGGCCGACCTGTCCCAGCGGCCCTCGTGGAGCTTCTGGTTCGAGGGGCGCAGCTCCTGGAAGCGGGGCCTCGTCGGGCTCGACGAGCGCATGCCTTACAACGCAAGCGCTGGGCGTGACCTGGACGTTGCCCTGCTGCTGCAGCAGCAGCAGCAGCAAGACGGCGGGCCCGTCGGTGCCCGCGCACATGTCTTGGCCCTGCGAGGTCTTCGGCTGGGTCGCATTTCGTCCTTGTCGTATTATCCCCTTGTTCGCCACCCAGCGGTGTCGTCGGAGATGCAGAGTGCGTATATGCACATATTCAACATTCAGAGCATCTTGGCAGATTCGCGCACTGATCCTCACGCTGTCTTCCCGAGCATCATTGATCATCATCAAGCGCATCATGGCTTCCGTCCTGGCGGCCCTGATGCAACAGCTGACTATCTACCTTGCCATGGGAAGTGTATGTTCAGCACCGAAGATGGCCTGATAGGTTTGTGCCCATCAGGTGCTCAGATTGGGGATGTCGTGGTGGTTCTGTATGGAGCATGTGTCCCTTCGTTGCTGAGACCGACGTTGTCCTCCAGGGAATATTGCTTTGTAGGGGAGTGTTACGCAGATGGTATCATGCACGGGGAATCTTTTTCTTCAAACTTTGGTACTGGACAGGCAGCCGAACCTGAGATTTTTCTGTTGGTATGATATGTGGAACCAGAAAGACGGATTAACACATCCGAGCCAATCATTTATCTACCTGGGTAGATTTCAATATTTTAAACTCCTGAGGAATACGAGGGCTGCGTTCTGATCTGGCACATTGCTACAGCCGCAAGATGGGGCCTAGCATACGCTACATTATTTGCAAGAGACCGACACCAATGACATTCAGCCTATGTGTAAGCTAATGATGGCTAGAAGGCACCGAGCTACCATATAGCCTTGCAAAATGGCCGGACCCTTCCCTGAGCAATTCTGCAGGGCTTCCAAACTCGACCAGCCTGCCACCATCGAGCACAGCAACCCGGTCGAAATCAACAAGACTCGAGAGCCTGTGCGCAATCATGATAACGGTGTAGTCTTGGAACTCAGAGCGGATGAGCTGTTGCATCCGAATATCCGTTTCAGCGTCAACACTGCGGATAAACAGTCAACACGAGACGAGCACTCCACTTCTCTGCATGTTCAACGTACCTGCTTGTGGGCTCGTCCAGCAACAAAAGTTTGCCTGGTTTCAATACAGCTCTTGCAAGACAGAACAGTTGTCGTTGGCCGTGCGAGAATGTGTCCGTCTCCATCACGGTGTCAAGAATGGTTCGCATGTCCACAGAGGCGAGGCTCGGCTTCTTCTTCAGGGCTTCCCACAGACCGACTCTCTGTAGTGCGGAAGCAAGGGTCTCATCGTCGGAGGTCCCGAGTGGGTCGAGATTGCTCCTTACAGACCCTGGAAACAGGAAAGGGTCCTGTGTCAGGCAGACAAGTCGTTCACGGATCGTTGGTCCCGGGACGGTGGCCAGGTCGACGCCATCGATGACAATCCGGCCCGACACAACCTCTATGAGCCCAAGAATTGCGAGTGCCGTGGAGCTCTTTCCACTGTCGATAGATGTTCTGTAAACAATCTGCAGTTCAACATAGGGTGCGAAAAAAAAAAGGATGGTCATACCTTCCAGTCCTTCCTACTATGCCTATCTTCTGGCCGCCCTGAACCGAGAAGGTGATGTCTTTGAGGACCGGGGATATATCAGTATTACTGAAAACAAAGATCAGTTTTCAATCGAAACAAAAGTGACTCGACGTTTATAACAGACCCATATCTAGCAGACACTCCTTCAAGTCTTAATGCACCCCTACTCGGCCATTCAGCATCCAAATGGCCAGAGCTTTCCTCAGGCGAAGCTTCGACGGGAGTATTCTCAGCAAAGTCTTTAATTCGGGCAATCGCCCCCAAAGATGTCTCTAAATTCGTCCAGTGTTCCACCAGATTTGTCAGTGCGTGAGAGAGGCTCATCATGTTGACCAACGCCAATCCCAGAAACCCGGGGTTGATCCTCGCACGAAGGCCCACCGCCATGCCGACGAGGACCACCGCGAGGCCGGCGACTACCAGATCAAGCACCAGCACCAACCAGCGCTGGATGCAGAGCAGGAGGTAGTAGGGCTTCTGGCTTGCGTCCAGCAGGTGGATGGTCTTGGATGTGTAGGTACTTGTCCACGAGTAGGATCGGATGGTGGCCAGTCCGGAGAGCGACTCGATCAAGTGTGTCAATACGGGAGCATTTGCCTCGAGCCTTTCAGAAGAATGAACAATTAGCAGCTTGAAATTCGAACACTAGGTGGCGGGAGGGAGGCATGTACTCTAGGAGCCTGAGCTGTCGGGAGGTACGGAGGTAGAAGTTCTGGATGCCGTAGAGCGCTGCTAGAACCACTGGTAATATGGCTGCGAAATAGCCTACTGCTGTAGCCGACAAAGCTATAGTAACCAGGCAGGCTCCGAGTTCTGCGATCGAATAGTCAGGAGTAGTCGCCTGAGGTATTGGATACAGAAGAACCTACGAAAAGCCATGTTGATGAGCGATCCTGGCAGCGTCATATCGGCGTATCGAAGGTCCTGGCTGAATCTGGAAGTTTGTCAATATCGAGTTGAGTTGAACTATTCTCTGGGACACGTCAGGTGTCTGACCTGTTTACCAATACCCCGGTTTCTGTCTCAGAAAAGAATGACAAAGGCGCACTGATATTCTGTCAGTCAAAGATCCATTGTTAAAGGCCTCATGTTAATGGAATACAAACCGCATAACCGCATTAAGGATCGATTGGTGTAGGTTCTTTCCAGACCGTGGAATCATGACGGTCCAAAGAAACCTAGACACATTTTAGCATGAACCACGGATGACTTGGCTAGGTCAATATTGGATATGCCATGGACTCACGCGACTGCCCCGACCATGAAGAGACCACCCATGAAGCTTATAAATCCGAACATTCCCAGCCAATAACCAAGGTTTGGCGCGTTCCCGCTGTCGTTGGCGTTCGCCCACCAGTTCAGCCATACATCTGCAACAGTCAGCGTGTCATTCCATACTAGTGGCTTGGAAACTTACTGCTCATGGCGTTGAAGACCGATGTCCCCGTTACGAGGCCCGCAAAAAATATCAGCCCCAGGGGTCCCAAGGCGCGTGCGTAGTACTTGTAGATCATCCAGTCACCCGTCCTCCGGCTCTCATCAAGAGCAGCCGCGGCAGGTGGCACATGCTTCTCGCCGTCATCCTTTCTGAATTCGACGGCCTCAGAATCGTTTTCTCCTACCATGAGGTCCATGTCCTGGATGAAGCGCCCAATACCACCCAGCTCGGCAGGGTCACCTTGCTGAATGAGCGTGCCGTCCCGCCCGAGAACAAGAATGAAGTCGGCCTGGGGCAGATATTTCACAGAGTGAGTGGCGAGGACAACTGTGGCCCCGAGCCTGCGCAGGAGACCGTCCCGGCCGAAGACGCGTTCGAAGACCAGGTCTTCGGTCACGGAGTCCAGGCCAGCCAGCACATCGTCGAGAACGACTGTCTTCACCCGTGAGTACAGCGCCCGTGCAAGGGAGATTCGCTGCTTCTGGCCGCCGCTCATCTTCACCCCTTTGCTCCCCACCACGGTGGAGTCCCCGTCTGGCATCTGGCGGAAGTCGACGTCAAGTGCGCATGCGTGACACACTGTCCTGTACCACTCGGCCTCCAGCTCGGGACCTGTTCCGGCAGTGATATTGGACAGGATAGACCCGTTCATGATCCAAGCAGTTTGGTCCGCATATGCGATCTCCGGGGACCCCATGCTGACTTTGCAAGAAGCACGGGGTGTCTCGCCAAGTATGCCCTTCAAAATTGTCGACTTGCCGCACCCAACTGGACCGACCAGAATGGTGATGCCAGGACGGATCTCCAAAGGAAAGCCCACCTTGACCACTTGCGAGCTCGATTCTGACCACCCGAAGCTGCCCTGGCTGACGGTGATCACATTCACAACGGGGCGTTTGATGGATCGAAGCTCAGTCCAACCCTCTTCTGGGGTTTCATACGTGTTGCTGCCCGCGACAGAAGGCAGTTGACGTTGTTCAGAACGTGAAGGGAGGAGGAGGAATTCCTGAATCCTCCCGAAACAGCCGAGTGCAGCCCAGCCTTGCGGTATCGAATATAGAAGGGTAGCAAGCGGTGCTGATAGAAGGTTCAGAGCCGCTAAAGAGGTGATGGCTTGCGACACCGAAAATCCACTTCCTCCTTGTAGCTGTGCCATGATTGCGTAGGCGGCAAAAATCACGAAGGAGTTGAAAGTCTGTGGGAGGTTGACTGGTGCGCAATGAATTAGCTTCCCAGACATTCGAGCGCCCCGAGAATGCGTCCATGGCTGCTTCCGAACACACACCTAGAGATATGTTCAAACTTTGAACCGTCCTGTACTTCTTCGATGTGGCAATTTCGGCGTTGCGAAACTGCTGGACATTCGCAGACTGCTGGCCAGTGAGACCGAGGATCTTGACGCTTTTCATAGATCCTAGGATCTCTGACGTATAGTTGATCCGCTTCTGTACTGCCTCGAGCCATGCTCTTTGTCTGGACGTGATTTTCCCAGCAGCGAAGACCGAGAGACCGGTGCAGATGAGAGTGATCAGCACAGGTGCCACGCAGACAGCGCCGAGTTGAGCGTAGAGCAGGTAGACAGCAATGGCAAGCTGGAGCACACTGGGCACTACCTCTATCAGCAGCTCCCAGAATGTTTCTGCAATCCTTTGCACGTCCGTTCCCACCAAGCTCATTGCCGCTGATTCGTTGGCATTGGCTACAGGTAGGGTCAGCATCTTCGCGTAGATGATCATTGTCAGCTGGCCGCGAATCATTGTCATGAGACGATACGAAAGATGAGATGCCCATCCCATCATTACCTGCACGTCATTAGCGACTTTCATCGTTGAGCAGGTCAACTTTAGACACTATTTGGGCTGTTCAATAACTGACCGCAAATCCGGTGTACACTAAGGCGAAGGCACCGATCAAGCCATATCCTATGTTCATGGGCTCGGATCCTTGCACAAACGAGACAGCATTCTGGATGAGATAGACCTGGCTGATGCTCAGTGCAGCATAGCAAAGTTTCGGGACGTAGATTGCGAGTATCTCCCAACGCAAACTCCACACACAAGCACGCGCTAAAGCATGTTTTCTGCCCTGGTCGCCTGAGATCACTTCAGTTGGTTTGTTTCTGAATGTTTCTCTCCGAAACGGACTTACATTCATCCCATACGGACTGCAGTTGGCCACCAAGGTTGGCAGAGTTGAGCTTTTCATGGATAGCTGGCAGGTCGGTCGTAGACAAGACTGACCTGTGGCCTGAAATGAGAAGCGAGTTGAGCCACCAAAAGGAGCTTCGGCTGATCAAGCCGCTCGTGCTCTCGATCGAGAACCGGCTGTACAGACTGAGGAGGAAAGACCGTTTGTCCGTTGCCTCCAGCAGTAGGATCACAACCTTGACGGCAAGGGAGGCTGTCATGAGGGCGGATAGCGCATCGTTGTCGCCACCCCTCATGAGCCAGTGGGTCCTGACTCGAACAGCGTCGAACAAGGCGGTTGCGATAAGGTAAAGGTTGATGATGAAGGATGGCCTCACGGATCGGGCGTGTTCGAAGTGGGACAAGACGGCGAGGGTCAGAGCTGCGACAACGGAGAGCACGGCCGATGGCAGTGAGACATGGGTCCTGAACATCGGATTGGTTGCCGTCAATGCCAGAACCCCGACCTGTAAAGCAGCGAAGCTGGTGATGGCGGCCTATCCCTCGTCAGAAAACCTCCTTGTCATGTTGTACAAGTGATTCAGGTGGAAGTACCAGCTTGAAAGTATGTAGGGCATTCTTCCTGACCCGCACTCTCCCTCGGAACAGATGAAGTGTTCGAAATGGAGTTACGATGATGAAGCAGGCGGTGGGCAGGATGGCCAAGATGGCCTCTTCGAAGGACGCTAAAACCAGGATTCAACATCAGATTTTCGTCTCCGGAACGTTATACGCACACGTAAAATCAAAGCCACCGCGACAATCAGCAGATTTGACTGCTGGACCGAACGAGTCGTCACCGCAGAGGTTGAAGGAATCCATAATAGTGATTTGGAACCGCGTTGAAGGCCAAGTCACCGGAACTGCCGATCTTGGTCATCAACCGGTGAAAGTTGTATTTTCTTGATGCTGAAGCGGTCGGTCTCGGATCCGATCAAGCTTTACTCGGTGGGAGTTGGAAGGCCTGTGCTGTCGGTTTTTCGAGTGCTGTCTTGGTGGGTACGTTAAGTAGATAACAGAAGCATTATAAAGGGGTAGGGATGGGGTCAAATATGCAGCCCATTTCCTGTTATCTGAACTTGCACTGCTTCTGGTATTCTATGAGGATTCACCGAAACTTTTGCAGCTTGAATTTCTCCCAAGTACCAACTAGAACTAACCTAGGTATTTGATTCGGTCCAAACCGATTAGATGTGCAATTTGCGATCGACAATCTAAGACTTTCTATCGAATCAAGTGGCAGCTCCGAAACGCTCGCATTCAGTCCTCGCGGACCGTAAATGTCCCGTCTTACAACCGAATCCGTCAGCCGCACTCGTGTCTCCACACTTTCTTTCTCTCCTTCACACCCTCGATAACAACATCTATCATGGAATGAGGAACGTTGGTAAGCGGGGAAAATTATCCATTCTACAGCATGTCGTCATCAGCACGTGTTGCAAGGCCTTTCTTCTTGCCATGTTGGTCTAGGATGCGTCCAGCTGTCGCCGCCATGCTTATAATGCCTGTGAGTAATGCCTGTGAGTAATGCCTGTGAGAAATGCCTGTGATGCGATCCGCGCTCCCGCTCCCCTGCTTTATAATTAAACACATGTGCACGTCTGCAGCTGTTTATCAACACAAGTGAAAGTTATGATGATTTCGTGAACATATGTAGTTATTGGCAAGCCAATGAATTTAGACTACTTGGTTCATGTCGATTCGAGGACCAATAGCTGCGGCCTAGACGCTACCTAAAATTTCCTTGCTGGCACTCTCGCCTCAAATAGAGCATCCAACTCTTCGTAACTTCTGCCCTTGGTCTCTGGCACGCATAGGAAGCACAAGAGACCAAGCACCAAGCTGAAGCCGAAAAAGATCATTCCAGACTTGGCGCCCAGATTGGCTTCTTCGGCGTTGACCAAATACGGTATCGCAATGGACCACGCCATGTTGAAAATGGAGCTGGACATGGCCGCGAGCGAGGTCGTCTTGGCGCGGAGCCGTGATGATGAGATCTCGCCCACAATGGTCCAGCCCACGGCTCCAACGGACATGTAGTAGAACAAGGCCCAGCAGATGCAGCACACTGCCAGCGTTATGCCGTTCCATCGCTCTCCAGTGCCAACGAAGCCAAGAATGCCAACGACGAGGAGACAGCCTAGCATACCATCAATTCCGATCAGAAGTTGCAACCGGCGACCAATTCGTTCGGCCAGGACGAATGCCACGCCCGAACTGAGAAGGGCAAAGACGTTGGAAATGACGGTGATGAGGAAAGCATCCTCGAAACCGGATTGAGTAAGAAAGTACGCCAAGTAGTTTCCACAGAGCGGATACCCCATGAAAAGCTGCGAGACAATTGGCAGACAAGCGATCAGAGTACGCCTGCGATCCGTGCCCCGGAAGCAGTCGAGATAAGTGACCGACTCCTGGTTCGCACTGAGTTCGCGTTCATGGTCGAGAGTCCGTCGAATGATTTGAACCTCGCCGGCCGTGATGGAGTCCTGTCGGGGCCCGTTGATCTTCTGTAGAGCCGAATGTGCCTCGTCAAGCTTGCCCTTCCCGACAAGATAGTAGGGGGACTCGGGCACAAACAGGATGAACAATGCCAGGCACAGGGCAGCAATACCAAACTGGGAGACCACGGCAGCCTTCCACGACCAGGGGCCGTCTATGGCGGAGGTACCCTGAAGGATACACGCAGCAAGAAAGGACCCTACGATGATCCAAAATTGAAAGAGAGACAGAGCGAGCCCGCGAATTTCTCCCGGTGTAATCTCGGAAACGTACGTTTGCGTGTTGGCCTGCATGGATCCCATAGCCGCTCCCATCAGTAGCTTAGCCAACGTCCATACTCTCCAGTTGGGGGAGAATAGCTCAACAAAGGTACCGACAATGGTAAGTCTAATGGATATCACTCAGCGAGTCAGAAATAAACAGTCCAGGGGCGCGGGTGGAAGATGGCGTAGCTTACCCGACAGTTACAAAGAACGATAACCTTCGGCCACAGAGGTCGTTCATGAAGCCGGCAAGGAATGCGCTGACAATGGCAGCAACATATTGGACTATGGTCCACACCAGTTGTTCAGTGGCAGGGAGAACAATTGCGCCAATTGCGTCGTCGTATGTTCCAAAGTCATGTACGAATGACTTGTTGGCGATAATCGACCCAACAAGAGTGAGGTCGTACCCGATCAAGACAGGCGTCGTAGAGCATCCCAGCACTATGCAGGCACCAGTGAGTGAGAATCGGTTTCAAATTCCGTGCCGTTTGAGCGACACCTTGTCTGCCAGCTTCCGCCGTGTTACTAACCACTCAGGAGTGCGCGCTTGTGGTTCCAGAGAGTCTTGGCCTGTTCTTCCCATGAAAGTTCGACCACATGGCTCACGACGGTACCGGTAGCTTCATCCCCGGTGGGACTCGTATGGACGGTGTCGTGCTGTTTCTCGGAGTGCGACATGGTGAGAATGTAAGCTTCCCAGGGAACAGCACGTATCGTGACAGGAGGTGTTTCTCAATGTTGACTGAAAAGTATCTTGCGAAGTCGGTGAAGCAATGAATCTTTGGCTGGACCAGGCATGTGAGGATTCTTATGAGAGCTCACGATCAGGCTGATAGGAATTTGGACCCGCAGATTCATCGGAATCTGGGGGCCCGGGTAGCTAGTTGGGCGTCGCTATCACGCGCTACGTTACTAGTCGACCACATGCAGCAGATATGTGGCGAACGCGCATGTGGGCGGAATACGCAATCCGCCTGTTGAGAGAGGGAATCGCGCAGCTAGAGTTAGCCCGCCCAGCTCTTATTAACTCCTGCCCACCCAGTACAAAGCAGCGCCTTGGGTGGGCCAAAAGTGAACTCTATTTTCTATGGACTCCCCGCCCACTTTATGGATTTGTGCCAGCATATAAGCTGTATGGTACGCCGCCAAGAGCCGCGTCGCTTATGCTGCGACAGGACTTTTGGCCAACTCAGAAGTACTTTTTTTTGCTTGATAAATAGGACTTTTACCCTATACTTGCCAGTTCATTAGAAACAAACCGATACTTTGATACTACTTCCAGCACCCTTTGCAATCGGCGCGCTCAGTTTCAGCCAGTGCAATTATCTACCTACCTAGGTAGCACTGGTAGGTGTTGGAAGCAGCGTGAAGGGCGCGGGTGGGCAGAGGGGGGGGCACTGGCCACAATCAAGCAGTCTGGGAGCCAGGGGGGCCTGGCTACAATTTGAAGTGTTCTAGAAGTAGACTGCTTGGACTTTTTTCTGGGAAAAAAGATACCTTTGCTGCAATAGTAGTTTGTATAGTAATCTTGTATTGGGTGGCCGAAAGTCAAGACAACTCTAGTGGATTACTTAATCGTGACGGGGTGAATAACTTCCAGGAGCAGGCGGAATTCAGATTCCGCTAATCGCCGAGCTAGTTTAGTTGCTGTGTTGGGCCCAGGACGCAGGACGACTTCTCAATCACACGACTTCTCAATCACGATAATTTCCCCCTCCATTCCTCCTCACGGGCCACGAGTCGCCTCATGCCCGCTGTCTTACATCATGAGCACCGACAGCGTCAAGGTGGATGCCCCAGCTGCCCAAGATACTCAAAGCAAATCCGGCTCCGGCCGCGGCAAATATGTGACACAGGCTTGCAAGGAGTGTCGTCGCCGGCGAGCAAAAGTGGGTCTACAAGTAAAGCCTGAGAAAGACGAAGACATTGCTGACCATTCATAGTGCAATGGGATCAGACCATCTTGTACGCGTTGCATTGAACGGCAGCTGCCATGTATTTACGATGGCAGCATAGACCATCGTGGCTCGGCTCCTCGATCGCTTGTGTCACTTCTCCAGAGCCGTGTAAAGCTGCTTGAGGAGGTGATTCAGCTACATTCCATCGATCTTGATGCGTCGATCGCTCAAATCCAGGGCAGAGGGTCCTCGAGTGAGGAGTCAACAGAGAGGCTCAGCGGTGCAAATCAGGTATCCGAGTCGGGGTCGGAAGCAACAAGGTCCGAAATGCAAGGCGTGCTCTATTCCGAACAGCCAAGCGCTGGGCATGAAGATCAGGCACGATTTTTTGGCCCAGCAAGCGGGAGGCTGGACCTGCAACCAGCTCAAGCTGCACCTAGTTCGGCGGTGCCCGATCGCTTTCAGGCTGACAGATCTCGCGAACCACGTGCAAAAGTGGTAAATTCGAGCCAACAGCGATTCAGTGCTTACAGCCAGTCACTCGCTTCTGAAGCCTTGGGTGGTCTACCCCCAGAACTTATAGAGAACTTGATCGATCTATATTTTGAGTGGGAACAACCATGGTTTCAAATTGTGGACGAGGGACTCTTCCGGACAAGTCGTCTGCACAGCGGCCGCTACTACAGCCCAGTGCTTCTTTGCTGCATTATTGCCGCGGCATCTCGTTATTCAGACCGCCCCGAGGTCAGAAGCGATCCGCAGGATCCCAACACGGCTGGCTTGATGTTTCTCGAGCACGCAGAGGCACTGATACACTTTGATCTCAAGTGGCCCAGCATCACGACCATTCAGTCTCTGGCCATAATGGCCATCGTTTATGTGGTAAGTAAGGCTTACTGTGCGTTTCAGTTGACAAGACTATTCCTTCTGATATTGCACAGGCTGTCGGGTCGGACGCTGCTGGTTGGCTGCATCATGGAATGGCAACCAGACTCGTCATCGACATGGGCCTCAACATAGACACCACATCAGTCGCCGGCTCGGCCTGCCTGAGCACCCAAGACGTTCGGCTTCGGCGTCAGATATACTGGGCATTGTACTGTTCCGACAAGTTATTCGCATCATACACAGGCCGAATTTGTACCATGCTTGTGAGTTACAAATTGCAAGGCCTGTGTCTCTCCTCAGAGTTCCCAACGCTGCAGTAGTGTATCTACGTATTTCTGATGATGTGCATGACAACAGGACTCCCAAGGATCCATCCCACTACCCGGAACCTTGGAACCAGTTGATGGGGGCGATGGGCCTTTGGGAAAAAGGCAGGCCGTGGCAGATGAAGATACATTCCTGGTGTCTTTTCAGCGAGCAATCAGTACACATTGTCAAATTCTCGAGAGCATCCTGACAAAAATGCAAGTTCACACGCCATCCAATATTTAAATCAACCACTGACGAGCTCGGACAAGGTACGCGCCGAAAGATACGATGACAAGTGCAGGAAAACAATCTTTCTTCAATTCCACCCTTCTCACGCTTCAGGACTGGCTTTTCTTTCTGCCCAGGGAGCTGAAGATCAAATCTAGCGACAGAAGCGATTCCCTGAATTCCTCGCCGCACGTGTTCATCCTCCACATGGTGTACCACACCTCTGTCATTCTTCTTGCGAAACCCTTTGTTTCATCAAACAAAGTTCAAAGTGCAGGTTCTGCATATCCCAACGACTTTTCGAAGCCACAGGATGACGTTGGAAGACGAGCTCTGCGCATATGCCACGAAGCTGCCACAGAAACATGCCTGATCGGGAAGCTGTACCGAGAGAGGTTTGGCAGCTTTCGGCGCAGTCCATTGACGGCCACCCATTGCACCCTCATGGCCTGCGTTGTGAAGTTATATCTAGCCGACAAGGCCCCTTTTCATACGACCGATCGCACCACGTCGGAGCTGACGTCTTGCATGTTGACCCTGCGTGGATTATCAGACTCATGGACCCCCGCCCGGCGATACTGGGAGGTTCTGACACGGGCTAGAGAGACCACGGAACGGACAGGAAACGCAGCGAAGAACATCAAGACTCGTTCGACAGGAGTCATCTCTTCAGATACGCAAAGTGGAACATGGACATCGCCATCCGAAGTCAACTCGCTATCTGACCCCTTGCGGCAATGGCAGGACGACAGCAGTGCTGCGATATCAGAAGGATCTGTGGCTTATAGCTCCCCTATGAATGCTCATGTCGAAGATCCAGACTCGGCTGCAGCAGTGGCCATCGGCCAGAATGGAACCTCGGTGGATTTCGACAAATTAGACTTCTCTGCCCTGAGCGTCCTTCCTTGGGATTACGCGTTCGAAGCAAATGTCATGGATTTTTGGCAGTTCTATGACGACGGACAATTGTGATCTCAACCTGACCGCTTCGTGCGTACCAGGATGGCTATAGAACTTTGTGGCAGTACAGGGGGTATTCAACTTCCAGGTAGTCGCTGTATTGTTTTTGCTGAATTTTGTTTGTGAAAAATTGTAAAGCAAATTAGACATATACGCCCGACCAAGACGAGGACGACCTCGACAATAAAACATGACAACACAAACGAAGCCAGCTGAACAGAGTCGTCAAACTTGGGCTCCCCATTTTGGGCGGGAGGATGTCATCGAATTGCTGTAGTTAAGGGAGTGAAGAAAATCTAATTCGAGCGGCCCAGCTGCGTCACTTCGACGCAGGCTAACAAACGGTCAGTCGACTAGTGTTCTTCTTGTGAGACGTTTATCTATTACCTCTCTAATTACACATCACGTGAATTTCTGTGGTTCCTTTTCTGTCCCATTGTGCCTTACAGTACAGCGTTCTATTCACATTCACAAGACATTGATGGTCGATGGGTTGTATCAAGAAAGGTAAGAACATCTGAAAGATTATTGCCGAGAAGAGTGCAGGACCGGCCACTTCCATAATGTGTTTTAATTATGTAGTGTGGTCATGCTAGCTCAGGAGCCCATTTTGCACTGATAAGTAGGATAGGAAATCAAATTCCGCTACTACGTACATTGTAGGTACTACATATTGAGCGGCATGGGCGTCCACGCGCAACTCTTTCACGTTCTTGGAGGTACACGGAACACCGGGTACAGAATGGATGAAGCCAGCGAAATATCTCGATTGTCGTCTCAACTGACTCTCGAAGAAAAGTTGTCGCTCATAGCCGGCGAATCACAATGGCGGACCGCGGCGGTGTCTAGATTGAACATCCCGTCCCTCAAGGTAGGAGAAACGCCGTTTTCAAGTCTCATCCCGTAGCGGCAGACTACCGGCTCACGTTGCCTATCTCTAGGTCTCTGATGGCCCTTCAGGAGCGAGGGGCGAGATATTCGGCGAGAATGTGCCAGCTGCGTTCTTCCCCAGCGGCGTTAGTCTTGGAGCAACGTGGGACACTGAGCTTCTAGAAGAGCTTGGGCATCATCTGGCTGAGGAGGTATGATATTACCCTGTTCGAAGTGTAGAAGATCTGTGGCCCTTCCAATCATTGACTCGCGTGCCGGTTCCAGTGCAAATCCAAAAGTGCTTCTGTTCTCCTAGCACCAACCATGTGTATCCATCGTCATCCTTTAGGTGGCAGAAACTTCGAGTCTTTCAGCGAAGATCCTTACCTCACAGGCAAACTGGCAACGGCACAGGTCAGGGGTCTCCAATCGAGAGGAGTCGGTGCTACACCAAAGCATTTTGTCGGTAAGAAATCCACAGTATTCTCAACACTGACCATCGCTGCACGTGCCGGACTGACTGTGCTCGTCCTGACGTCTCTTCTTTTCAGCAAACGACCAAGAAACAAAACGGTTCAAAGTCAATGCCCAAATAGACGCTCGTGCTCTGCGAGAAGTCTACCTACTTCCGTTCCAGATGGTCGTCCGGGATGCCAACCCATGGTGCATGATGACCGCTTACAACAAAGTGAATGGTCACCATTGCGATGCGTCAAAAGAACTCTTGACTGATGTTGCTCGCAAAGAATGGCACTGGGATGGTGTGTTTATGAGCGATTGGGGAGGCACTTCGTCCACCGTTGCATCCCTCAACGCTGGCCTCGACCTGGAAATGCCCGGTCCACCCGAGAAGAGATCGGCCGACGCTCTTTCCCAGCCGCTTGATGAGGGTCAGATAGACTTGGGTCAGGTCGACCAAATGGCTTCCCGCATCCTTCGCCTTCTTCGACGCACTGCTGCCGACGGACAACACAAGGCTGAGTACTGTCGGGACATGGACGACCCCGAGCTCAACACTCGCTCTTTCCTCCGACGTGCAGCGGCTGCTGGTATAGTAATGCTGAAGAACACGAATAATGCCCTCCCGTTACTAGATCAGGGGTCCCTTTCGAAAATCGCGGTTGTCGGCCCAAATGCCAAGCGGGTCGTGGCTGGCGGAGGCGGCAGCTCATATATCAAGGCGCCGTATTGGACGTCTGTCTTTGATTCCGTCAAGGGCTACTACACAGGCCAGAGCAACGTTGACGTGGTATTCCACGAGGGTGCGAAAGTCAATCGCTATGTGCCCACCGTGTCGGCTTCTCTGGCGTGCGACCCCGACAACGGTCAGAGTGGAGCATGTCTCGAGTGGCATATGGGTCATGACCTAAACAGCGAAATACTAGCGCACACCCACGTGTAAGTCTGTAACGACGATGACAAGCTACCAACACAGTCTAATGATTCAAACCACAGAGACGATCTATATTTCATGGGTTTCGGCGATGTGCCACCAGAGATTGGACAGCTCACTGGGTACTCCTTCCGTGCCCGAACCGCTCTGACTCCGCACAGTACCGGCGAGCATACGATATCCCTGGCATCTATTGGGCCCTGCAAGATGTTTCTCGACGGAGAGCTTATTCTGGAACAGTCGGGGTCTTTTGAGGAGAAAGAAACCCTTTTCTTCACGTATGGAAGCGGAGAAGCCATCATCTCGCGTCGGATGGAGGGAGACCGCACATATGCGGTTCATATCGACTACTTGTCTCATGATAGGCAACTTCAAGAGAACTTGCTGCCCCTCTTGGACCCCATGGAGGACAAATTTCAAGGTTTTCGGTTCGGCTTTGAAGAGGCATCACGGACAGACCTTCCCGGCGAAGCTGCTAAGATTGCCCAAGGCTGTGACGCCGCCATTGTGGTTGTCGGCCGTGACAAGGAGTGGGAGACGGAAGGTCAAGATATCCCTCTGTTCGAACTCCCTGGGGAGCAAGTCGATCTCATACAACAAGTGGCTGCAGCCTGCCGCCGAACGATTGTTGTGGTTCAGGCTGGAACGCCCGTGCGTCTAGAGCCCTGGATCGACCAGGTCCAGGCTGTACTGTACACTTGGTACCAAGGCCAAGAGCTGGGAAACGCCGCACTGGATGTTATTAACGGGACGGTAAATCCATCTGGTCGCCTGCCGATAACGTTTTCACGCCGTCTCCAGGACTGCCCTGCGCACTCATCATTTCCAGGGGAACAGCTGCAATCACGCTACGCAGAGAGCCTGTACGTCGGATATAAATGGTGGGACCTAGTCGACACCAAACCTCATTTCCCTATCGGTTTCGGCCTGTCATACAACACCTTCAAGCATACGCCCGAAGGGACTAGCACCCTCACGTTGACTGAAGATACTACCTTGACCATCAAAGTCATGGTAGAGAACACGGGTGGCCACGAGGTACCAAGCCGCGAAACCGTCCTGGTGTTTCAAACGCAGCAATCCCCCACGCGTCTTGCTCGTCCACTGAAGCAGATATGTGGTTTCGGCAAGACGGCTCTGTTGAAACCAGGCGAGTCTGAATCCATGGAAATCACGGTTGACTTCCGCACCTTTGGCATATATGACCCTGAGCGAGGTCAGTGGGTCATTGACGGGT
The DNA here is from genome assembly GCA_023242295.1 of Diaporthe ilicicola. Lineage (NCBI taxonomy): Eukaryota > Fungi > Ascomycota > Sordariomycetes > Diaporthales > Diaporthaceae > Diaporthe > Diaporthe ilicicola. The sequence continues at coordinate 228,263 of JALPVH010000004.1, read as the reverse complement.
GGTCACGATTTGATATCCTTGTTGGTACAAATGCTCTGGACGCGGAGAAGGCCTGGGAGGTGATGGCTCCGGCTGAGATTACATGGATAAAATGAAGGAAGACGCAACTTAGTTGGCGAGAACACCTAGTTGAAAATACACAATGTCGGATAGCAAGATCTTTCTTGGTTCAGCATCCTGCTTAAAATCCCCCAGGGCTGTCGTCACTCCCGAGGTCGACGATGGAATGAAACCAACTATATCTCACGATTCGAACACGGCCAAGACGAAGTCACAATGATGAACCGTTTACACAGGTCCTTGGTAGTGCCGTGGCAGCTTCACCTTTTGGACCCGTCTTTAGCCTTTACAAGTATCTATTGCAGTCTAGTGTACTGTCTACTATTCCTTCTTTGAGTTCTTCCCACCTGTCTACGGAGACCTGTACGGCGTGAGTCTGGGTGAGGTTGGACTTATTTTTCTTTCTGTTTTGATTGCTGTTGCAATCGCCTTTGTCCTGTTCTCGGCATTTGTCCGTCGTGTTACTCGTGTAAAACGCTCAGAAAAACTCGGCCGGCCCTTTACGCCAGAAGGCCGTTTGCTTCCGGCCGTTATTGTGTCCCTGTATATACCCGTGGGTATCTTGATCTTCGCTTGGAAAACAAGGTCAGAGGTACATTAGATCGTGCCCACACTCGGCACCATCAATGCTGGTTTCAGGCAACGTGGTTGTGGTCATCCAGAGCATCTACGTCTACGACACATCATCATACCCTGAATATGCTGATTCACTATTCAGCGGTAACGGCTTTATGAGAGGCATCGTTGCATTTGCTGGTGTTCTCTGGTCTCATCCATTGTACGATAGTCTGGGTGTAGCATGGGGCATGACCGTTGTGGCCGGCTGTTGCGCTACGTGCATCGCTAGGATGTTCGTCTTGTATTTCTCCGGCGCGACCCTGAGGGCTCGAAGCACATTTGCGAGGTGGAAGCAGGTGGTCTGGCTGGTCGTTGTTATTTTGCCTCGAGACTCACACCGGCCATGTCGAGATTCATTAGTGATAGATTTGACTTCTCATGAATTGCAGTTGGCTGTCACACTCTGTGCAACTAGTGCTTGAAACTTTACAAGAGTCGTGCATGGATTGCAATATTGTCAGGGAAACTGTGGAAACAGAGAACTGTCTGTAAGGTGTCTCAAGTTATGTTGTAACCTTCGACAGCTGCTGCCAAAGGAATGATATTGTCTAAAAATTACAAAATCGCTGACGATGCTTGTCGCAAGAATGGTGGGCTTGAGTCACATAGTTACTCAGGCAGTAGTCGTGACGGTGTTCAGATGTTTGGTATACAGTTGGACAGTGTCGACAAGGACTCGTAAAGTAGCCAGGCTTTAGATTGGGAACATGGCAATCCCATCTTCAAAAATAAGTATTGCTATTGTACTTTGCATAATTCATGGTAAGGGCCAGCTAGTAATCCTAAGTGAAGCATATGTTAAGCATTCACAGTGATATCAAAGGCCCGTTGATCCGGGCCACAATTTTCCCCGAATTCCTGAGATTCTTGAAGTTTTCCAGGTACTCTGGTATGTCTGCCAACTGAATCTCAGTGACATGAGGCTTGATAACACCAGCGCGAATATACTCTAGACATTGGTACATCTCAGCCGGCCCTCCCATAAGATGCCCATGAATGTTTATCTGTCGTTCGACCACGTCAAACAACGGTACGCTGAGCATGTCGCCGTCGGAAGGGCCACTAGAAGTATTGGTTTGAAGTCAGCTTTTAAAACGATACACCATCATCACATCTATTTCGAAAACGTACCCATTAATGATGATTGTACCGCCGTCACAGACATATCTAGTGAGGTTCCGAAATCCAGCTATGCGGTTGGAACACGAGATCAAGAAGTCTGCAGCGTGTTCGAACGCTTGACTCGGGCCTCTGACTGCCATACAGGCACCAGTCAGTTTTGTTGAGAAAGCCTCCTCCTGCTCATGTGTTTCCGGGGCAGCGAGGAACACGTCGCACACCGCGTTGCCCGAGTTGGCATTGAAACTGGGATCGTCCGCCTTTGACGCGATGTCTACACCAATGACCTTGGCAGCGAAGACGTTCCTGGCTAGCAACCCGGTAAGATGACCGATGGCACCTCCAATACCAAATACGGCTACCACATCGCCCGGTCGAGGATTCGCAGCCTTCAATGCCTTCAGTGCTGCGCTTCCCGAACAAAGGGCCGCTGTGTAAGCTGCCGCATCGGGTCGGCTGGTCCCGTCGTTATCCTCAAAGATGTATGCTGGCAATGAGATGACCGAATGGCGCGGAACGGTGACATATTGCTGGTATGAGCCGTTGTGATGCTTAGGAAAGTTGACCTGTCTTGGACACGAAGTGGGGTTGTTTCGCAGGCAGTATTTACACGTCTGGCACGCGTAACCAAGGTACCGCAATGCAACAGGCAGACCGAGGTCGTCCGGTTCGTAGCACTGTACGATGTGTCCGATGCCCTCGTGACCGGCAATGTGATTGTGTGTCGGGAAGCCTGGCTTGGGTCCCACACTGAATGAAGCATCCTATTGTGAATGTGTCAGCTCTGACTGCCTCACTTGGAAACAGATCGCCAAGGGCGTAATTTTCTACTCACACTACCGCAGAGGCCCGTCCATGCTATACGAACAACTACTTCACCTGGCTCCGGCTGTCTCACAGGGATAGTGGCCCGTTGAAGATTTAATTCCGGCTTCATTGTTGGTGTGAGAATCGACATTTGCTCTTTTGGGATGGATACGCCAGCCGCTGTGAATGTCGCACCACCTATGGGGCTCACTTCCAATGTTGATGGCGTTTTATCACAGTCCGCAAGCTTCAAAGAAATCGAAGCCTCCTGTGTGCAAGTGAGAGTAGAAAGGACTGAGTCGGACTCGGTTCTGATAGGCGTTACCTCACCAACAATTCCTGACTTGGCGGAGTCAAGATGCGAAAATCTCCATCCCCTCTTTCGAAGGCGACCAACGCTTGACTTGACCATTCTCTTGAACAGGTGCTCCGACACAGGCACCTATCGCTTAGCGTCAAGAGAGTGACAGTGTGAAAGCTATTAGCTTCGCAAGCACGATAGCTCACCTTCTCCCGTTGATGGGAGAAACATGTTATGTTGGTGACTGACAATGGGGCTTGCTTTGTTTTGAAATCGAATTCCCTGCGCAGCGAAATACCGGAAGAAGCGAAAATACCCTACGTGGGCTTATCAGAGGAGCCAATCGCAATTCCGTTGAGGCCTAATCTCAGACGGCCGTAGGAATATGAATTCCATGGCTATTTTCGCCATGCCCGTTTTCTTCTCTGGGCCTGGTTGTCACTTGTGTGGGAGGCCCCACTACAAGATCATCGGTCAGATCCGGACCTGCATGACCAAGCTGCGTGATTTGAGACAGTCTCGGCGTTGTGAGAACAGGCCCATCTGTCTCGCCGAACTTTTTGATCAACTTCAAGCATCCAAGTATCCAGCCTAGCGAGTGGTCACGCTGAGCATCTGAGGTTATCGCACAAGAAAACCCCCGGGGTTAGTAATCAACCGGAATCAGCATTCCGCCTGTGGGAAACTTTCTGTGCAGCAGTTGAAGTCAATGCGTTTATAATCAATCTGCCCGTGTGTCATTCGTTAGGGTCAGATCTAAAAAAGAACCTTGGCTACGGCCGAATCAGACCACTTACAGGAGGCGCGGAATTTGAATACCGCTTCAGTGACAGGCACCATGACGTAAAGTGGGACAGAGCCCGAGTTATAACCACGTTCATTTAGTGAGCATACGCCAGGCTTAAAATCTCTCCTTGTTCAGCCGCCTTTCTGAATTCACAGTCAACCATACAGACGCGAAACTCCACTAAGAATATGTCGCATTTAAAATACTTTTCGTACCCTGTCGTCGGTGAGAGTAAACGAAAAACTTTCAAATACTCGCAAGCTGTTCGAATCGATAACCGCATCGAGTGTTCAGGCCAAGGTAAGCTGCTAATCTAGCCGTCAAGTTGCACCCTGCTCATGTACCCATCTAGGAGGATGGAGCCCGGAGACCGGAGAATTCTACAAAGAGATCAACGAGCAGATTGATCAAGCTTTCAAGAACGTCGATCTTGCCCTCAGACACGCCGGAGGCAAGGGATGGTCTCAGGTTTACCGGGTCAACTCGTACCATGTCCCCATCAACAATGAAGCATTAGACGCTATGGTTAGAAACTTCAAGAAATGGTTGCCGGACCACGAGCCGATCTGGACCTGTGTTGGAGTTCCCAGGTTGGGTGAGGACGATATGCGGGTGGAGATTGAAGTCGTCGCTCACGACCCGGAGGCGTAAAACCTTGCGCAGCCGCCAGGTTCTAGTCTTGGCTACAAGTGGGACACCTGCAAGACTAAGATCATAGAGTGAACGATAGCTGCAGTATACATCACTACGATGCAAACTGAAATAGCGATGATATCACCCTGTTATACCTTGGTGTAAATTGATATGTTACCCTGTTCTATTACAGCTCGATGCCCTAAAAGCATAGGTCCTTTTTTTATAGAAAAGAAAAGAAAAGAAGAGAAGAGAAGACAAGAGAAAAGACGAAGAAAGAAAAATGTTATCCAGCACAAAACCTGTGGTTAAAGTGGGTCAAGTGAAAATTGATATTAATTTCCTAGGCAACGTATTCGTAGCTAGTCACTTGCCAACTTTGATAATAACATCAGCATATGTTACCATCATTCCAATCATACTGTAAGTCGATGCGGTTTGTAATTACATCGACAAGTGATAAGCTTTATGGTACCAGTATTGCCTCTACAGGCCATCTTCCTTATGATGTTTGCACTGATCTTCGAGTGCTCCGTTGGCGTCACCAAACAAGACCACTTGCCCGTCTGTCTTGAGCCCCGCCCCAAACAAACCATCAAGCTCTTCAAGCGTGAGGCCGGCGGTCTCGGGGCAGAAGAAGTACACTGAGGATCAAGTCAATATTTATAATTTCATCGTGTTGGGGCCGGACCGTACCGAAAGGAAGCTGAAGGAAGCTGAAAACGACGAAGAATATATAGATTCTCCATCCAGTGGCGGCAATGGCAGGCGGCGCCATCATGACGGTCAGAAACGTCATGGCCCATTGCGAGAGAACGCCTAAGCCGGTATTGAAATGCCGGAATCGTAATGGGCTTATCTCTGCGCTATAAACCCACACAACGCTGGTCCATGATGCCCCGTAGATACTGGCAGTGTCAGCAAAAGAGTTATTTGCAATCAATCATCTGGGACAAGACGTACAACTCAAAGACGAATATCATGGCGACAGCTCCCCAGCCATAGGCCTGATTTCCAGTCCCCAGCGCAAGAAGGATGGTAAAAGTAAGGATACTGGCGGAGCACCCTGCAGACCCCCATAGCATGAGTCGTCTTCTGCCTATCTTCTCAATCAGGTATATTGCAGGTAGAGTGCCAGCCCAGAAACAAAGAGCGGAACACCCTGCGAGTAATCTTGATGTGTGGTCATCGAGACCCACCGACTGATGGAATAGTGTTGTCTGATAGTATGCGATGACGTTGCAACCACCTGCGAGGGAATCTATTAATGACGTTGCGTTGCGTTGAAAACAGAAACAATTCCTCACTTAGTTGTTGTAATCCCTGGACTATCACGATGATGCAGAGACGTCTGCTGTTCCGTATTGGTGAGTTGTCCCAGAATACATTGCGCCACGTGATCGAGCTGCTTTGCTCCACGCTGCGTTCGAACTCTATGTTGTCGATGATCCTCTTCTTCTCTATGGAGGTGACAGGATGTTCATCAGGGTCCCCTTTCACGCCGTGGAGTCGACACAAGACGTTGTCCGCCTCTGCCATGCGACCCCAAAAATATAGCACACGAGGGGATTCTGGCAAGTTGACGGCGACGAGAAACGCCAGGAGTGGGAAGACACACTGAAGTGCAAGCGGCAGTCGAAAGGATGCAGAGTTGTCAAGTCTGGTGGTACCTTTTCGTTTTGTCAGCGTCTTCTGTCGTTCGAGACTCGAGGTGGTCAAACTCCTTGACCCACCATATTCTATCCAGTAGGCCATCACGTTGCCGGTCAACACAAAGGTCAACGGTAGTGCAGTCTTCTGCCCTCTTTTAGTTGGTCCGCATATCTCTGAAACCCAAACAGGCACGGTTGATGACAGCATGCCGGTCCCTATGCCAGCGATGATTCGAAAGACGATCATTTGCACAATGTGGTAGACGGCTGATTGTGCGCTGCCCCCAATCATCACGAATACACATCCAATTAGGATGGCATTGCGACGTCCAAGCCACAGTCCGAAGAGAGCAGCAAGCAGGCATCCGATCTAGGCAAAATCAGTCGTGATACAACATCGTAGAAGCCTCGGTAGCGTACCATACACCCCACACTGTAGATTGCGACTACAAGGCCTTGCATTGAGGCATTAGGATTCCCGATCGTAGATAGGAATTGTGGCAATCCAATAAGACTACCAAGAACCCCTTGGTCGTAGCCAAATAGGCAAAAACATAGGCTGCATACCCCGAGAATTGCTGCTCTCAGGGAGTTGCCCTGTAGCTGCTCAAGCCCGAACATGGTCAGTGTCGTATAACTGATGACGGATGATGCTGCGGCGACACGCTGTATTGCCTCAAGGATCGTCTCCGATCTCTTTATATCTCTGCTGGGTTGGATTGTGAATCCAGGATGTGCAGATTGCTGTGGCCATCGTACCCTAGGGTAGACAATAGGAATCCAGATCCCGTCGTCGATGATAAGAATGCTGGGGACTTCTATTCTTGCTTGAATTCCCCGCGTGCTGTACAACGCTGAAAGATGAGCCGTAAGGTTCATTCTCTCCGGCAATGCCTTTACGATCTTATCGCTGAAGTGCTGGTGGGCGTTCCGAGGCACGAGGCTAGTAGCGAATTCCCGAGCAGAAGCTTGCGACAGTAGACTTGGTCTTATCGCCTTGTTTGGGGTAAAATGGATGAGCTGGCCCTATCGCGGCCAAGAGATAACCAGCGGAAATTGAATTCCTACGACGACCGAGAGTATTGTTAGGATCCCTTAGTGATTGGTCGCTGTATCTCCCGCCACAAAGCGTTTGTCGAGCCTGGGTCCTAGGCCCATTGATGATGGCATGCGAGCGCGATTCATCGATGGCAGAAGTTGTCATTTAGTGATGCGGTCGCTGCTCAGGGCCAGACAGCATTACTTCCTGCGGGCCGCCGGAGAATGAACTCTTCGAACTCCGCAAGAGCAGCGCGAACGCGCAGGTCCTCGACACGCGTAACAACTGCATGCACTCAGTGCAGAAATCGTCGCAGCAAATGCGATGGCGAGCGGCCGAAGGTAATTATCGACTCCCGAGGCACTCTTGAACATGACTAAAGAAACGTTTCCTCCGCAGTGTCGTGCTTGCCAGCGATCCAATAGCACTTGTCAATACGATGGCGTAGATATGCGGAAAGCCCGGCATACGGCCGCTGCATTTGAGGCCATGAGAAACCGGATTGCAAGTCTCGAGGCTCAGTTGGACGAGATGCGGCGATCCTGCTCGTGTCGTCGAGGAAATGAACAGGCCGAATCAGAGATGCTTGCAGACAATACCGATCTCTGCCAGCAATCACACGCACAATTGAATCTGCATGCCTCTCCGTCCCATGTCACAAAATTCAGCACTCGCAGAGGTGATGGCTCTTGGGTTGCCTCGCCACCTCGCTGGATTGGCACGGCCAATTTCCCTCATGACTACGAACAAAGCTCAGTGTCAATGTACTACGGCATTGATTCCACACAGTTGTCATCCGATATGTCATGGGCAAGTGCACAGCAGCAACTCCCCTTGCTTGCAATCACAGCAACCTCGGCGCATCTCCAACTCGATCTCGGAAGCGGAGAGACTTTCTATCTTGGACCTACGAGCAACAGTCACTTGGTGACCCCGGAGGCCACTAAATCAACAGCAGGCTTCACCCTCAAACGCTCAGTGACGGGCGATGGAATGCAGTGCATTGATATGGCAGACATAGATCTGTCACAAGAAGACCACATATTCACAAAGTACCATGAGCATGTAAACACAACATTGCCGTTGTTTCAAAGAAAGGCCCTTTTCGAAGAGCGCGCAAAGCTGTCACCGTTGCTCTATCATGCCATTATGGTCGTTGGTGCTTGTTTCTCAGAGCCGGAGGACCTCGTTTCGCCCCCGGGAGCATCTCTTGCAGGCCTTATCCGCCTGTTTCTACAGCAATTTTCCGCGACAATGACCTCCGAAGTTGATAATTGCACCCTTTCAAATGTGAAAGCTTTTCTTCTCCGATCGTTTTTCGCTGTTCAACACAATGAGCCCTCTTCTGCGACAGTATATCTAAGTAAATTTACCGTCCATGGCTACTAACGTTTGAAAGTCCTTACTTACCGGCTATATAGGCATCGCATCTGCAATGGCCAAGAGACTCGGGTTGAACGTTGACTGTACTAAAGCCGGTGACACGATTCTGCAACTTCCGCTTGACTATCAATCAGAGCGTTTATCAACTTTCTGGGCATGTTTGTGGATGGATAAGTACGGCCCCTTGCGTTAGTGCCTGAAAACCAAACCCAGACATTGTACTTACACGTTTTGCAGGCGCCTAGCCATCCTCGAGGGACGAGCCTCACTCATTAACCCCTGTGATATCTCGTGCGCAATGCCTCTGGCAGCGTTCACAACCATGCCGACGTCTCAAAGTAACGAGGCGTTGTCTCTTGATCTAATCTATGGTTATCACATCGAGTTATCTGTACTGCAGGATCATATTCTCTCGACGATGTGAGCTACCGCGTTCTGAGATGTGACGAGTGCTCTGACCGTGATGGCAGATATTCATTCTCAACGCCAGTGGGCAAAGATGAAGCCATATCCCGCGGCTTCCTGCGGTACATGGATTGGTACAGGACGCTTCCATCATGCATGCGTGACATTTGGAAAGGATCTCCCTTCCACCCTTCCTTCTTGGCCTTCCAGTAAGTTCCAACCGCGCGTGAGATCACTCAAATCACTGACTTCAAGCTCTAGTATATATTTTCACCTGGGCATCATTCTCTCGTTCAGAGTCTTGCTAATTTCCGGACACCCGAACGCCGAAAATGCGCGTGATCGTTGCCATCAATCAGCTTGCGCCATCGCTCGACTGCTCATGATGTATACGGATGCCAATCCATACATAATCGTAGACTTTATCGTCATCCACGCCGCCTGGACTGCAGCGCTCGTTCACTTGTTGGTTCTCCTAGAGAACAATGCTTCAAATCATCGCTCCGCGATCAGAGCTCTACGGGTGATAGCCAGTAGTCTAACTCGGTTGGCGGGCAAGTCGATTTATGCCCGACATGCTCTCAATCAGCTCATGCGCTTCGCCACAATGTGGAACGCGGTGCCGGCTAACTCTGCCACTTTCTGGGCTGAAGACCTGGCGTTGGATAAATTGGACGCCATAGTTCTTTAAAGCGGCGAGCCTGGTTCTAAATTGATTCATCATGGAAATGTTATTTATTTGACTGGGACTATTATCGCTATCCGTTTCTATATGCGCTAGTTGCAAAAGTTAACATAACACGAACTTAAGCTTTCATCCATGAAAGGATTATTCGTAACGATTCCTCCATGATTGAATTCGGTTCGACAACTCTTTATCGAGTGATGATTAATATAAGCGTTTCTAATGATGGCCTACGACTTGGCAAGTCATTCTGTCACGAAAAACTTGATCGCACACTTTGGTGGCGTACTAGACCCCTTATATTTCCACACATTCTTGTACCTCCCCCACGGCATCTCTCGGCTGTGAACTACTCAGTACTATACACCGTCAAGCCCAGCTAGTTGAATAAATCATCGATTTCCTCCAGTGTCTTCCCTGCAGTCTCAGGCATGAAGAGGTAGCAGATGCCGGATACTGCCAAGCTTAGCCCACAGAAAAGGAAAAGCGATTTGTACCCAATTGATGCAAAAATATAAGGGCTGATCATGTTGACCACGAAGCTGCCAGTGGACAGACCAACGATGCCGAGCGAGCTGCCCCTTGCGCGGCTCTTAGCTGGAAAGATCTCCGCGGGATATACGAAAGGGGCCCACACTAAGGCATCGTCAGATTAGCGAGACCCACTGCAAAACGGAGAGTAAGAGACTTACACCATGTCATACCGTAACCCGCGGACCATGCCAATACAAGTGCAACCGTGACAATGCTGAATGTCTTCAGTCTGGCAGGATCCGTATCTTCATAGGCGGCAACGTAATAGCCGCTCATGCCTATCAACCCAAGGAGAGCGGAGCTGTAGAGAGCGCCGTAGACCATAGCGCGCCGTCGGCCGATCTTATCAGCAATCAAAGCGCCAAGAATTCCGAACAGGGCTTGGGTGACGATCCCCATGCCTCCAAGGAGGGCCGAGGTATCGCTAGGCCAACCCCCTGTGGCAAAAATCTTCATCCCATAGCCCGAAACAATACCGCTCCCAACGAAAGCTTGTGTGACAAACTGGATGAATATCGCCGACCATGAGCGTCGTGCAGTATGCAGATTATCTTTTGCGAAGAGCATCTTCCTGTAGCCGTGACTCGCGTTGTTTGCCGACTCCTCCTTGAGGACCGTCTGCATTGCGGATATGTCTGCATCGATCGCTGCTTCAACTTCGTGTCGTTCGCCACGGTCGGCTCTGAGCGAGATGAGGACTGCCCGCGTTTCTTCGAAGAAACCCTTGCTGAGGAGCCATCTTGGAGATTCAGGGAGAAACCAAACAAGCACCAAGATGAACAAGACAAAAATGAGCTGGTAAGCACAAGGCAACCGCCAGATCAGTTGACCGGTTGAAGATTGCCCAAGGCCGTAGGTGAGGAAGTAGGCCTGGCAAGCTCCTAGGGCAGCACTGGCCATCTCAAATCCAATAACCCGGCCTCGGTGCTGGTGATCCGCCGTCTCTGCCGACCAGTTGAGCACAACAGAGTCAAAGGCACCAGTGACCACGCCATTCAGTAGGCGGAGAATCCACGCCCAGTTGAAGTTCTGCAATGCCGCGAAGAGGGGCAGTATGATGAGACCGAACAATCCAGCTGTGACCAAGGCCTTCCTGCGGCCAACGCTGTCAGAGAGCGGCCCAATCAACATGGCTCCAGCCCAGACGCCAATCCAGTAGAGCGAATTGACCATGCCTATAAGCAATTGGCTTCGATCGGAACCATCATTCAGCTCAACCGTGTTCAGATATGAGGGGGTGCTCGAGACGTTTCCCATCAGAGCCAGATCTGCAAGTGCAATACTAGTCAGTGCTGGTCATTGCACGTGCATGTGAGGGACTGCAATATATGGAACACTGGGTCATACTGTAGCCGGAGAGCATGAGGGCTACGCAGCCGCAGAGGAGGACTCCCATGCGCGTTGCCCAGGGAGGCAGATGATCATAGCGATGCATGGGGCGAGGGCCTGGCAGGCGGTGAGCCCAACTAGGTAGGCCGTTAAGAGGCAACTGGATAGGGTATGATTCTCCCATTTCAGTCGCCGTATGCCCATCGCCGCCATATGGGGCAGATTTTGAGCTTTCCATCTTAATTCAGTTTGGTGTCGTGATTCGTGACCTGTACCGGCAGCAAGTGTATATATGACACGGCTGTGATGGTCTCTTTTATATTAAGAATGGGGTGAGAAAGCAAAAGAAGAGGATTGAAGTCCCATGGACCGAGCCATCTTGTCGATGCCTTACCCGACGAATTCTGTATGAGCCAGAATCATGCTTGACTGATAAGGTTGAGCCACAGACAAGGCATTACAGTATTGCTTGATAAGGTGCGGCTGTGATGTAGTCCTCATCAAGCAGCATATCGGACCTACAAGCGGTTCGTAAACTCCCGGCTCTGCCATGATAAGCCGCGGAAATTGATACACGGTATCGTCGCGACTTGATTATGAACTTTTGTGTTGCATCACTCGGGCCCCGCTAGGCTCAAATCCTTGGAACTTGGGGTGCATCAAAGCCGTACTCTGATTTGTTAAAATTACCAATTGGCGGTAGAAGAATTGCTATGTACTGGCGTAACCCGATCTAGAATTCTCGCATCACTGCAGGTCCCTCACAAACGATAAGGCCCGGAAAATGATACACGGAAAGATGTCAGGTCACTCAACCGATGGTTGACTGGGTAGATTTAAATCAGGACTTGGCCGATCCAAGAGGCCCTCCTTCTGAAACTAACGAAACAATAGTTGTGCCCGGTCTTGTTCCTCATTTACGCCTGACACGATGGCAGAAGCTCAAGTCGGTCAAGATCCCAACGGCCTTGTGAAGGTCGCCGTTGTGCAGGCTGAGCCATACTGCTATCTATTGCAAGTAAAGTGTTACCCCCCCCCGGCTCCTTAGCGCAAACCTAACTGCCACACCCAAATTTACAGACAGGGTTAGACACTTACCAATTTTGCAACTTTAACCAATATCCTCGTCACCAACGCACTATTAAGGTTTTTCATAATAAGGGGCCACCGCCTAATAAAAACCGAGTTATAAATATTACAATTTTATTTGCGCCTTAACCTATCGCCGCCAAATAGATAGCTTATAGCCGAATTCCGCTATAGCAAAATAACCATACAGCGTTACCGGAAAAAGGTTACTATTACGGGCGGTATAGCCCTAACTATACCCTTGCTATCATAATCGAACAGTATTAAGCTAAAGCAATAGGCTTTAAAGGTTTATAATCTTTTTTTCCCGTAGCAAGGCTACTTAGCCCGGCTAACATCTAATTTATATAGGATAGAAGCTAAAGAATCTTTTAATCGAAAAGCCGAATATATATCTCGATAAAATATAGCTATTCCTCATCAACTATTACCATATCGATTACTCGATTTTAGCCATCTTACAAGCCCTAACGAAAAATGACTAGTTAAATAAAAAAATCTATATACTAGCTTGCCAGCGTAATAAGGACCTCCGCGGCTACTACCTTTTTCAGATCTCGAAAGCTATATATACCGTCGATATATTTATTTTCTATAATAAATCTATTACCGATAAAAGGGACGGCGTAAGAAGGACTAGATAAGCATTAGTTAGATATATGCCACGGGTATAAAGTCTTCTTAAATAAGGCGCTTGTTACTATATATTACCGGCAATTATAATCGATAGCCTGCTTAATATAACGGTATATAAGGGCTATATAATAAAGAATTTCTTTTTATTATAGCTTAAAAAGAAGGTTCTGCTTTAGATAAATCTATACCTAGGCCTATAATCTATTTTAATATTAGATAACATCTTATAGTATTATAATAAAAGGGTTTATAATACCGTTAAGGAAAGGGGTATTAGGCTAATCTATCTGCCGCCGTACTTGCCTAAGTTTAACCCGATCAAGGCCTATTTTAGTAATCTAAAGAAATATATATAGCGTTAGTATTAGTTTAGAATAAGCGATTTCGATATAGATAAGAAATTTACAGATTTTTTATACTTCTACGCTAATAAGGTTAATTAGTATACTAAGGCTATCGAGGGATATTTCCGCTATGTAAGGGTATTAATAAGAAGGTTTAAAGCTGCTAATTAAAATAAGGGTAGTTAAAAGTAGTAAGAAGTTAAGAAAGTATAAGTTTTTAATAAGTATAGGGTAGAGGAAAAAAGGTATAATCGAAAAAGTTAGTTAGCAGGTTGCAAGTTAATGTTATTTTAAAAATAAAAGCTATAGTATGGCAAATATACCAAATTATCTTAGGCCCTATAATGTATAAAAACCACTTTCTATATATACACTTTTCTAATTAACTACGGCTACTTTATAAATCGAAAAAACGTTATTTCTGCCTATAAACCACTTATCGTTATTGCTTACGCTTTCCTTTATATATAATTACCGCTTCCCTTGCTTAAAAACCTATTAGAATACTTGCTAAATTACTCTTTTACAGCCGAAAACCAGTTTAATAACGCTAGCAGGCTTATAACCCTTCTTGCTAGTATAGCTTAACCTACGTATATAGCCCAGTATTAGAAAAAGCTATATAATTAGTTAGGGTATATTTAAAGGGCTCGTCGCTTTACGCACTTTCGATATTAGCCTGCAAATTGTATGGCTCGTTATTTGCCGTCTATTGCGCCGGCAGCGGCGGTAGTAGGTTCTTATCGTCGTTATCGCCGTTGTCGCTTTTAAAAAACCTAGAAAAGTTCTCCTTTCCTTTTAAGTACGGCTTTACAAGTTTTCTAACCAGTGTAATGGAATTTAGACCCTTCTCGTTAAACTAGACGTCGTCTTTCCTATAGAGGGCTTGCAAATTTAATCCCTCTTTCCTTATTACCTTCGGCAGCTGCTTAAGCTAATTCTTCTTGGTAGTCGATCGGAAGTAATTCTGCAGTAATTTTATTATAAATTCTTTATATAGAACCTTTTAATTGCTAGCAACCCGAGGCAGCGATAAGAATAATATTGCGAGCCTGCGTTTCCTCTATAGGCTTCTAAGCCGACCTATAGAAGGAGCAATTGTCGACGGCGGCAGCAGCGGTAGCAGTATTAATAGTCCCTTAAAACTTAACGGCGGCGGCGGTAATAGCGGCTGCAGCTGCATTTAACTATACCCGAAGCCCGGGGTATGAAGGGTTATCGACGGGTTGATTATTATATTGAACCTATTTTCCCTCTGCTTCGCCCCTTTCTTCTGCTTCTTCTGTAGCTAACTAACGCTAATATTATTGTTAGGAGGTCCCTCGTTACTTTAATCGCTTTTGGTCTGCCGTCGCTATTTAATAAAGAGTTTTTCTAATGGCCTATAAATAGCAGCCTCGCTGTTAACTACTGCTTATGCCTACTTTTGTAAATCGTTATTAGTTAAACTAGTATATAAATAGTCCTTTGCCACCCAGCACCATTGCTATAGCAAGTCGGCCCGGTTATAGGAATAATAATTAGCCCTATAGCGTACGCTTAACTAGCATCTTTACTCGGCTATTAGCTTCCGGTGTATTTCCTATAGAGGGTAATTGTTATTATATATAACTTTAAGTTACCGGGTAATAGTTAACCCGGGCCGAACTATTAGAGGTAGTAAACTTCTGCTAGGCGTAATAATACTTCCTATACGTCTTATTGCTGTCTGATTGTCTGCAGGGCTAACGATATGCCGTAGCCTATTAAAGGTTTTGGGAAGTAGTTGCCTCGGAATTTCCCTTGCCCGTGGTATTACCTGTGCCGGCGGTGCCGGCAGTGGTAATAGCGGCGTAATAGCTATTTTATATATATAGGTGAAGGTTAGAAAGTAAGGGCCCTCGAGCGATAAAAGTGCGCCTACCAGAGTAGCACGGTTAAATACTCCCTTGGGATAATCTATAGTTAGTTTAAAGATTTCTAACTAATAGGTTAATAATAGTTACTATAGCGCCCGGCTAGCCTTAATAAATATTTTAGTTAACTCGATTGTAATTCGCTTAGTATCCTTAAACTCGGTGTCGACCCGCTCCCTTATATTAGTAAATAGAAGCCTTTATTAATCATAAATCTTAATTACTATAAATCTATCGAGGTTTATAGGGCGGTATACCGTTAATAGCATTTAAGAAGGCTTTATACCGGTAACCTTTATAATTAACGTTAGTATTACACTGCCTAATAGCTTCGGCAGTAATAGCGGCAATAGGCGGCTTTTTAAAAGCTCGATATCACTTTCGGCGTCTTTTAGCGCTACAGCCGTCCTAGCGCTAGAATTATTATTACCCGCCTTAAGCGGCTCGGAATTATCGTTACCCGCCTTAAGCGGCTCGGAATTATTATTACCTGCCTTAAAGGGGTCGGAATTGTTACCGGCCACCTTTTCCGGGTTGCCCGCCTTATTAGCAACCTCGTCAGCGTTTTCTGATACAGCCCGAGCTGTATATTCGGAAGCCGTCGATTTATCCCTAATAGTCTTTAAGGCGGCACTCGATTTCCGCTTACTATTACTGCTGCTACTCTTTTTTTACTATATGGCCTGTTTACCTACGGCTATAGTATATAACCTAGTAGCAGCAGCAGCTTTCTCCGTTAGCTTATATATATGTTAGCAACTAGGCGCTATAGCAGTATCGTCGGCAAATCGTATAATTCGGTACTATAAACGGATCTTCCGGGGCAATAAATAATAGGTTTCTGCTTTAAAGGGCAGTTAGAATATGGTAACTATAAATCTAAGCTAATAAATATTACTTCCAGTAAGGGCAAGTAGGGCTTACGCTCCTTTATAAGACGGGCTAAAATCGACTCGGCTATAGGCTATCAATCGAATATAACCTTACCGGCGGCGGTAGTAGCGGCAAGGGTGCGTTGGTAACGAGGATATTGGTTAAAGTTGCAAAATTAGTAAGTACCTAACCCCGTCTGTAAATTTAGGTGTGGCAATTAGGTTTGCGCCAAGGAGCCGGGGGGGGGTAACACTTTACTTGCAATAGACAGTGGTACGTCAACCTGCACTTCGACATCTCGCGTTTCTAACCCACAAATTCCAGGTTCGACGTCGAAGCTGCTGTGGCGAAAACTTGCGAGCTTATCAAAGAAGCTGCCCGAAACGGGGCCAAGCTGATCGCATTCCCAGAGCTTTGGATTCCCGGCTATCCTACTTTCGTACATGCGCACACCGAGAAGGTTTCCGCCGACTACATTCGTCGCTACTATCGAAACTCGGTCGAGGTCGGCTCAGCACATATGAATGCTATGCGTCGTTGCGCCAAGGACCACGACATTATGGCCGTGGTAGGCATTTCAGAGAGGGATGAAGGCAGCTTGTACATGGCTCAGACATTCATCGGCCCGGACGGTAATGTCCTGCTGCACAGGCGCAAGTTCAAGCCTACCGCATACGAACGTGTCATCTTCGGGGATGCTGTGAGTCACCAACCAGCCCATGTTCTGAAAGCATCAAGACTTATTTACTTGCTACTAGTCCGGGGACTGTACTAGGAATGTCGTCCAGACCCCTATTGGCCGAGTGGGCGGTCTTCAGTGTTTTGAGCATCTACAGCCTTTACTTAAGTACAACACGTATTTCCAGGGTGAACAAATTCATGTCGCATCATGGCCATGTCTATTTGGTATGGTTGGCGATATGCCGTGGTTTAACACAGTCGACTCGTGCAGAATGGTCACACATACTTACGCAGTCGAAAGCGGATCTTTCGTACTCCTGGCATCCCATACTCAATCGCACGAGGGTCTGAAAGCAAACGGGCTCGTGAATGTCCATCTCGAGGGAGCTGACGCCCCCCATACGGCTGTCGTAGGCGGCGGATTTTCGATGATCATAGGCCCAGATGGCCGGCCGCTTACTGAGCCCGTGCCCGACACTTGGGAAGGATTGATATATCACGAACTCGACTTCAACGACATATACATTGCCAAGGCGACTGTAGACCCGGTCGGACAGTACTCGCGACCGGATATCTTCACTCTCCAGGTCCGCAGCAAGGTCCACCGTCATGTGGAAGTCAACGGCCATGGGGAGGTATCACAGCACATGGCCCGATTCCCGCCACTTGAGGATAATCAGACAACCGGTCTGATTGGTGACAAGGAGGAATAGTATCTAGAGACAATGAATATCAGATTTTCATGTCACACAGGATGGTCCACGTGTTCATACTATGTAGCAATTATCGATTTGATCACTAAATATTGAGATCGAAGGTAAGATGGTCAAGGGTTACGGTAAAGGCCTCTGTTTTTGAAACACAACCGACTTTAATCTCGAGGCACGCGGTGTCCGTACAATCAAGCAAGCCAAAGTTGAGTTGTGTCATAGGGTCTCTTCTCCATTGGCCGAGAGTCATGGCATTACTTCCGAACAGAATATGCGCAGACCGGGGCCCTACATGTTGTTCATCGGTATAGCAATTATAGATACCTTAGAAGCATTAACTTTGTCTTCAATTCCTATATGCCATCCTGTTAGGCCTCCCTCGCGTCGACCAGGCCCTAGTTGTTTAGGTAAGTAGATAAGATCACCGGGCTACTATTCCAACCTGAACTGATATTTCTCGACCACCTCCTGCACTGCTACCAATGACACCTCTTGCATCAGGGGCAGGATGAGTCCCTCAAACGACGGCTTAGGGCCCCATGCGCGCAGGATCTATTGATGCCAGGAGATTTCCGTCGTAGCATCCCGTGAGCGGATAAAATATATAGAGGCCCGGGCTTCTGCATGATCTCTCGGTTATTGCTCAGGAGTTGTAAAAGCCTTGAAGCTGGATCGGATGAAGCTGTGAACGACGAAGGAGCTTGGAGTCTACGTAGTACTAAGCAAGATGTGGCCGCGAGGTCATGTGATCAGAAAATCCGCACCTCTGACGGTAAAGATGAAGCATTGGGTTGTCCCTGCTTCAGTATGTATATTCAGAACGAGAACGTGCCCGGAACGCATAAGGCATGCTGCAATTTGCGCCTAGACCGGTCTTTGTGCTTCGGTCGCTATTATGGTAGGCCTCAGGACCCCGGGTTCTTTTCCTCAGGCTAAGTGCTGACGAGCTGAGACATCTTGCCCCAAAACAGGCTGTCCCATTCTGTGACCTGGAGTATCTAATTTTGCTCTGGTAACCCAAAATATGACCTGGCGGCCCGCATATATATATCTACAGTCAACCGAGGCCGGCTCAGGGGGCTTATCGCGCTTCCTACATGGTCTTTGCCTCGCAGGTCATGAGGGCAGATGACGCATGATTGGATGACTCCACCCACCGCCATCCCCTGCACCAGGTCAGGCGGGACCCGGGCGTGGCCGGGGTCAGCTGGCGTGGCGCGGGCAGCACGACATACAACAGCCCCGGGCCCCCAGGACCGCGGATCCCAGCGCTGTGTCCCCTCTATCTTGTACACAGCCATGTGAAAACGGCGCGTGAATCGTGTCCGCTGCCAAAAGGGACTTAACATGAAGCGGAGGATGGGAGGTGGGAAGCGCGGCTAGCAGGATTGTTAGCTGATCTCATCTCTCTTTATTAGTCGGTATGAACTTACCCGACGCGATGGTCTAATAACTACACTTCTAAACGTCTATTCATGCTTTTCTCCCCTTCCTCACTCTTCTTCTTCTTCTTCTTCTTCATGCACTATATACATATAGAATTGAACAGAGAGAAATTGGGCTTAAAAGGCGTCAGAGGCGGAATAGAACGCGCCTGAACTCACGATGTTGCTCGCTGTCACAAACTTCAACGTCGTCATTAGCGTGATTGGCGGCTGGCTGGTCCTCGTTGGCCTCTTCTCCCACCTCCTCAGCGACAGCTTTTACCTTTCAGAAGCCCGTGAGCCTGGTTGACACCCCCCCCCCCCACCATCCCGCCCCACCCAACGACCTCCTCCCTTTCTGGTAGGGAAGAGTGATGTTTCAATCCGCCCAAGAATTCACATTTTGAAAGAAGCACATCAAGATTTCATCAGCTGACCCGCGGTTATAGTCATCTCGCTACTGGGCGGCGTGACATTCACCCATATCGCCAAGCTGTTCAAGCCCGAAGACTATGTAGTCTCCGAAGACGCCGTCGCTTCGGTCACGCTCGACTTCAGCCGCCTTGTACTGGGCATCCAGCTGGTTTTCGAAGGCATCCGCTTGCCCCGCCGCTACCTGCGCACCGAGTGGAAGTCCCTGGCCCTGCTGCTGGGCCCCGGCATGCTGGGCATGTGGGCGTGCAGCAGCGCCGTCATCTGGCTCCTCGTCCCGGGCCTGCCCCTCGTGCACGCCCTCGCCGTCGCCGCGTGCATCACCCCGACGGACCCGGTGCTCTCGAGCACCATCGTCAAGGGCAAGTTCGCCGACGAGAACGTCCCCGAGGACCTGCAGCGGATCATCGTCGCCGAGTCCGGCGCCAACGACGGCCTCGGCTACCCCTTCCTCTTCATCGCCCTGTACCTGATCAAGTACGCCACCGCGGGGACGAGTGCCGATGGCGGGGCCCTGACAGCGCTGGAGCTGTTCTTCGGGCAGACCTGTGTGTATGTGGTGCTGATGAGCGTCCTGTACGGCTGGGTCGTGGGTTTCCTCGCCCAGAGGCTCCTGTCCTGGGCCGAGCGGCGCAAGTACGTCGGCCGCGAGAGTTTCCTCGTCTTTCCCATCGGCCTGGCCATCTTCATAATTGGCACCTGCGGCTCCCTGGGCAGCGACGACGTGCTGGCGTGTTTTGTGGCCGGCAACGCCTTCACCTGGAACGACTGGTTCCGCGTCAAGACGCTCGACGACCCTTTGCAACCATCCATCGAGATGTTGCTCAACCTGGCCATCT
This sequence comes from Diaporthe ilicicola, assembly GCA_023242295.1. Lineage (NCBI taxonomy): Eukaryota > Fungi > Ascomycota > Sordariomycetes > Diaporthales > Diaporthaceae > Diaporthe > Diaporthe ilicicola. The sequence continues at coordinate 207,988 of JALPVH010000004.1, read as the reverse complement.
TCATGTGGTTCGGCGCCGTGTGCCCGTGGGGCAGTTTCTGGTCGTACGATCTAATCCATCCGCTCCGGCTGTTCGCCCTCGGGGCGCTCGTTCTCCTCCTGCGACGCATTCCCACTATCCTTGGTCTGCACTCCTTTGTCCACCAGATCCAGGGACGCAAACAGGCCCTCTTTGTCGGCTTTTTCGGGCCCATTGGCGTCTCTGCTATTTTCTACCTCTACGTCGGTCTGGAGTTCCTGAACACCGTGTCCGGCGACGATGATGGGCAACGGGAGGACGCAAAGCAGTTGGGTGATACCATGATGGTCGTCATCTGGTTCCTGGTCGTCTGCAGCATCGTGCGTGTCCCTTTAACCCCGCCCTAGGCGAATTTCTTGTAGTTGCCTGTCTTGATACTAACGATGGGCAGGTGATTCACGGCTTGAGCGTGCCCTTGGCCAAATTAGGTTCCCATCTTGTGGGCCTGTTCCGACCCCGTCGCATTTCATTGCCTGCGTGATGGCCGAACCGCCCCTTCCCCTAACTCCGGCTGGATGGAGATCGCGACCAGTTGCTCACAGCCTGTTTTAGTCTACACTGCCCGGAATATTACTCTATATATTGAAGATGATACAAGGCTAGAAATTAGACCAGTTGAATTCAACTTTTAGGTTAGTAGCATAGATCGGAAGTGATTCTACAACAGGGATATGAAGTACGAGGATAGGGCACATCCTTCAGTACGAAAGGCTTCCGTATTGATGCTTTTAGGCGGGGGAATTCGAAGAATTTATAAACACAAATGTGAAAGCCGAGGCCTGCGAGCAAGAATACTTGAAACGCATTGCCCTCTGTGAACTATCTCACGCAGTCCAAAGTTTCGCCTGTCCTTAAGTAAGTATCCATGCGTGCTATGCTAATAAGTGATATTCTGATAGAGTTGTTGCTTCAAATGTGCGTTAAAATGCATTTGGTTCTTCCATCCCGTCGCGCAGAAGCATACAATCCACATCACTGCCGCTGAACTTTGATTCTACGGTATCTTGTCAGGTTCAGGTAAAACGACCAATGCCTAGCTGGTCCACTGAACTCGAGACGCATATACGGACGCAAAAAAAACCTTTGATGGCATCATGACTGGATGAACTGGACATCCAAGCCATATGTAGGTCCACACAAGTCAGGCTCCCTTGGCGGTTCAGACGGAGAACACTCCCCAAACCGCGAATTCAGAGTCTTTCACCGTCTGCGTGCCATCAAAACCGTGCAAAAGAAAATGGGAGAAAGAGCAGTAGAGCGATGTTGGGACAAGCCCCGAGTTTGCACAAGTCGTGAGAATTACTCGGGTACATGTAGCAAACACTGCAGCCCCGTCGTCTTCCCTCGCTCCTCAACTTCCAGCGCGTACTAAATCAAGTATGTTGTCAATAAAGGAGTAATGTTCATCCTCGGATAGATTTGTGGCCCAGTGAAATTTGCGCTTTTTGAAACCTAGCTGAAGAGCATTGGCATCCAGGCGAGAAGAAGGTGGGTCGTTGCAAACAGATTGACCAAGGGGGGCACTTTTGATTCTTGATCCGTCCTAATTTTGACAAATGAGTTTATAACAAGGCCCATTCCGTTCTTCGTTGTTCTTACTTCGTACTTCTTACTTCGTACCTCATACCTCGTACTTCGGCCCCCAGGGTCCGGGGACGATAAGGGACGTGACCCCAGATCCAGCTAGAGCCTCACGGCCAAACACGAGGTCGACGTCCTCCCTCCGTCAATCTGAAGATTTCACCAGGGACTTAGCTGGCTAACTCCGCTTAAAAAAGCGGCACAATGGCAGATCAAGCCCAATCAACGACTTTGATTATACATACCTAGGTAGTTATCACACAGTCCCATAGCGGACTCGATCAGTCCCATCCCCCCTTTCCGCCCTCAGGTATACAAGCGCAGACGGGTCCCTACCACTCAAGTTCAGGCCTGCGAGCAGAATAACCTTTTTTCAAATTCGACCCTGTGGTCTTAAATCGAGTGGCGCACTGCTATCACATTCCCTCAACAGTTGCTTACGCAGGGCCCGTGGACGAGCTTGCAAGGTATCTGTCACTAAATCTTCAGACAAGTAGCTTCTGCGTCGATCGATTGGCTCTGGTCGACAGCGGTGCAGACACTGGAGCTTCTCGCTGTGGTCCGAGTGGCCTGTCAAACTTGTTCTGGGACATAGCTGTGTCACACGAGTGACATTGCTTCCTCCGCTGTGATGGCTACAGAAAGGCATTGATTGCTCTCAGATCGAAGACGGCCTCAAACTGAAAGCGGCTAGCTCTGCAAACCTTTCGCTTTCCATGCTACATCACTGATGATAGAGTTGATCCTGCCTTAGAGAAACCACGCATGGCAGCTGCTACGAGTTGTGCTGAGACGTCGGGACCCGCGGCTCGCCATGAGTGAGAGGGAATGTATTATGTATATTTCCGCTTCGCCTCGCACAAGATGCATGCGAAGGTGTGCTGTGATGGAAAACAAACGTCGGCATGACTATCAATCAAAAAGGTTTTATTCGTGTGTACTTTACTTCCTTGGCTTGTAGCCAAATCTTCTACATGTCTTTTTGACTTGTCAGTGGAACTGGGTTTCAGACCTCAGTTATGACACTATCGTCGAAAGCCTGCTCGAATCTCGGAGTTGGCTAGATGTGACCGCGATGATTGATATCAACATGACGTTTATTTGGGCCGCAGAAAGTTGACTTGGAAAACTGAAGGCAAACATCAAGCCCAGTAGGGGTTGGATGTCGCTGCAGTCCGGACGTTTAGGTGACAGATATTGCGTACGAGCCTGAGACTTGAAAGCATGGGTCTTCAAGGGTAATATTAAAACGGCGTCGTGTATTTGCATAACTAGACTAGTACGTCCACGTGTGGAAACCCTTGTTGAATATTTGTCTGTTTTCTTCGCAAGTGAAGGCACTATTATGTTTGAGTGACGAACATTGAAATTTTCCTTGCCTTCTTTTGGCAGGCCTTGTATCAGATCCATGGCAACCTCGGCATCCTGAGAAGCCTAATCCTGTTCCAACACCTCGTAGTCAGGAAGCTCCCATCCCTTCACAATCTCACGGACGCCAAACATTCCAGGATTGAGCCCGAAGAACGAGGCTGCACTCAAAATCCAGTAGATCACCGCGACACTGAACGCAGAACCCATCATGTCCCATTGGCGTGATGAGTTTTCCACAACACCCTTTTGGATTCCATCCATGAAAGGCTGAAGCTTTTTCTCGTAAGCTCCGAGCGCTGTTGAGAGCGAATCCGTATCGCCGTGTTGTCCACAGCAACGGCCGATCTCGCCAGCCAGGATATAAGCCCCAACCACGGCACTCGTGGTTCCCATACCCGTGAGAACTGTCGGGCAGTAGGCAGCATCTCCGACCAATGTCACACGGCCGCGAGACCAGGGTTTCAGCTTGACCAATCCCAGCCGCTCGCAGTAGAAGTCATCAGCACCTCTCATAGACCTGAGGATGTCCTCTGTCTGCCACCCAGCTCCCTGAAAGATGTCTGCAAATGCCTGCTTTTCCTCCTCTGCATCACCACGCCTAGCATTTTTCAGTCGGTCTGAGTCGGTCTTACACGCGAGCACCACCTGCATCTCATGAGGGCTGTGCCTTCGTGTCATGATGGCCCTCTTTCCGGGAGCGATGTACGAGGTCGCAATATATTGCTCTCCCTCCTGGATTTGGCGATGCAGAATGAAGTATGCGAAATACAGGCCCTCAACCGGGAGGATTCCGTCGGTATGCTGAGTTCTGTCGCTTCCGGTCCCAAGACCAAGCATCATTCTGCGTGTGCGTGACCATTGGCCGTCGGCGCCGACAAGCAGATCGTACCGTTCCGTGTTTCCATTCTCATAGCGAACCTCGACCGAACCATTATTCTGCTCGAAGCTCTCGATCGATGTCCCGAACATGTACTTGGCCCCGCCATTGCGACCCGCAGTTTTGGAGGCATCATGGAAGAGGCGGCAAAGATCACCCCTCATGATCTCAAACTCGCTGGTGAGGCTCGATGCAGCCACCGGGAAGTATGCGCGTCGTTTTCCTGTGGAATCAACGACCTGCATGCCTTCTTCGGGGGCCGACTTTGCACGGAAGGCCTGTTCGAGGCCCATTCGTCTGAGCACCTCGATCCCGTGGCCGCGCAGGTCGAGCTGCAGCCCAGAGTCACGTAGGGCCGGGAATCGCTCGACGACGGTCACATCGTGACCCAGCCTGGTCAGCCAGAATGCGAGTGCGTTTCCAGCAATTCCGGCACCGCTGATGAGGACTTTTAGGCTCGGTCGTGCCATCTCGGAGGGAGGATATCTAGTTGTGTTTTGTTCCGGCTCGTCAAACCGGGCTTTATTGGCTTGCACCTTGGTGGCAAACAAAGTACTGAGTGGTAAGAGAAGAATGAACTGCGAGCGCAGTCTAACCATGTCAGAAGCAGATATTCAAAAGAACATCGGAGGGCGGCAGTCTCATGCTCACCACGATATTTAATAGTTTCCCATGTGGAGCCATTCTCAGCGTGTCTCGGCCGAGAAAATACGCTGCTTCGTCTGCGTGCCCTTCAAAGAGCGTGGATCTCTTTTGACGGTGATTTACAATTATAGCTTAAGTGTTTACAGCCGGAAGACATCTGCAAGGCCACTCAGGACGCCGAATGTTTCGGCCGAGAGAGTTGTTATGACGGGGTTTGGTCAGCACTAGAGCGGCTTTGAGGCAGACGACGGGTCGGAAAATTCGCAAAAAGGCCGATATCTGCGCCCCCGTGTGTAACCCAAGCAGTCCCAACATCGAATGCTGATCCTAGGGGCCACTTTCTTCTATGCTTTGTCTTTCTACACCAACCCGTCCCCATCTGTCAGTCAGGATTCTACGAGTCCGTCAAGGCCAGTGATACGGCCGAGGAATGAAGCAAACCGGGCACTGATCTCATCAAGGCCCTGATCAATGAACACACAACCCCGTCGACGTCGGCGGCCGGCGCTGTCGTGCCAGGAATGTCGGCGCAGAAAAATCAAATGCGACCACCACACCCCTTGTTCAAATTGTCTGCGCCACAAGACACAATGCGGCTACACGTTGTATGTTCACGGAACCGCTGAAAAGTCCAGAGCCACCGATGGCTCCGGCCAGCCAAAGAGGGCGCTTCTGGAAGACAGATCGTCCCATGCTGTCGAGGAAAGCCCGAGAGAACAAGCCGTAGCAACTGGCGCTGGAGCCAGCCTGTCTACGGGGGAAGCATCGGTCCAACAACCTACTCCATCTGTCACTGCCAGCATCTACAGCCAGAGCGGATCAGCCCGAGAGCATGAATATATTGAGGTGAATCATGGCGACCTGCACCGGCCACGGATCGGTGCGGCAACATCGGCGGCTCAATCGCACAATGTCCACGCCCTCCCGCAGTCCATGGTTGGCGGTGTCAGTGGACAAGCTGGGCCATCTTTGCCGGACAATTCTCAGGGCAGGAAACAAGACTGCAGCGTTGCGGATTTGTTGGAGCGCATGCGGAAGCTTGAAGAGTCCTCGGCATCTCTCGCCGGTAACAGATCGTCAGACTGCCCACCGCAAGTCGTGATGAATAAACCAAGAGATCTGGGCAAGAGTCAATGGATGGGAAAGGCCAACGAGTTTTCAGTCATTGTCGCCTGCTACTGTGAGATGATTGGCAAGGACTCCAAGAATGCTTCGTTTAAAGGTCCCGGGATCGCACCACTCTTGGCACAGGCTGGTGAACTGATTCAAAAATGCAAGAACGCGGCAAAAATCATCAAACTCAATCGGCCCAGCAGAAGCCACGCGTCGTCTCTGGAAGTTGGGCCCCCATCCCGCGTTGTGTCTGATGCGATGGTCAATCTCTACTTCGCATCATTCGAGTCAACGCACCGCATACTGCATGGCCCTACCTTTCGTGCGGATTACCAACGGTATTGGGACTCTCCTGAGAGTGCCACGGTCGAGTTGCGCCTCAAGATCCTGATGGTCATCGGCCTAGGTTCAAGTCTACACGACCATCAGAGCACGGATAACGCACTCGATAACGCAGACTTGGTTCGTCAATGGATACACGCTGCCCAGAACTGGCTCTCCGGACCATTGGAAAAGGACCGTCTCAGCATCAATGGGTTGCAAATCTACTGCCTGACTATTCTAGCCCGACAGATATTCTCAGTCGGCGGGGACCTTGTATGGATATCGACTGGATCACTTGTCCAAAGAGCCATGCAGATGGGGCTGAATCGTGAGCCCAAGCATCTTCCAGGCATCACGCCGCTGCAGGCTGAAATCCGCCGCAGGCTTTGGGCCACCATTCTCGAAATTGTCGTACAGTCGTCGTTGGACTCGTGGATGCCGCCTAGGATCACCCTGGACGAGTTCGACGTAGAGCCACCCTCAAACGTAAATGACGAAGACTTGAACGACTCAACGACAGTAACACAGCCACTTCCAAGGAGCACCTTCACTGAGACTTCGATCCAGCTTGCACTGCTCGAATCCCTCCCGGTCCGTCTCCGCATCGTCCAGCACCTCAACAACCTCCACTCGGAGCCCTCCTACCCCCGCGTCCTCGAGCTGAGTGCCGAGCTGAACCGGGCCCTCCAGGCGTGCGCCAGCAGCACAAGCAAGCACGACAACAGCGAGCACTACACCCCGTTCCGCCGCAACCAGCTCGACTACCTCGTCCGCCGCTTCACCATCCCACTGCACGTGTCCCACAGCAGCCGGGCGCGCGACAACCCCTCGTACAACTACTCGCGCGCGGCCAGCCTCGACGCCGCCCTGGCCATCATGTCGCCCGAGCCGGACGACGCGCGCCTCTTCGCGCGCCTGATGGCGTCTGGCGGCGGCATGTTCCGCGAGGGCCTGCGGGGCGCCCTGACGGCCGTCGCGCTCGAGCTCCTCGCGCGCGCCGAGGCGCAGCGCCTCGACGGCACGCTGGGCCGCGCGCGGGGCCACCTCGACGTGCTCAAGGCGGCCGCGCGGGACCTCGTCGCGCTGTCTGAGGAGCGCGTCCGGCTGGGCGAGACGAACGTCAAGGCCCACATGTTCCTGTGCATGACCCTCGCGCAGGTCGAGGCTGTGGAGGCGGGCGTGCCGGTTGAGTTGCGGGTTGCCCGCGGCGCAAGGGATAGTCTGGAGTTGTGTTACGGCATACTCAGGGCGAGGACGGAGAACATCTCGTCGTTGCCTTCACCTGATGGTGCTGGGCCTGTAGCTGCTGGGCTCGATGGGTATCAGGGACATGAGAGTTACAACATGTACGGGATGGGCATGGACTTTGATTGGGACTCGATCGTGTCGGACGTGGGTTTTTCTTGACTCAACAATCTTAGACCACCATGGGCTCAAGGTCGACGTTCTCACAGACCACTGCAGCATTGCGTGTGCGATCCACCAAACATGCCTCAAGCAGCGCTCGATATGGACCGTAGGGACACGACGTACGGCATCTTTGCCTTTGAAGGATGGTATCTCATTATTCAGTTCTTCTGTAAATAAGTAGGTTCCTTGATGTCCCTACCCGTTGATGGTTGACGATTGGCCGACCAGCAACTGATCCATCAGTCTGCCTCCTACAGCCGGAATGAGAAGTTTCGGCTCCCGTTTCTTCCTCATGGCGTAGTCTAGATGCGTAAATCCATGATGAGATTCCATCAACTGTGGAGGCCTCTCTCGCTGATGCCTTTCCACCATCATCCCCCGAGGGAGCAACGCATATGCCCCTACGTCATCTCGACTGAATTGCTCCGCTCACAGCAGCCGGCTTCAGCACTCTCAGACATCCCTCAAAGCCGAACAGTGGGCCAGGGCAGCCTTGAGAACTCGTGAATGGCGATGAGTGTCGCCTCGCTCGTAGATCATGACTGCGACAGGGGGGATATTAAGACGACACTGTCGCCTATGGTAACTGTCAGCAATTGCCAGAATCTCGGGGCCGCTCGTCAGGGAACCTACCTCGAACAAAAAGCATCTCCGACTTCTTGCTGACCGTCTTGATTTCGTCGTCCTCTGCCTCGTCGTCAATCACGTAAACCGTCTCCTCGACATCGCCGAGCACGAGGTTGCAGTGACTGTCGTATGCCTAGGACCAGCAGAGTCAGCGAGCACTCATCAACAAGAGCTGGTATCATCGGTGAGAGTAGTCTTGACATACGTGAAGTCGCCCCTTGAGCTCTCGGTCGCCCCTGAGCTTGACGAAGACGACCTCGTCGAGCAGGAGGCGGACCAGATCGAGGGGCTCCGAGACGGTGGCGGGCTCGTCTCCGGCGTCGGCCATGGTGGCAGGTGGAAGTGAATGAGAGAGGTACGTCAAGCCTTGTGAGCCGGGGTGGCGTGATGTACTGCTTTATGAGGTGGCAGGTGCAGCAGCTTGAAGCAAGTGAGGGAGTAAGTGAGCGCGTCGGATGGAATGTATGGAGCTCGACCCAGGCCTGGCCGTTGACGTTTTGAGGGCTGCTACTCCCAGCCAAAGAGGAGCTGCGTCGGCCGAAGAAATTGAAGGTCCGTGCATGGGTACGTACCGCGGTACCTGGGTACCTGTCCACCCCAGCTCAGGCCGTGGTTGCCCTGCAGAAGCATGTCGCAGTGAGGGGGAAGGAGGGTTTGGGGAAACCGTGCAGGTGGTCCCAAGAAATTGGAAAATCATTCGAGTGCGACAAGGGCATCTTTCTCTTCCTACTACTCCTCACTGATGAGCGCAGCTGCTCCTCGACCTGCATTACTTTTCGATGTCATGAAGGCTTCCCGGCGATGAACCGTCACAGATCCGCCCCGGATGATCGCGACTCGCTCAGTGGAGTGCAGCCGCTCTGCCCTCCACAACTCAACCCAGCTCCACTCACGTCTGCCCATCCGGTTCGTTGCCCTTCAGAGCAGTGTGCTCAAGAACAACACCATCAACACCACCCACAATAACAACAATCACTGCCGCCATACCGCTGCAGGCGGTCGTGTTTTGCAAAGAAGACATGCACACACCACAAATGTTCCCTTTGGCTGGAGTGCTCTGGATGAGGCGGCCCGGAGCCCTCCAGAGCCTCAAAGGTCTCCTGCAAGGGGCGTGCGCCTTGCACGAAGACCAATAAAACCAATCGGGGCTGGCCCTTTACTGCCGTCAGGAGACGCTGCCCGCCCTGGCTCGATTCCTTACTATTATGCCACCCTCGAGACTCTTCTCACCGCACTCAGGCAGGGAGACACCTTTAGGCTTTACCTCTCCCTTGTGAACCTGGTGCTCGGCAATGAGACACAGCATGGAGCCTGCGCATTCGCAGAGGTGGTGGCTACTATCCCAGCCACGACCTTCTCGGAAATCCTAAGGAGCTTCGACCCCGTCAATGTCGCCGAAGGGATAGACACGGCCCCTGGTCTGAACATCTCCTACGGCGTGGCCCTCCACACCCCTCTGGGCGAGCTGGTCAACAAATGGGGCGTCAAGACTCTCTACGTCCGAGTCCTCCAGCGATTGCTTTGCTTGCAGCGTGCTCGGCGGACAGCCGGCTTTGTCCCGCTCTTAAACGACTACGTCGTACTCATGAGATGTGCCGGCGCTACTTCCAACATTCGAGTCGCCCAGAGCGTTTGGAAATCCATGGTTGGCGATAACCGTGCCAATCTTAGGCACTCGGAGATGTACGCCGAGTTTATCAAAGCCAGGTACCTGACGGAGAGGATCTACGCAAACAATGACTTAGCTAGGTTGAGGCTGCGGCCCTTGGACATGCACCGCAGCAGCACTCATCTGCCAGGGAAAACCCGCTTAAGGCTTCTTCACCTCTACGCAAGTCTGACGGACCGTCGAAAGCATCGTTTTGGGAGCAACAACGATTTGCGCTTCTTTGATGAGCCTCTGACCAGGCTGCTTCGCAACCGGGGTCCCTTGCTGAGGCTAGAACGCGCGGCGGCGCTGCGTGGCATGGGAACCAGCGGCGAGGAGCTCGTATGCGCCCTATTAAAGGCAAATGGTCGGACTGGTCGCGTCGAAGCCAACAAACTCTTGCTGAGGGACCAGTGGGGCATCCTGATCCATAGAGACAGCAAGACTGGTGAGATAACGATCCGAGGAGGTCACACATATCCGCCCGACTCGCCCAGGACGCCCACAGCGGCCTTGCTTGATGCAATTGTGCATTCTTACTGCTCGATGGGGGAGATCGCCATGGCTGTGAGATTGCTCGATTTCGTGTCACAGAAATTCAGCATTCCCGTTCCAGACCAGGTCTGGTCTGATCTAATCGAGTACACCCGCATCATGCAGACCACACCCGTTGCAACTGAGTGGGCCATCTCGGCAATCCCACACAAAGGTGCCAAACCAGTTCATGTGTTGGAAGTGTGGAGCCTCTGCAGCCAGGCACCATATAACTTCCAGCCACAGGCCAGGGACTACTACAACCTCATCAAGTCACTGGTCAAAAAGGGCGGATCGATGATTAGGGTCATTGAAGCCCTCCGGCAGATCAAGCCGTTGTACGACGACGTCGTGGATGCCTGCGAACAGGCATGGTGCGAACTCAAGCAAACCACCCAGCAGGCCGTACCCAACCACGGCGCCTTTCGTCGCTATAAGCTTCTTCAGGCCAGGAGGAACTACATGTTGTTCATGTTCCACTCTAGCATAAAACAGATTCTGAAGAACGCCCGGCCGGGTCGTATCGATGACCCCTCAGCCGTCAGAGAGATTCCGAAACTCCTTTGCGACTTTGCACAATTTCTTCCGCGGGAGGTCTCATACTCTGTCGCGACCGGCGTGGTGGAGTTTCCTTCCGACTCTCGGCTCAGAACCAACGTGATAGAAGGCTCGCAGCTAGTGTCGGTGCAGGAGCCACTTCCAGAGAACTCGAGGGCTGCTCGGGAGGAAGTGGATCGTAACGAGACGGACGAGGATTGGGAAGATAATGACGCCCAGAGCGAGGACGCAACCGGCCAAGTGAGCCCCGCGAAACGGCACAACGAACCCGTCGCTGAAGAGGAAGAGCACCAGGTGTATCCCAATATGCCGCAGTGGGTGGTGGAGTACCGGGTCAGCGAGAAACCAGCGTACTTGTACCGGCCGCTGTTCGGCAAGGGTTCGGAACAAGCGTCGCTGCTCGCGCTGCGCTACCAGGGGGGCGAGTTCACGGGATTCCACGACGACCCGATGCGGCGGCACTTTGCGGCGCACAGGCTGATCCAGATGGCGAGGAGGGTGGTCGGGGTGCCTGTTAACCTGGCGCCGGTCAAAGATCGAAAGAAGCATCGCAGGGGGATGGTGGGCGAATTGATGAGGATGAGGGCATGATGTTCTCTAGGACTGTAAGAGATGAGAGAGTCGTTCTGTATATGCATGTGCATTTCACCTGGGCATTCTTTCTTGAGTTGTGTGTAGATCTACCCTGGGCATGTGCAACTAGAGCCGTCAGACTGGATAGACCCAGACAGGGCTTGCATGAGCATCAGGCGCCCGCTTTAAAAGTTGGCCATGCATCTCCATTTGCACATCTAACTATATTATCATCGTCTCTAAAAACACCAGTCTAAGCGCTCTCGGTACATCACACCCTCTCCAGCCTCAAGTCATTCATAAACATATACCTACTAATAGTGATCCACCCCCAGCGGAACCACACCATCTGGCTGACATGGGCGCGGGTCATGGCCTCGCGCGCGGTAGCCCAGCCGCCCGTCCCAAAGCCGTGCATAAAGACCAGCGCGGCAGGCCGCCTGCGGCCGTCCTTGTCCTTGGTAGCAGCACCGGAGGCCTTGGTGGTGGTGGTAGCAGCAGCGGCACCCTTTGGGCCCCCAGCGGGCCCCCGCCGCCAGACGTCCAGGGCCGTGGCGCCGAGGGTGGAGAAGACGTCGAGGACGCCGGCGTACTTGCGGGCGACGCCGACCGTCGTCAGGGTGTACATGTCGACGGGGCTGGCCCAGCCGGGCCCCCTGCTGGCGGCCAGGGAGGCGACGAAGTGGCGGGCGCCGTGGTAGAGGGAGATGTGGTTCGGGTGGGAGGAGACGCCGCCCTTGTCGAAGGTTATGAGAATGTCTATCGTGGCCTTTGGGGGCCCGTCGTCTTTTGTTGTGGTGGTGGAGTTGGAGGAGCTTGGGGCGAAGGCGTCGCGGAGGAGGGTCGAGATCCTTTCTGCTGGCCATGTTGTTGTCATTGAGTCTGGGAAGTTGCTGAAGTTGTGGGACAGATATTGTGTCAGTTATCCATCCATTCACGCATTCGAGCAGCCGATATCAATAGCAAGGTCAAGAGAAAAAAAAGATACGCACACATCATCATCAACAACATAGACGTCCTCCGGCCTGCGCAGCCCGAGGACCAGCCCGCTCTTGACGAGCTCCCGCTTGCGCGTCTCGCCCAGCCCGGCCGCGTCGCCGCTGCTCAGGCACAGGATCTTGACGTGGTTGCCGAGCGCCGGGCGCGTCAGGGCCAGCACGGCCGGCGCGAAGAACATGGCCTCGTCGTCCGGGTGGGCGATGAGCAGGCAGATGCGCCGGTTGCGCAGCGTCGGGAACCGCGTCGACGCCACGCCCACCGTGTAGAGGTACAGCGTCGGCACGAGGAGGGCCATGAGGCCTAGGATCGTGAGGGCCGGGTTCATGGTGGTGGTGGTGGTGGTGGGCGGCGCATCTATCTGTTGGGGGGGGGGGGATTGGGTTGCTCGAGGTGTGATGGTTATCGCTTTGGCTAGTCGGTGGGTGTCGAGGTCTTGGACCGGCGGTTGCTTGCAATCCAATGTTCTTGGACTGTCGCTGCTAGCTCTGAGGTATACTGTGAGCTGTGGAGTGATTGCTTGGCTGATTGACTGGGTTATTGTTGTCGCTGCTGGAGTCGATGCCTTTAGGACTCGACCGGCCGCGACCTTCACACGGAGTGTTGAACGCGCATGTCGAGGATGCCCTTGCCAGTGCCAAGATGACGCCAATCCAGCGGTCGCCCGTCAGCCCTGTCGGGCTTGAGCTCGAGCTAGGTAGACTGAGACTACGTACGGGTTGACAGGGGTCGAGCTTCTGGAAAACCAGCCTCGGCTTCTACTGCTGGTGCCCAGTGTCGCACGTATGACAACCACGCGACACACTCGTATTCCTTCAACTGCCCCTTTTCTCACGGACGAATTGTCCCTCCAAAACTGCCAGAAGATCGAAAAGACCACAATGGTTCGCGAACGCAAAGAGAAGAGGGCAAAGAACATCAAGCTCAAGCAGCCCGACCGGTCCGGGCCAACAGAGAAGACGCTGTTCGACATCGCAAACGAGAAGAACCTCTTCAAACAGGCCGCTGCAAAAGAGCGCAAAAACAGGGGAGAGGACGCAGACGACGACGACAATGAAGAAGATGAGGACGAGGACCTACCACCAGGGGCCGAGCGAATCCTCGAGACGCTGCTCTACACCGTGTCGCTGGCCATGCTGCACCTGACCTTTGACGTTCTGGTGCACCAGCAGTATGCCATCGAGATGGACTACTTCAAGATTGCGCAGAGGGCGATACAGGCTCTCATGGGTATGCACCTCATTCACTCCTTTTGTTCCCAGTTTCCCAGTCACTAGTCATCAAGCTGACCATTCTTGCTCGTTTGCGCTCAGTCTTCACCGCCCTCGTCTACGCCCTTCATCCCCACGCCGCAGCCACAACCGTCGTCCCCGGTCTGCCCCAACGATACCAGAACTCTGCTCGACAGACGATCTTTCTGGCCATTGGAACAGTTGCCGGTTGCTACTTGATCTACATCACCAACAAATACAGCTATATTGCTGTGCTTAAGCAGGCCCCGCCGGTTGGCTGCCTTTGGGTCTGGTCCATCATCGAGCTTAACCTCGGGCTCGCCGTGGCTAGTCTGGCCGCGTCCGGCCTGTTCTTCTGGCAAGGAGGATATAGCATTCGGTGAACCAGTATGCACATGTTAGAAGATCTAATTGACGACTTATACTCAGTCAAGAAGTTCCAAAAGGGAGCAAACTTCGCGATAGCAGCAGTTATAGGCTTACCCCTTTGGCACCACGGTAAAAGGCGCCGAAATGCGCCACTTCTAAGCTGCGATCTCCGGACCTGAGCCCGGGAAAAGAGGTCCATGGAATGCAGGGTTTTCAATCCAACATACGGGGCAAGCAGAGGTTACAAACAAGCTCTTCCCTCGCGAAGCCAGTACAGACTCCAGGACCGTATACCGGGCAGACTTTCAGTGTGGACACTCCACAGTTGCCGTTCCAACTCAGATATCAAGCCACATCAAGCCGCGAGTAAAGGCACTAATCCCGGACAACAAAACGCGCATGCTATTAATACTCGGCATTCCCCAAGGCACTTGAAGCTGTTGCCGATCATGCCAACAACTCCTTGATTGTCTTCTCGTAGGCCTCCGGTTTCCTCCCCAGCACCTCCTCGAGATCTTTAGTCACCAGGGCGGCCTCGCCATCCCGTATACCATCCCAGGCAGTTGCCCACGTCCTGCATTTCTCCTCGTCTCCGTTGGCCCCCCGCGTCCCGGATCCGAAGGACCCCAGCACCTGCGGCAGCTTCACGTACTCGTCCACGCTCACCTGCCGGATCTTGAACGTCTTCCCCACAGCCTTGCCCAGTATCTCCACCGTCTCCGCCAGGCTGATCTCCCTGTCCCCAGAGAGCAGCACCTTGCCATCGACAAGCTGCTGCGGGAACTGCCCGCCAACCCCACAATACCGCGCGATCAACCGCGCAGTAGCCTCGCCCAGCTCGTCCCGCTTGACCCAGCTGACACCCCGGCCGCCGCCGTCGTGCGGGATCTGCACCTCGGCGCCGTCCGCCGCGGCCCTGGGGTCCAGGAAGGCCGTGTAGATGGGGAACGACTCCGAGTACAGCCCTTCCCTGATGGACGTGTACGTGAAGCCCGGGTCGGCCCGCGCGAGCGACGCCAGGTGTGCCTCGCTGTCGAGGTGCGCCTGCATCACGACCGCCTTGGACTCGGCCTTGAGGGACTTTGACGCTGCGTCGCTGCCGAACCCCAGGCTGCTGTAGAAGATGTGCTTGACGCCCGCGCGCTTCGCGGCGTCTATGGCTGGGAGTTGGACCTTTGGGGGGGGGGGGTGGTGCAGGTCAGCATGACTTTTCTCCGTGTACGATATCACCATCGCTGAGAATGTTGATAAAAGAAAAAAAGAAAGAAAAAAAAAGCTCACCTTCACCCGGTACTTGTGCACGTGGCTCGGGTACGACACCAGGAACAGCACGTCCAGCCCGCTGAAGGCGAGCTCCAGCTCCTGCGGCGACGACTCGTACGACGCCTTGCGCACCCTCACGCCCGCCTCGCGGTACCCGGGCTCGACCTTCTCGGGGAACCGGTTGATGAGCGTGACGTGGTCGTTGGGCACCAGCTTGAGCAGGTGCCTGTAGGTGCTGCCGCCCAGGGCGCCCGACGCCGGGAAGATGCCGATCTCCTTCACGCCCATCATGGTGGTGGTGGTGGTGGTGGTGGTGGTGTCTGGGCTGTAGTAGGTGTGTGGGCTGTAGATGTGTGTGTATCGGGTGATGTTGGGGATTACTATGGCCGGTTGCCGTTGTGGTGGGGCGGTCATGCGGTCGTGGTTTTTTGTCTTGAATATATACTGATTCTGGTGAAGGTATTGTAATAATGATATCTTTAATGCCAGTCAAAAGACGTGACGTTACTAATAGTGCGACGTACCAAGCAGTAAGGGGGTTCCTCTTATAAATCCTGAGGTTATTCCCCACCCGCCTATGGAGATGTGTTAGTCTACGGTACCTAGACTACCCCAGAATCTTGACGTCCGATGACGACAAGTGTTTGTAGATAGCCGACCACTCCTTTGCTCCGGAATACGACCACACCACCACACACATCCACAAGCACACTTCGTCTCTCAATCCGAGTTCGGCAGTCCGGCTGCTTTGCATGACCCATGTGAAAGCCAAGACCCCTTCTGGCAGGGGACTGATTATGTTATAGAAAGATTTGACGGGCCTGATTGTACTTAACGCCGAATTAGAAGTGGGAACCCGGGTTAACGCCTAAGTTTGATGTCGCTTAACATTAATCAGCATAGATCTTATTCAGACCTTAGTCTACACATACTGAATCAGCCTGCACTTTGTCAACAAATCGCAGGCAAATCATCTGCTTGACTGGAATCGCGCATCCTTCTTCTCAGGATGTATGTAGTAGGAACTCTTCTTGAATAATAGAAAGGTAGCCCCTCCTGTGCTGCTAGTATGTCTTGGTTCCAGGCCGGTATGTCACGATGTTTTGCACTTTGAAATCCACTCATTTTATGAATGTGTAAATATTCTTATTTGCGCAATATTGAGTTGTCTGCGCAATGTGTTGGCATCGATTTGCTGCGAGACTAGTGCTCAAGAATATAGCCTTTGAGATGTCTCTGAAGTGGAAATGGGAGGGCGTCAGTTGTGAGATTTGGACACGCATTGTGCCTTGAATATTTCTTAACTTCAACGCCAGCAATCTCAGCTCAAAGGTTTTGAATTTGAACTATGAAGCTAAATTTATACGAACAAGTGGTTAATTTTGCTCTTCAAATTCCAGTCACTAGAACTCCATTGGCCCTCGACCGATAATTATGCCCATACGATCAATGAGCATTCGGAATTGATAATCACAATCGAGGGACATACACTTCCGTTTCATTGAATACAGCAATTGGCAGAAATAATCAACTGTATTAACCGCAAATGATGTTCTTGTCCAACCTCTGCCTGTCATCATTGATGGGTTTCTCTTCCAAACGGACGGCTGAGCCTTTCGAGTTAGGGGTGGAAAAGCTCGGCGAGTACATCCGAGTCTAAAGTACTGACTCAGTGGGGCTGATTTCACTCGTCTATGCCTGCTCATGTCTAAGCATTTATCGAGTTTGTTTAGTCAGGGCAAATGATAACTGTCTCAAGGCACATGAAAAACAGAGTGCTGGTGCCAACTGCTCATTTTGCGCTCACCTGATTGAAGTATTTCGTAGAGATCCCACAAGGGGAAACGCTCTTGAACGTGTGAGTGCTTCCCTACGGATGCTGTATGCTTCTAATCATCACGCATCATGTCGAGCATGCCGACTCGTCTCTCGAGTCCTGGGCCCATACTGGTAATTTAATCAGTTTACGTTTACGGCAAGCAGAGAGGGACCCTCACAAAGTACAGAAGGAATTTGATCGGCAGAAACAGGACCGCGATACCTCCGAGGAGAGAATTATCGGTGCCGACGCCGAGCGTAGTGAAAGGCCATCGTGCCTGTCAAGAATATTAGAGTATGTGCGACATCAGTCTAAACAAGGAGGAAGGCATTTTGTGGAATTCGAGAACGCTTCTCCGTGCCACTTACAAAGAGCGGAAAGATTGCACCGAATAAGGCACGAGAGAGTACGTTGCCTCCAAAGACCGATGCCGCATAGGCCGAGTAGGACATGCCAAGATAGTCGAGAACACCACTCAAGAAGGCTACCAAGGGGACTGTGAAGAGGCCACCTTCAATGATTGGCACAATCCATTGGATGCGTTCTCGGGTAGTCCAGCCGTACCAGAAGAGGCAGACCGGAAGGCGCGACAGCACCAGCCCACGTCGGAGGGAGGACTTGCTCGGGGACAAAGTCGGGCTGGGAGATGGCAGGTACAAGGACGCGTCTTAACCGAAGAGATAGAGTGGCAAAACGATCACGAGGGCTAGCAATAGCCCTAGGTAGACCAAGCCCTGCATCTGAACGTCGAAGCCGTATATCCCACCAAAGACCAAGGGGAAGGACTCAAACCATGTGAAGAATGCTCCGTATAAAAGCGCCGTGTATAGATCCACAGCGAAGACGACAGGCTCGGTAAATGCCAGTGAGAAGGCCCTGGCGAGGACAAGCAGGTGGTCCTTTGTTGTATGGTGGGCGGTATCAATCGCCCGTGCCAGTCGACCAGGTAGACATCTTGCCCCTCCTCCACCAACTAAGCACCGCTGTCGACGGCCTCCGCTGGTGATGATGCATTGGCGCCGTTGGCCGAGCGACCGCTGGGCTTCTCCCCTGTGGTAGATTCTCTATCACGCAGGTGCTTTTTCCCACAGACGAGATTGACCTGCAGACTCGGGTCAATCTCGTCTGGGTACCAGAATAGCCTGTTGTTGGACGCCCGGCGCGCAAGCTGGCCGGAGGCTGAGCAGCCATCATGGACCCTAATACCCTAGGGTAGGCGGCTGAGATATAGTTTCGTTCAAGTCTTCAGTGACGAGCGTAGAGAGGACAGATTGGAAGAATAATTCAAGAGAATGACTGAGTTGCAGGCACTTTAGACCGCATGGAATGAATTAAGCCTTTTGTGTGCCGTTTGCTCTACTTCCCGCAGAGCATATTGGGCATCTGGCATGGCTCGTCGGAGTGGATGTTTCAAGGGATTCTGCGCTGGGGTTTAAATGCGCTGCGGCACAGTGAGAAAATGAGAGAAAGAGGCACGTGTGATGCAACCTGGCTGACCTGTAGCTTGCTCGGCTCTCAATCCGCATTGTCCAGGAGAATATCGCTTAGACAAGTCGAGTTACAAAACGATATGGGTGCGACTGAATTCCAGTAGCAGGCGGTGGATATGGAATGTTTCGGGAGCAAAGATGAACAAAATGGACACGAAAAAGGGCCCGAGCACATGATATCACACAGAGGAATCAAGATCGTCATTTTATCTTGAGAAATGATCCAGCATGACTATGGCCACTGATCGATCATCAGTTGCGACTGTGGTCGGTAGGACAAGAGCATAGGGAACGAAAATAGGACCGAGAAATGCGTAACATTCATGCGATTCCACTGCTGACGAAATCACTTCTCGTGTAGTTGCTTCCAAAGCGCCGTGCCTAGGTACAGACATGGGATGCCTCTTTGGTACATAGATGAATTCAGCTTTAAGGATCGTATGAATTAGGCGGGATGAACATCAACGGGAACAGAGAAGTTGGCACTCTACTGCATGTTTACCATCTTGGGATCACCACTGGCTTCATCGCCCTCTGCCAGAGCTTCTGGATCCAACAATGACTGTGCACAACTTGACAGGGGATTCCGAGAGCGAGAGGAAATGATTTTCATATTTGACAGAACCAAGTCTGGCTTTGGGGATGATCCATCAAAAGCCAGTATCCAACGGCTTTCTGAGTAATGTATGCGACTCTGGAGTGTGCTGGTTCGGTAGGCAACGGCTGTCCCCAAGTTACTACTGCATGTGACTGACTGACTGCGTCGTATCACACAGGAGCAGACACATACTGTGAACAGAAGCCTCTGTCATTCGCATACCCAGCAGGGTCAAATCTGCAGATGCAGAGGCTGGGTCAAACTTGTTTCATCTCACATCCATGGATGTCAGCCATGATCTGACAGCTGCATGTGTGCTTGCGCATGTTCTATTCTGTGGTGCGCTTGGAGAAAAGCAGAAAAGCGCACCGGCACGGGGATTAGTCTGTTAAGTCCGTTCAATGACGATTACACATGTGGTGGTGGAAGTCGATGGGCTCCCTGCAACAGCACATGTGCCCTTCAGGCGCATCAGAATTCACCGCCGCCAAGACACCATAAATCCGCATTCATCGCCAGAAAGCGTCGCTGCGGTTCATACCTGTACTCAGGGTTCATAAATTTTGGACAGGATCTTCCGCGATGTCTCCCTCACCTCGCGGCTGGCTTGACATCCATGGTCACTTCGCAGTTCCCAGAAGTCAAGAGGAGCTGCGGAAACAGTTGAAAAACTTTTGGGAACTCGATTTCATGGTAAAAGATCCCTGGGAATGGTCGGCTGAGAGTTTGCTGCCTTATCTCGACAGGGCAAATGTCGGTATGCAGATGTTGTCGTACATCCCAAAGTCTCTCGACGCTCTCAAAGAGGCAAACGACTACGGGGCATCCATTGTCAGCAAGTACCCCACGCGATTCGGACTGCTTTTGGCTCTTCCGACAGGTAAGCAAATGTGATATTCTTTTCTTTGCGTATACAAAATCTAAAACAGAGCTGACATGGTAATGACACAAAAGACAATGCTTCCGCATGCTTGGAAGAGATCCGCAGGGGTGATGCATTCGAGATTCCTAACGACGGGTACGCTTTCACCACCGTCTACAACGGCGTCATGCTAAGCGATGATTCCCTGGAGCCTGTTCTCCAGGAACTCGATTCCCGAGCAGCAGTCTGTCACGTACATCCAGACGCCTTCAAGAAAGGCAACGACGGCCGCCCCGCGCCCCTGATCGACGTGGCATTCGACACGGCTCGGACAATCACAGACATGTTATATAAGGGTGTGATCCGACGCCACAAGAACATCAAGTGGGTATTTGCCCATTGCGGCGGCGCGCTTCCAGTGCTGGCAGGTCGCCTCTCGCTGCTCGGCACAGAGTCGTGGGTCCCAAACCCACTGAACCTGACGAGAGATGAGATCGAGGGGTCCCTGGCCAAACTCCGAGTTGACACTGCCGCCACGGCCAAAACCGGGCTCTGCCCTGCCATTCAGCTGGTGGGCGTCGGGAACGTCATCTATGGAGCTGACTGCGGCGTGCCGTGCTCCACCGAGGCCACCATGGCTGAGAATCAGCAGGACGTCAAGGATGTCGAGGAGCGTCTCTTCAATGAGGCAGGCACAGTGGGACAGAACGGATGGGGCTTGTTTCCGGCCGCGGCGATCAGAGCCGCTGCGGGAGGTGAGACAAGTTGAGTTCGAAAGGGGTTGCAAACAGGCAGAGTCGATGACTTGCCAGACAGACCTTACTTCTTTTCCCAAAAGCCAACAAAAGCTTGGGTTCGAGGCGGGACGTACCTGAGAGTGATGTACCTACAGTAGGGTACGCGGGCTTGTGAGATCGGGTTCTAGTAGTAACGAATGGTTGAGCACCTAAACTGTTTCAATCTGAAGCATCCCTCCGCAATGGCTTCTATCCTCAGAATTTGTTTAGTAGCTAAGCACATGCTGTGTTTGCGAGCCATTGAATTATACTATTTAACTTGATGACTTGCGACAGCGCTGGACATGCCCATGAGCGAACTATGAGAAGAAAAATTACGAAAATTGGAATCGAGCGCGGCTACGCTATTTTTAAATGAATGTGCAACAGGTGAGTGGTCCCTTTAGCTCATACAAAGTTTTAGGCCACCCATGAGCATGATATGAGAGCCACTGCTAACAACGTCGATGGTGCCCAGACGCTACTTGGAATTGCGAACGAATTTGGCTGGTCCTAGTCAATTTCGATGCGCACTGAAATGGAGCCCTTCTTTGTCCGCAAAACTACACAGTCATGATCATACGAAATATCCTCACGGGTCGTCTCGAAAAGACGAGCCCTAGGAATGACGTGAAACGCCACCAAAGCCGCGAGAATATAGATTTCGCAGTATGCTAAGCTATACAAAGAGTCAGCACCTGTCTAAATGAGACGTAGCAGATTGTTACGGAATGGCCTACTGTTCACCTAAGCAGGAGCGAGTTCCCTTGCCGAACGAAAGCAAATGCTTCTGCAACTTGTAATCTGGCCGATTGTCAACGAGCCACCGCTCGGCAATGAACTCGTCGGGGTTTGGGAATAGCTCTTCGTTCCAGTGGTTGATCATTGAGGTCATTCCAATAGGTGTGCCTCGGGGGATAACGGTCTCGGTCGTTCCGTCCTTGCTTGTGTACACTAGGTCCTCCTCACGGGCGATCCTCGAGGATCTATGGGCTAGACCGGGCCTGTACATACAGTTAGAGCAGTCATTTCACGCTTCGGGAATATTATGGGCGGAGCGCCCCGGCCTAGGCCTGTTTTGAAGTGTCTTCGAATCATCTCGGGCTGGATGTTCTACTTTCGACGACAGGCCAAGCGGTTCAAAGACTCTCGGTCATGGTCTTACATCATACGAAGTGCTTCATGGACAACTGCCCACAAGTAAGGCCGTTGTTCGAGGTCGGTCCATCTAAGCTGCGAAGGCTTGATATCACGAAGATCTGCCACGAGGCGCTTATAGGT
This sequence comes from Diaporthe ilicicola, assembly GCA_023242295.1. Taxonomy (NCBI): domain Eukaryota; kingdom Fungi; phylum Ascomycota; class Sordariomycetes; order Diaporthales; family Diaporthaceae; genus Diaporthe; species Diaporthe ilicicola. The sequence continues at coordinate 186,023 of JALPVH010000004.1, read as the reverse complement.
ACTGGGCTGCGCTAGAAGCCAATACGTAATGGCGGTGAGGATAGCCTGAGCGAGTTACTTAGCGTGGGTCAACTGCAGGTGACAAGGTGTGGCTGTCTCTTGTTCTACGTGTATATATTCTGGGGAAAAGAGAGGGGATGGGAGGCTTGATCGAAGGGTTTCACGGATGACTTACGGCAGTGGTCTCTGTTCCAGCAAGTAGAAGATCAAAACCCTCTCCTGAACGACGGTATTCAGACTTCTCGGGGTCTGATAGTGACTTGGACTCGGCCACCTCGCGGAAGACCCTGCCATTCTCTGGGTCTGCCACAGCCGCCTTGACATATCCAGGGATGACAACATCCGTCTGCCTGGCGACGGCCTTCATATCATCGCCCATGTAATCGGCCAGAATGGGGGCAAAGCGGCCAATTTTCCTCACAAGTACGCTATGCCTCATCAAAAAATTAAGCTTGAGAAAGGGGCCAACCCAGGTGGCAAAGTTAGGCTCAAAGTCCTGCTGGTCAAGAAAGCCCATGGGTTCGCCGAACGAGTACTGAGAAATTATGTCTGCAGTGAAGCAAGAAAAGGCTGCCTTGACGTCGAAGGGCCCCTTGCCAGACCTTCGTAGCATTTTGTCGACGGTGAGTTGCGCAAAATTACGGACTTCATTTTCAAGCTTCAACATCTGTTGCCGCGAGAAGAACCTTGCCAAAGCAGACTTGCGGAGGCGGTGCATTTCATGATTCACAGTCGAGTGAGTCGTCAGTGTCAAGGGACCCTCTGCACGGTTGTTCAATTGGTGCTGCCATTTGTCGCGGACCCGTCCGGGTCCAGTATAGATCTCGTCTGCGAAGTAGGGGTCATTGCAATGCAGCTCGTCCGGGTTGATTCGGACGATCGGACCTGTAAGCCGGATCTCATTAGCAAGAGGAACCCAAGAAAAAAAAAAAAAACCTTCATTGATCGCGACTTTGACTTACCGTAACGTTCATGCATCGCCCGAATTTCTCGGGTGTAGCGTCCCACGAGCCACCAGTCATAGTATATCTCGTAGAGATAACTTGCAGCCGCCAGCTTAGGCCCGGGGATTTTGGACAACGGGTGAAGTGGCGAAAGGTTGTATAATACAATGAGGATGCGATATACAGCCCAGAGTGAGACAATATACCGAATGCTTGCAAGGGAGAGTAAATTGCCGTCCAAGATATTGAAACTAGATATCCGTGTTAATTCCATCCTCAAGGCGCAATGGGTGGACTATCTTGGTATATTGGGCCACGAAAGAAAAGGTGCGTGGAGATATCCTCTATGTTGTGTGCTGGTCACTGTACCGTACCCTGAAACACATCAATATATAACTCTCGTTCGCCCCTCTCAACGGCGATCATTTGGAATACCCGTCGCCAGATCAATCAACACATTCTGTAAACAACGCATAATTCGCTGGTGAGGAACTTGTGTGAGAAATTAGTTCGAACCGGATTGAAGCCTCCGACACACACGGGGGACTGGCGGTTATGCAGTCATTTCTTGACTGCAGATCCTGACGACCCTACTGGCTGTGATCTTCAAATCACACTGCCTTCAGCAAATCAGACTCAGGACAGAAGTCATCTTTGCAGACGATGACGTGATCTTCTACGAATTGAGGTGCTGCGGGAGCAGAAGCGCAACACTCTCAGCTGCTGGACATGTAAATCGTGTCCCTCTCAATTTGTGCCACCACATGCAATTACATGCTTCCCTTTCCCCTCCGTGTCTCCCTCTGGAGTTCTCAACAGTTACCACAGCCTTTATTTGCTGTAGGTCAGGACCTTGAGGACCGGAAATACCAAGACTCACTTTTATTCCCTGACGAACGTTATAGCACTGTGGCCTATAAAAGAGCTGTCATTGCTGACCCCCCTGCCAATGGAACTCTACTTGTACAGGCTGGTATAGGAGGAGTAGGTTCCCATTACCTAGCGTCACCATGTATTCGATTCAATTTCCCATGACAGATTTTGCGAGGCCGACGAGGACTCAGACCGTGTTGTTACAAGGCTTGGGCTCATACGTTTAATGCTAGTACTCCAGCTCCTGGCATGCTTCAAATTTTCGCCATTTTCTAACGTCAGATGCCAAGACAGAACAAGTCTATAGATCGATGGAAAGGCGTACGAGCGCCGCTGATCGTACATGCTGCCCACGGACTGGAGACAAGAACCACAATTGCAAGAATTGGTTTTCTCCTTGGAAAAGGAATGCATTTCGTGTGATCGTGACCTGTATGGAGAGGACTGTCTTGCACGCTCTTGACCACGCTCTTGACTGAAAATGCCCTACGGCCGAGGTGCGGTCATAATGGTAAGCAGCAGCTGATCTAGAAGCCCACAGCTGCCGTTATCCTTTGCGATAGGTGACTACATCGGCCCCGCAACCAAACATCGCAGCCCATCAGCGGCCAAATCTGGCAGTTTTTGTGTCCCAATACAGAAGACAACCGTCAGTACTTGCCAAGCAGGATGAGTTGAGCACCGTATTTCCTTCAACCCAGCGATCGACTAATTGATTACTCATCCATGGCATCCACCGAGCGCTCGGCCTCTAAGGAGTCGGTGGCACCCTGTCACGTATGTCGGAATCTATTGGTTGGGCTTAGGGCCCAGGGGTATGTATACGCAAAAGCAGAAAGCAGTAGGCAGAAATAACTCGATTAACTAGATTCTTAGTTATTATTCGGTTAAAGCCATCGCTAAAAGGGTAATAGCTATAGGCTAGTCTATAGAAAGCATTTCAGCCGGACTATCTATCGGGCTAACGGGTTATAGCTAACTAATTAGCTATACCCGCCGCAGCTAACTATTACCATTTCCATATTAATAGTCTTCTAATTTAGCTATAATCGAGCCGTTACTAAATAGCCTAAAAATAGCCTTTTTTTTAAATCGATATAATAAATTATATAACCTTATTTACTAATTATCTATTTAATTTATTACACTTAATATAGCCCTCTATTTAAACCGTTAACTTATTTATATTAATTAAGCATTTTAGCGCCTTATTTAATAAAGCCTTTATTATAATATTTATAAGGTTATTATTGCTATTAATTTATTTAACCTTATAAATCTTTTATTATTTATATACTTAATATAGGGCTATAATATTAATTATTAGCCGCTTCTCTTTTATTATATCTAGCTTAATAAGGCACTTATATAGCAAATAGAAATCTATATAAATAATAAAAGGAATTAGAAAAAGATCTAATTAATTAGTAATTAGCTATATTATCGATAAAAGTATTATACCGATATTAAAGCCGCCGGCTATATTATAAATCTTTAATACTAATATACTTCTAATAACTTATTAATACTTTATAAAAAACTAGTAAAGTATATTACTATATATCTTATATTATAAAAGGTTAATATTCTTCTTCTTATTAATAATAATTATTATATAACCGATTTATAAGCTAAAATCTTAATTATTAATAAAAAACCCGTTTATAAAGATTATTAGGGTTACCGTTATTAAATTAATTAAAATATATTATAGCCCTTATTCCAGATTAGCCTTTTATTATTTTAGCTATTTATTAAGTTTACCGTAATTATTATAATCTAGTTTTTAAGCTTATATTATAATAGAAAGGTTAAAAGCGGCTTTTAGCTAGCAAATTAACGTAATATAAGCCCTATAGGCCTATTAGTAAAGATATTATTAAAGATAATTATCGGAATTTATATTAATTAGCTTAAGCTTAACGCCTTAGCCCTTTTACTTTATCTTAATAGTATTATTAAAGGCTATTATTAACTTATAGCTATTAAAGTTTAATAGCTATATAAAGAAAAGTATAATTTTTAGCTTATATTTAATTTCCGCCTTTTAAATCTTTTTTTCTTTAATAGCTAAAAATAATAAGCTTATAATAATAAAGGTATTATTAATTTATATTCCGATTAGCCTAAATAAATCTTTTCTATTATTTATAACTAAAAGGTATAAATTATAGCTAAAGGTTATTATTCCCAACTTCTTATAATAATATTTATAATATATCGTTTATTAATATATACCTATTTTAATAATATTATAAAGTAGCTTAATTAGTTATATAATTATCCCCTTAAGATATTTCGCCTTTAATTCCTTTAGCAGCTAAGCTAGAATTATTTATAATAACTTACTTTTTAACTATAGGTAGGCTTATATAATATTATATAGTTTAAGGGTTTTCTCTTTTATAAAAAGTAAAGCTATAATAATAATAATTAATTATTAGCTAACCCGCTAAATTATTAATAATTAGATTAAAATAAACTTTTTCTTATTATCGTTATAGCCCTAAATTATAAATCTTAATTTCTTATATAGCTATTTAGCTTTATTTTTAATTTTATAAATTATTCGGGCCTTAAATAATTAGGTTTTACTATAAAGATTATAATTAAAATACTTAAATCGGAAAATACTATAGGCGATTAAATTATTAATTTTTTAATTATCCGATTTTTTAAATAGGCCGCTATTAATTATAATTATACCTTTATACTAAAGCTTAAAAAATAAAGCGTAATTATCCTTTTCTTTTTAAGTTATAAGGGCTTTAATAATAAAAGGTTACTTTTTAAGCCGTTCTTATTTTTATAGTAGTTATTAGTAATTAATTATAATAATAGCTTTTTAGTTAAGGAGAGGTTTTAGTATTGCTATAACAATTATATCTTCTATAGGGCTATCGCCGCTTTTATTAATATTAGCCTCGTTATAAGTAATTTTATCGCTTTCGGCAGTAAGCTTTTTTAAAGGTACCGGCTATATATTCTTATTATATAGGTATAGGCGTATATATATTAATTTAAATCTTATAAGGCTGTTTAAAAGGTTTAAAGTAAGGTTATAGCTATTAATAGCAATTAATTTAAATAGGCCCTATTAGCCGCTTTTTTTATATTATATTCGGATTTTACTTTAAAGTAAAAGGTTTAATATATTAATTATATTAAAGCTATTTCTTATATAAATAGCCTTATTAACCTAATATTTTATAAAAAGTTTCCGGAAGGTCCTTATTACTTTCCTTATAGCTTTTACTTATTTCTATATAAATAGTATAAATAGTAAGTTTATTAATATTTATAGGTAGGTGCTAAATACTAATAGTATCGGGATAAAGCTATTAGGGCTAGAGGTATTATTTATAGCTTTAACTGCTATTTATAAAATCGCCTTAAGGCTATAATAATTTAATAACTCGGTAGAAAAAATCTTATATATATAGTAGAAAGATTTATAATACCTTTCGATCTTTCTAATTAATTAATAAGCTTTTATAAAAATCTACTTATAACTTATTTCTATTAATCTTACTTTATTATAAAATTCGATTAATATAAAATTTATTCCGGTATTATAGGAAATTTACTTTAAAAGACTAATATATATATTAACCTATATTTAGTATAAGGCTTTCTATATATCCCTTATAAAAAAGAAGGTAAGAAATCTAGTTATTTAAAAAAAGGTTGCTATATTAACTATATATAAAATAGGCTTTAAATTTAAATATATTATATCTATAATTAACTTATAATTAAAGTTATAATTATCCTTTAATATAAATTTAAACCTTTTAAATATTAAATTATAAAGTTAATAGTAATAGTAAAACTTATTTATTATAATTAATATAGGTATATCGGAATTATAGCTTAAATTTTATAAAAGCTAGGCTAATTAATCTATTAATAGGTAACTAAAACAGCGGTATAAACGGTATAGCTTAGTTTTTATAAAAAAGGCGCCGGCTTTTTATTTTAAAATAAAAAACTATAGATAACCCTATTTATATATAATAAGATATACCTTTTTATAGCTACCTTTATTATATTATACTATCTTATCTATAATATTATAGAAAAAAACGCTTAATTTATCTATATCCTAAATATAAAAAAGAAAAGATATTAGAACCTTAATTATATAAAATATAATTAATCTAATTAGTATTTTAATTATAATAATACTAATAAATATTAATCTAAAACCTTTTCTAAATTTAATAAATACCTTGCCGGCTTATAAAAAATCTATTGTTATTATTAGATTATTTTAATAGAAGGCGAAATATTACTTATAGCTAGCTATAGAGAATTCTGCTATATTAATATCCGGAATAATACCTTAAAATTTTAGATATAAATATTACCCTTTAACCGTAAATTAGTTAGTAAATATATTTACATTATTAATAGCTTCTTTTTTAGAGATAAAGGTATAAAGAAAGGCGCTATTTATTATAAACGTTATTATCTCTTTACCGTTAATATAAATATTTTTATCGTTGCTATTAAAAATATTTAATTTCTTTACCTTATAGCTTTTATAATTAATAATATAGGCGGCTATATTTTAGTTTACTATTAGTTAATTATAGTATTAGCACTAAATAATAAATTAGCCTTATAATTATTATCTTTCTTTAGAGGTATATTTTATTAACTAGTAACCTTCTTTATTATAAATAAAGTACCTTTTCCTTTAGGCTAATAATTATCGGTTTAAAATCTATTAGTAATAGCTTTTTTAAAATAATTATCCTTAGAATAGAGCTTTAAAGCCTTTCTAATAATTATTATTATACCGATAATTAAAATATATTACTTCTGCCTTATCGCCGGCCTTTTTTAAGTTTTAAATAAAGATATTTCGAATCTTTTAGGTAAAATAGATATTAAAGTAAGACCGGAGATCTTAAAATAGCTTCTTATATAATTCCGCCGGTATAAAAAAAGCCGCTTTAAATTCCGCTATTTTAATATAGGTATAAATAACTTAATTATAAAAAACCTTATTACCTTTATAGCTAAATCCGAATATTTATTAGTATAATTATAATTTCTTAAAAAGAAGGCAAAGAATCTTATAAGGGCTTTTACTAATATTATCCCTATTATTTTAAAGAATTTAAAAGGTTATTTATATCTAATTATTATAATATTATTATTAATTAATATTAGTATTAAAATATATTTTTAGCTTATAATAGGCCGTATTAAAGATATTATTATAGCCGATATAATAAATAAAATAATCTATTATATAGCCCTTAAAAATTCTTAATAGTACTATATAAAATTAGCCGGATTTTATCTTACTATACCTATAATAAAAAAGGAAAATCTATAATTTATTATTAAAAAGGTTATATACTTTTCCGCTCTACTTATAATTATTATCCTAACTTTTTATAAACCTTAAAATCCTTTCGGGATTAAATTTTTTATTAAAGTAGAGCTAAAAAGAAAGATACCGGTAAGGGTTATATAATACTTCCGTTATTATAAATGCCGGGTATAATATTCCTTTTTAATAATATAAGGTATTTATTACTTATAATTATTAATATTTATAAATTTTTTAATTTTCTTTCCGGAGGTAGAATTTCTATAAAATAGCGGAATTATATAAAGGTCGGTTTATTTCTTTATATACTTCTCCTTCTGCTTATAAAGGAGAAGAAAAAGCTTAAGGAGAAGGAAAAGCCTAAGGTAAAAGAGAAGCCTAAGAAGAAGGAAAAGCTTAAAAAGGGTAAAGCTATTCTTAATATAATTTTTACCGCCTATAATAAGGTAATAAAAGGCTATTCCCCGGCTATTAAAATAAAAATACCTTTAGGTTAATATTATAAAAAGGGCTAAATACCGGTTAAGGTTAAGGCTAATTTTCGATAAAAATAATAAGTTATTTTAGGTTATATAGGGCTTAACCGCTCTTTATATTAAAAGATATTTATTACTATTTCTAAAAGAAATATAAATCTTTATTTATTTTTACTATACTTTAAAGTTTTATATTTTTCTATTTAAGGCTTATTTTAAAAAAGAGTAGGTTATAAAGTTACTTTTTAATCCTTTTATTATTAATTTTCGGGTAAATTTCTTCTTTTTAAAGAATTATTTTTAATTTATAAATTTACTATAATTTAATAATACCGAATATCTTTATAATCTAGTTTTTAAAGTTACTTTAAAAGTAGGTAAAAAGGATATTATTAATAGCCTCGCTTTTTTAAAGTATATTTATCTTATAAGTAAGGTATATAATAAGCTTTATAAGAAACCTCTCTTCTAATTTTATAATTAAATTAATAAGGGTAGGGTTTATAGCTTTTTATTTAAGGAATTTAACCTTTAGGTAAGCCTTTTTAAATTCTTATATATATATCTTTTTCTATTTACTATAGGCGGGATTTATAAATACTTCGGAAGAAAATATTTTTAAAGTTTTCTATTTTTAAGAAATATTATAATATTTACTATTATAGCTTATAACCGGCTTAATAAATTATTTACCCTTAGATAGTAATTTTCGGTAAGCGGAAGTATTACTATATAATTTAATTAATAGAGTTATTCCTTTCCTAAGTTAATTAAAAGAGATAGTAATTAGTAATAACCGCTGCTAATTACTTAAGGGGAAGGGTAGTTATTTAAAGAAAAAAAAAAATAAATAAAATTTACTATAGTATTTTATTACTATTATTATTAGCAGTAGTAGTAATACTAATACTTATAATGCTAATAATAATAAAGAAAAGGGAAATAAATAAAGTAAATAGTAATAAGGAAAGGTATAGGTTATAAAAAGAGTATAAAATATAATAAAATCCCCGGTTAAATTTATATAAAAGTAGTAGTTCCGGGTTTTAAAGGTATATTAATATAGTAAAAATAGATTAGGTAATAATATTAGCTAAATTATTTTAAGTATATTTTAAGCGCTATAAATTATTTAGCAGAATTAAATCGGTTACTTTTCTAGCTAATTTATAGTATACTTTATATAGGGAAAAATAAGGTTTTTATACTAATTAAGGTTTTTTTTTAGTTTTAGGCTTTTAAAGGTTTCGATCTGCGCCTGCTATAAGGGTAGGGAGAAAGGGCTAAGGAAAGAAAGAGTTAAAGGAGTATTCGAAAAAGGAAGGGTTAAAGAAGAGGGCGCTTTTAATTATAGCATTCTTCTTAGCTTAGGCTAAGGGAAAGGTTGAGGAAGGGAGGGATTATAATATATAACTGTAGTAGCTGCTTAATAGGTCGATTAAAAGGAGAGGTTTATTAAGAGAAAATTAATAATAAAAAGGGTAGGCGTAATAAAATATACCGGAGGTTATAAATATTCTTATTAATAGTTTTTTTATATAAGGGAACTTAATAATAATTATAGGCAGTAGCTAACGGCTAATCTTAATATTTTCTAAATATAGGTAATAGCTACTAAATTTAAAAATACTATAATTTTAATATAAAAATTATCGCTTAATTAGCATAGGTTAAAGCTAATAATAATAAGCCTATAGTTAATAATAATTAAGGTCTGCCTCTTTAACCTTGCTATTAAAGATTATTAAGTAATTACTAATTAATATTAGTTAGGCTTAGGGCCTAAAGGTGTGTATATATAAAAGCAGAAAGCAGTAGGTAAAAATAACTCGATTAATTAGATTTTTAATTATTATTCGGTTAAAGCTATCGCTAGAAGGGCAATAGCTATAGGCTAGTCTATAGGGAGCGTTTCGGCCGGACTATCTATCGGGCCGATAGGTCGCGGCTAATTAATTAGCCACGCCCGCCGCAGCCAACTGCTGCCATTTCCACAGAATCTCTACTTTTACTGCTCCTTGCCCACCTTAGATGCGAGGGTGCGTGGGTGCGAGAACTTCCTCGTCTTCTTATCGACCCTTCAACGAGCTTGACGGTTCCGCTAGTCGAGGGTGTTCCACCTGTTGGGTTGTGGCCAGGACCGGCCGCCTGTGGGATGACTCAATCGATCCTGCCACGGAGCTCGACGTTGATCTCGCGGACGGCGATGATCCTCGAAATCTTTACGAAAAATACAACTCGGCCTTTCACTTATATGTCCCCGAGGCAATTTGTTCGTGTTAGTTTAAATTTTGACATATTCCTGGCTTATCAAGACTACATTCTGACTGTTAAAGGCTATAATGAATGACGCTTAAAGCTATTATCTCCTTTTGTATATATAAGCGTAGGTATACCCCGGAGAACCGTTTTATAGCTTTTATCTCTTTCTAACTAATATATATATTATATACTCTTTTTAGTATTACCGCTTAATAGGTTATAAGCCCGGAATTGCTTAATATAGCTTAATAGCGCTAAAAGCGGTAGGTAAAATTTACTTAAAAGAACTGCTTAACCTTTTAAAAATACCTAAATCCCCTATATCTACTTTTTTTCTCTTTTTAACCTTTCTTTTATATATTAATTACCCTTTTTAAATTAATAAAATATATTATTATAACTTCCGATTTTACCCTTTTATTAAACCGATATTCTTTTATCTATTAGATATTAAGCGTTTTTTATAATTAGCTATTTAACTAATAATAATTAATTATTAAAACTGCTAAATAGCCGAATTACTTACCGCTTTAGGTAATAAGGTATTTTTTATTTCCTTAAGCCGAGATTTAAACTATTAATTAAGTAAGTTTAGCTTTAAGGCCTTTAATAACGAGTTATATAGTATTTTAGATATATTATTAATTATTAGCAGTATTAACCTTTTCGGCCTAGAAGTAATACCGATAAAGGCTTAATAACTATTTTAATAAGGGATACCCCTTTTATATATAAAACTATTAAGCTATTTAACTACTATACCTTAATATAAGAAAGTAATTAAATAGAGAAGGGACTGCTATATAGCTATTATAAAACTATAGAAATATATTATTAGCCGGTAAGATTACTTATTTCTAATAGCCTTTTTTATAATATCTTTCTTAAGTTTCTTACCTATATTATAAAGCACTTTATTAGGTATATTATTATTAAAACTTTATTATAGCCGGAATTTAAATTAAAAGATATAAATAAGCCGAATACGGTATTATTTATTAGAAATATTTCTTACTTTTAATAAACTTAGTATAAAGGCTAATATAATTTCTAATATATAAAGAGTTAATCTTAATTAATAGCTTTAAAAGGCTTTTTAAGTAAAATAAAGATATTTATATTAAATATAACCTTAAGTTAAATATTTTCTTTATTTAATATAAATATAAATAAAAGCTTAATTAAAATAAGTTATTTGCTTTAATTTAAAGCTATTTTAGAGAAAATATTAAGTAATATTTTAAAAAGAAATTTCTAATAACCGAAACTTTTAATATATATACTATAATTATCGCCCTTAAAGCCTATTACTTGCTTAAAGGGTTTATATACTTTTAAACCCTTTTTAATACCTATAATATATTAAACCTTTTAAATTATAAGGGAGGTATATTTACCTATATTAAAAAGTTATAAAAGGTAAAAATAGAAATCGGAAAGGTTTATAATATTTATAAAATTAATAATCCTCTATTTCTTATAAAGTTTTTTAGCAGGCTAAAATTAAGCTTTAATACCTTTCTTACCTTATTTTATAATAATAATACCCTAATCCTTAGGAAGATTATTATAGGGAAAGAGGTTTTAGTAATTAGCTTTATTATTATCTTTTAAGTAGTAAAGATAAAGAAATAACGCTAAAAGAGGGCTTAAATAAAGATTATAATAATAGCTATTATACTATCTAATATATAAAATATTAGCCCCTTTAATTATAGCTATTGCCGAAATATACTTTATATTAAAAACTTAAGAATATAAATCTATAGGGAAATTAATTATTAAAAAAAATACTTATAAAAGGCTATTAAGGCTATAGCTTATAAGGTAAACTATAACCGGTAAAAGGCTAACTTTAATAATAAAACTTAATTAAAAGATATATTAAGTATTAGTTATTAATTAACCTTAGCCTATATATTAATATTTAACTAAAGCTTAATAGCTATACTTAGCTATTTTATTTTTAACCTATTTATACCAATTACTAGGATATATTTTATTAAGGTAATTGCCTAAGTATTATTAATATCTTAATCTGCTTAAAGCTATCTGCTAAAGCTTTTAAGGATTAATTAAATTTTTAACTCTAGTTATATAAACTATATAACTATATTTAAGAAATACTTTATTAAACTAATTAAGCTATATATAGAAAAGGCAGTTAATAGAATTAACGGATTTTAAGTATACTTATAGGGTATTAATATAGTAAAGATCCTATTGCTAAATAGATACTTATTTACCCTTTTTAATTACTTTTATAGCTTAAAGGCCGGCGTTAACCTTATTTTAGCTATAATATTATAGATATATAGGATTATATTGCTGCTAAATTATTTAAGCTATATTATAAGCTAATAAGGGATAATAGTTTTTATTATATTACTTTATTATAGCTTATTATAGGTTTAATATAAAAGCTTTTACTTTAGTTACTTTTGCTATTTACTTTATAAGCTTATAATATAATATATAGTATAAGCGATTAGCATATATAGCGGAAGCTAATCTTATTAAGCTAAAAATAATATTTACCGGAATTATATCTATTTTAATAATTAAATGTTTTTATAAAACCTATATAGTAATAAAGCTTAAGGAAAAGCTATATAAAGAAATGCTATTTAAGGGCGAGAAGCGCTTAAAGGCGCTATATATTAATATTATTAGATTTATTTATAATACCGGAACTTAAGGTGAGAGGTATTAAATAATAATTATTAACGGTATATTTAGGTTTTATTAGGTAATCTTAATTAAAAAAAAAGCGATTTATTTAAAATATTTTAAGATTTTCTTACCTTATATAAATACCTAGAAATATATTATAAATATATTTATTTAAACTAAAGAGATAAAAATAGCTTTATAATCTTTAAGCTTTTCTATATTAAATAAGGGATTATACTCTATTATATAAATATAAAGTAATACTAATTAAATAGGCTAATTAAACGTTATAATAGGCTACTAATAAAATAGCTTTATATAGTTTTATAAGCCGGTAATATTAGGCTTAAATACTAGCTAATAGTTCTTATAACCGGGATTTATATATTAATAAATTATTGCCTATTTATATAAATTAAGAAGATATTATATAAGGCTTAATATTTTAAAAAGCCTAATTTAAATTATTTATAAATTTTCGATTTATAGGAATACTATAAGCTTTTAAATGCTTAGTAATTAAATAAGCTTAAACCCTTAATAGAATATTGCTAACTTTTCGGCTATAAGGGATATAGCAGCTATATAATCCTTATAGCCGAAAGCTAGATTATAATAATATTAAATATTATTTTCGATAAGTATAGTTAGGCTTTTTTTTTAAAGCGGAAACTTAAAGTTCTATTTAATAGCAGCTTTAAATATAAAAAAGATAAATAGGTAAAAAATATTTAAATTATCTAATTTATAATATAAATATAGAAATACTTTACCTTAATACTAATAACTTTAACTTTAATATTAAATAAAAACCCTTTAAAAGCTTTAAACTTAGCCTTTATTATTAAAGCCCCGAAAGCCCTAATAATATTATTATTATTTTATAAGTATATTATAATTAAAACTTCTAATAGGCTATTTAAAGTTATAATCGATATATATAAAGTTAACTTAATAGTATTTAAATAGCCCGAGTTTTAGCTTTAATAATTAGCTAAGGTAATAAATAAAGATATTTCTCTTAATTATATCTTAATAGCTATTAATAAGATATAGCATTTAGCGTTTTACTTTATAGTTGCCTTTATCGGCGCTATAGTATATATATTTTAATAATTAATTAAGCCTTATATTTTAATAAATATTTAAAAGAACCTATATTAGTATTAATAGAAAAAAGTAATAGAAAAAGAAAAATATTTATTTATTTAAAATAATATCTGGATATTTATACCTTTATTATTTAAAAGGAAAGCCTTTTAAGGGAAATAGGTTTATAAGCTAAAAAGGGGGCTAAATAGCGAAATATTTTAATATAAGGCTAAATAGGTAGTTAAAGGCTTTTTATAAAGAGAAGGTATTAATTTTATAAATATATTTACCTTAATAATAAAGCTAATAAGCTATAAGGCCCTTTTTGCCTTAGCTGCTACTTTAAATCTAGAAATTTATTAAATAGATATAAAGACTACCTTTCTTTATAAAAAGATTATTAAGGAAATCTATATAGAATAACCCTTAAGCTTAGATAATATTAAGCCCGATCTTATTTATAAGCTTAATAAGGTACTTTATAGTTTAAGGTAATTTTTATAAGTATAATATTAAATATTAAGCCTTTTCCTTAAAAAGCTTAAATAAAAGCTGCTATTTACCGATTTAAGTATATTTATAAAGGATAGGATTTATATTATAATTTATATTAATAACCTTTTTATTACCGGATTTTTATTAAATAAGATTAGTAAAATTAAGTATAAGCTAGCTATATAATTCGAAATAACCGATTTAGGGAAGTATTAATATTACCTTAATATAATTATTAAATAAGATAGATTAGGTTAAACTATAAGGCTAGGCTAAAAAGCCTATATTAAGAAAATCCTTTAAGAATTTAAGTTTTAGGATAAGCTACCTATTAATATTTTAATAAATATTAGCTTATTTAAACTAGCGCCTAACAATTATTTCCTTAACTTAATAATAGTTAAATATTATATTAAAGTAATTAGGTTATTTATATATATAATATTAGATATATAGCTAGATATAGCCTTTACTATATTATACTTAAGCAGATATTTAGCTAGGCTAATAAAATATTATCTCCGGGCTATAAAATAAATTTTTAAATATCTCCGAGAAACTATTAATTTAAAACTAGTTTATTAAGATAGCTTATAACTATTAATAGAATAATATAATACAGATTATAAAGGAAATATTGCTATTTAAAGGTTAACTATTAGTTATATATTTTATATAGGAAGCGCCCTAATTAGCTAGTTATTTAAGTAATAAATAGTTATTATATTATTTATCTATAAGGCTAAATTTATAGCTTAGATATAAGCTATAAAGAAAGCTATCTAGTTTTAAATACTTTTAAAAAAGCTCGGGATAAATAATCTAGCTATAATAATTATTTAAAATAATAATTAGAAAGCTATTGCTATATTTAAGGACCTTTAAAATTACACCCGAATAAAGTATATCGATATATAGAATATATAGGTTAAGGAAGTATAAAGAGAGATAAAAGTAGATATTCGGTATACACCTATAGGGATATAAGTGGCTAATAGGCTTATAAAGCCCCTTTTAAAGCTAGTATTTATTAAGTTTAGAAAGAAGCTAGGTTTTAAGGCTAGATAATAAAAGGATAAAATAGCGCTTAAATTATAGGGGAGTGTTAAAGGCTATAATAGATAACGCTTAAGGCTATTATCTCCTTTTATATATATAAGCGTGGGTATACCCCGGAGAACCGTTCCACGGCTCTTATCTCTCTTTAACTAATATATATATTATATACTCTCTTCGGTGTTACCGCTCAATACTGACCCGTATCCAGGCTCTTCAGAAGAGAGAGCCCGGGCGATTGGATCGATCCGAGTGAAAGCTGACGTCTCTGAAAGCGCATGGTCAGAGTCTGCGCAGGAATTCGCACGGGAATGCATCCGGGCATGCACCGAGAACCACAACATGTGCGGGCTGGGAGAAAGCTTGCTTCCGACTCAAGTGCTCGAGTGATTGATGTCGGCGACGTCGGCGACGAGCGACTACGCTTCTTCGAGACGCAAGGGAGCACGGTCGGCCAGTACATAGCTCTCAGCTACTGCTGGGGCGGCGACCAATCACCGAAGACGACCTCTGTGAACATCAGAGGCATGAAGGCCGGGCGACTGCTGCTCTCCGCATTACCGCAGACACTCGCGGACGCGATCCGCGTCACCCGCTCACTGGGTACCTATCCAATACCTCTGGGTCGACGCGCTGTGCATCATCCAAGACAGTATCGACGATTGGGAAAAGGAGTCTGAGCGCATGTCAACCATTTTCGAAAAAGCACACCTCGTCATCGCAGCGTCCTCATCGTCTTCTGCAACACAGGGTATTTCTGGGACACCAGAGACAAAAGACCACCCGTCACTTCAGACTTCCCGATGACCAAGGCAAGCAAATAGTTCTTGCAGCTCTCGAAAATCCTCAGTCTGGCCTCCACGAGATCTACAAAACTGCGGAACCCCTCGCTCAGCGAGCATGGGCCTTCCAAGAGCAGCACATGGCAACGCGGTAGACTACCTGAACTTCTCAGCGGATGAGCTTCAACGGGTATGCAAAACGAGGGTCGCCTGCGAGTGCGGCCTGCCCGCCGCAAGGTCCGAATTCTATCCCTTGCTGCTGACCTACTGCGACGACACGCAGCAGGCCGTGGCCAGCGCAGGGCCCACTCTCCAGGACGTGTGGTGGGAGATCGTCGCTAAATACACCAACCGTGAGATAACCCGCGCCGATGATAAGCTCCCTGCCATTTCGGGTCTCGCGAGCAGGTTCGCGGCTAGGTTCCGGTCCCGGTACGTCGCCGGCCTCTGGGAGAACCATACGTATCGTCCAGGACCTCATGTGGACGCGAGGTTCGTGGAACATGGCGGGATTTGCTCCATTGCCAGCAACTTACAGGGCGGCCTCGTTTTCGTGGGCGTCTATAAATGATAAGGCAGGCTATTATTTTAGGATGTCAGATCAAAGAATTAACTGGAATGGATCTCGTGTTCGTGCGTGTTGGACATGGGTAGTGTCGTGTCCGGGCGCAACCCTTTTGACAGGGTGAGCGACGCTTGGTTGACAATCAGAGGACCGACGGTACGAGGGTATATCGAGTTTGGCCGCCAGAGCCCACGGTTTTGCTCCGACGATCGGGAAGTGGATCTATACGTTTACCTGGATTCAGAGGTGGTCGATTTCAGCATTGTCGGACAAGACAATCAGCATGAGAAATGAGTAAGGCGCTGCTACCACACGGATAATAGGACAGAAAGATATGAAGAAGGTGATGAGTGCCCGAGGTCCGCTCACCCTGTTCAAGCACCTAAGTCGACACAACCGAACCTCGGTCAGGCGTCCGTATGGCTGCTGCATCTAGGCAGGTGGACTGAGAACTGGACTGGAGGTGACAAGCGAGCGAAATGTCATGATTTCTATTTGGTGCTTGGAATGTCACCTCGTGATCCGCAAAAGTATGAGCACTAGAGAGGATTGGGTCCTGCGACGCCAAAGGCGCACAGCCTCTTGTCGAGCACAACGATATGTTTACCGAGCGGACGTTACCAGTTCTATGAATTCATCAACTGTTTATCTTGAGGTAGTTCGCCTGCATCTTGGGATCGTCTGTGGCTGCGAACAGCTTCTGTTCAAGGGTGCCATGACAGTCTTGGCGGTCGCACGACGAAGTTACTACATAGTACACACATACACAAGCGGGCCCAACATCCGATGGATTCAATGTTTCGAGAATATCCAAAAAGCCTTACCAAAAGTGTCTTCGTGTCGAGCCATCGACCCGGCTCAAGAAAGAGAATGTTACAGTCGGCGCCCATCCGTGGCATGGGCACGGCGCTCGCAACTCCCCAGCGATACGACTTGTCCCCGAAAATTGCGTACGCCGAGCGCCGAGCACCGAGCAAGACACTCAGTGCCGAGGATGAGATATCGGATAGGACATGCGTGCAGTTACTCACCCTGCATTCACGAGACGAATCTCTATCGAAGCCGTGAGTGGATAACATCGACACTATTGAAAGCTGTCCTTGACATCGATCTGCACATCCGTGGATTGTCGTCGACGGTGGAAAGCCCCGTCCATGTTGCAGCCAGACGTTCCCATCCGCGGCCTGGGATCCTAGCACGTTTATCCACAAATCTATCGCCAGTTACCTGCCTCATCATACCTGCCTGAATATCTGATGGGCATTATGTAGATCACTAGATCCCGCGAGGAAACATATCTACTTGGGCTTTGACGATATTTACCGAGCAGGTAATGTCAAGGTATCAAGCCGTTCATCCTCGCTGCAAAACAATCTTTTGTGTCCGCTGCAAGTACCCGTTAGCAGTCCCTTGTGGTACAAGCACAAACAGCAGAAAAAACCACCATGACACCTGCCAAATACGAACAGGTGGACAAAAAGAAATTTAGGACCCTCCGACTGTAGCCGCCGGGCCTCAAGCCCGGACCGGCCCCCCCTTGGGGCCCTTCCAGAGCCTTAGGAGTCTTCGGTTCCTCCCAGCTGGGCCCACCCAAATGTGGGTACCGCCCACTCACTAACTGGGCGAGGCCGCAGATGCACCGGCCCGAGTACAGTCAATACCGCGTAAATAGCTCTGTAGCTTAGCCACTCACAAAAAAAGGGTACTTAGAACAAATATTCGTGACAGCGAAAATCCTAAGCACCTAGTGGGACCCACGTCGCGCGTTCCAGAACACGTCGAGAGGAAGAGGAAGGGCAAAAAGCCCCCAGAAATCCAGGCTGCCTTGGAAAATGACCGCAGTCCACGAAGTTACCCTAGGGTAGGAGGCACGGGTCTCCACAATGCGTCCATTTCATAGTAACGTCACATTCTGGCCCTTTTTTTGTCACCGTTTGTTGTGCGGCGCATGATCGTAGGGGACTTCAGGAGGAGGGCGGTGCACAGTTGCAGGTAGTTCAAAGGCGGTAAGAGACTGCAACGAAAGATAGTCGGCTGATTCCTGTGCTGTTTTCTCGTCTATAGGTGTCTGTTGCTGGTCTGCCTGACCTACCCCATGAGCCTGCATCTCCATAGATCTTCCCTCTCCGCATTTCGCAGGTGGCACTTGTTGTCCGGGGCAAGGCACGGGGTGCTTGATTGAAAGTAGACCTCAGGTGATTTGATATCACGGGGTTTGTGGTCACCGACTCGGGTGTGTGAGAGTGTGAGAGGCTCCTTCGGCGAGCTCCGAAGTATCATCCGTCGCCCCGTTTCAATCCGAGTGCGGCTCTCATCGGCAGCCGGGTGTGTGTCGAGACCTGCGCCGCATCAGACTCTTCCCGGCGCTGACACCTGGCTTGGCCTGTGCTCGCGCAATTATGCGACGGCGGAATGGTCTCGTACCTGACGATCGATGAATCAGATCGAAACATGGGAGCTCCCGCTGTTCTGGATTCTGGGACATTCCCAAGTCCCCACGATGCTGTTTCCGGCATCTGCACGCGGAATTGTACGTAATAGACCCATGGCATGTGAAAGACCCAGCAGAAAAACTCTGAAAATAGCCTCAGTACGTACAGGCTCGAGGAGACTCCAGGGAGAGAAGCACACTGGTATCCACTTGGACCAAACAAAACCGGGCCGAGAATGAAGCCGTGAAAAGCTGAGGTAGTTTCAGTGATGACTTATAGGGTAATTCTCAAGTAAGGTCTCCTATGTTCAGCAGTGCGCAATGTCTAGGCAGGCGTGGGGAGCTGGCCGATTGGACGCGAGTGAAGTAGGGATCAAAATTCCGACACCCATGGGTTGCCACCAGGGTCGACCCGATGTTGTCAGTCGTCATATCGTGATATCTTTCGCGATGATGCGGCGTCTCGACCAAAGCACGAATCATACAAGGAGTAAGGAACAGCTAGCAGGCGGCCGGCCGCCAAGAAGCTCACAGGACGGACCTGCAGAAGAAGCTTGACAGCAGGACCCTGATGCTCGTGGCTGACTTGGGCGAAGGTGACGGTGTGAAACGTGCTGGGCTGAGGGAAACTCTTGTTTGGCCGGAAGGCGACAGCTATTATGTAAAATCAATGCAGGTAGGGGAGCAGGAACCCATCACCTCATCCATGCACGCCTGCAAGCTGCAGTGTAAATCGAAACAATTTTTATGATGCGTGCTTCTCCTCGGAGAATTTGAAAACTCTCACCACCACACGAAAAGTCATCGTGCTCAACGCATCGCGACGAGAATTCTCGATTGGGGAAGTCCAGGCGCTACCGCACCTTTAGCGTGACGATGGCATGACGTTCACTGACTGAATGCGGAGGATGGTGTGGAGGCTAACGTTCCCCGGATTTTGTTTTTGCTTCTGCAAGAACATGCTGGCGGGGCGCTAGTCTACTGCAGAGGCTGGCGTGGCTGCAACTGGCAAGCGCCGGAATGACTGTGTGTGCGGACAGTGTGGTCCGGGCCAGCACCTGATGAACCGACATTGGGCCTACGACTTGGTATTCGCCGAGCAAGGTGACAACGGTCCAAATGCGGCTCCGCGGAGATGGTCAGATCTAAGCTACCCGCCATCATGGCTGCTGTGGCATGTCTGTGTGACGCGGGAAGGGCCCCAAAGCCCGACAAGAGCTGGGCAACAGGCTCGGTCATTCGATAACCTGGGGAATGCGGGGAGAGCTTCACGACGGCTGAGTGGGCGACGGCATTAAATACCCCTTTGATGGGTGCCGCGTGACACAAGGTGGCTTGCAGGACTGGGGCATGGATCGTCTCAAAAGCTTCAAGATGGTTGAGGGGGTTCGATGTGAAGGCGTCTGGGGTAGCGGCCCATGCTCATGGTAGTGAGAGCCCGAGAGCAGCGGACATCCGCGGAGACGTCGTTGTGAATGCGACACATGACCCGTAAGCTAGGAGGCCAATATAAGCACACAGAGTGCTGTGGACCAGGTACAAAGCAAGCAGTCTGACTGCCTGACGAGTACACAAGTTTGCAGGCCAAACGAAGTCCGGTCCGAAATGTTTGGGACGCCTAGATTCTGGCTCCGTGTCGAAGCTCTGACGATGGTGGGGAAAGTTTTGGGCTGAGCGTGCATGCAAATGACGAAAGGTTCGCCAAAAGCTCGCAAGTCGTCGTCAAACAAACTCACTCCGAGGCCGGGTCTGAGGTTCAATATTCCTTTGGGTTACCGCCGGGGGGGAAGTGGCCCAGTGACAATTGCGTTAAAAGAACCCAGGCGAGAAGAGGCGTGCGGGATGGAGCGGCCGACGATGGCGAAATGGGAAAACTCTGCTGGCCTGCCGGGCGTCAATCCGGAAGTACATGTACATAGTAACAAGTAGAATGGAGAGCAGCTGACTGTGCCGTAGTGCATCCGAAGTGGCCAGGGGCATGAGGAAACAAACAACGGCTTTTTTTTCCAAGGTGGTAGCCAATGGAGCGCTCGGCCTTGCGCCATGTGACGGAATAGGCGACAGTAGTTCGTGAAGCCGGGAAGAAATTGCGAGCTCTGTGCTTGGGCTTGGGCCCCGCGTTGGTCCTGGCAGGGAGTAAAGAAGGCAAAATTCTCAGAAGTTCCAGCTTCCGTCCAACAACAAGGGCCGCTTCAAGCCGAAACGGGGCGCGCCATTGGCAAAGAGACCCGACAGTACCCAACCCAACGAGTCGTAGGGGGCGGGGGGAAAGCTCACGATGGGTTTTGGACTCCGGATCCTGGGTTCTGGAAGCCGTGGGGTGGATGGCGTGTGAAAACTCGAATGCACAACGGAGACGGGCCTCCAAATTCTGACGGATGAGTCAGGGGCACAACCTTGCACCGAGTCCACTCTCTGGGACATGTACTTGCAACCCTGACTCCATTCGTCAATCCGTCCAAGCCTTGAAGGGGGAGGAAAATGGCAGGGGATGACACAACAAGATCGTGTGGATGAGACCAGAACCGAGACTGGCTGACGGCAGACGATGTGATGTGAAGAGGTTGCAGGGTGGTAAGTTGGAATTGTTGGCTGTCGTCACTATGTGTGTGTGTGCATCGGTAGGTACCCATCAATTAATTGAGGTTGCCAAGAATAGAAATCGATCTCGCTGTGATCTCACTCATGCGATTGACATTCGAGAAGCAGGGAGAAGACGCAGTGCAAAGCATTGGCAGTTAGTCACAGCCCCCCTTGATGGAGGGGCAGACAGAGGGGTTGACTCGACAGGAGGCTCTGCCTTTTCTGCGCCCTGCCCTGGCTGAACCTTCACCCCAGCTCCCGGTTGATCGCCCTTGGCTCTGGGCGAGGGTGGAGGGGCATTTTTTTGCTCAAGCGCGCGCAGGTTAAGAACGAACTGGTGGCCCCGCCTCTCTCCTGCCTCCTGCCTCCAGCCGCCTGCCTCGTACCTCGTCACGCTCGACCCTCCTCGCAGGGCTGGAACTGGAACTGGGACTCGAAGTTGACAGCTGGATCCAGACGGGGGCCAGAGATGGGGGCCAGAGATGGGGCCATGGAATGAGGGCCCTCTTCCCCGGAGGCAGTCACCCTGATACCTCGACGATGCAGTCAACACACGTTACATACGATAGATACACTGGACAATGTGTACGCAGTGCACACAAGTGCCCTGCCTGACGATCACGCAAATCCCTCACTGATGATGACAATGTCGTGATAGCCTCAGTGACATGGACATGCAGAATCAGCATTCTGCATTTGCAGTTGTACACATACGTGGTATTCAGCCACGGCGACGTGTTCACGGTGATTCCGTGCCCAATTGTGGGACATGCCATCCGTCAGACCGGAATGTCGAGGCAGAGCGCTTAATACGCAGCACGCAGCCGCCAGGGCGAAGCAAGCCGAGCCCGAAATGAAGCTCCTCTCCCCTGAGCGGATGAGGAGATGAGGCCATCGTCACTTCCAAAAACAACCATAAAGTCCACAACTATCACTCCTGTCATTCGCATTCACATTCAATTCTCGGCCTTCGCCCCTGACGGCTATATGCGAACTGACCAGGCACCAGACAGGAAAACACCATCGTTTGAGAACCTTCTTGAGCAGGTGGTGCAGGTGGTGCAGGTACGTACTGTACGTACTTGTACGTACTGTACATTGCAGACTTAGATGGCCATGTAATCGATCGTCGATCTGTGCCCGTCGTGGTACCATGCAGCCTGGAACCGGCCTTGTACCGTGCAGCACAGGGCAGTACGTACCTAGGGGCTGGCTGCGCACCTGCGCACCTTGGGAGTCATCCAAGCTTGCCGTCAGTGGGCTGATGCGCCCAAGGTGTCGGCTGCAGGTACCTTGTTGTCATGTTAATGTGCTGGCACGTGGCTGGCTAGGCGCTGTGACGGGTAAACGCACAGGGGGCTCCAGCGCCGCACCCAGGCACCCCCCTGATGCTATGTGTCATTCATTACCTGATGGAAATGGCCCAGGACGAACTTCTTTTCTTTCATAAGGACGTCGTTTGGCATGAGGCTCGCTCGCCGTGTGGGCGCCGAGCCACGATTGTTTGTCAAATATGATGGTAGCTCTTGATCTCTTTTTCGAATTTTGATCTGTGAGATTTCATTTCCCAGATAAAAGACCAGAGGGTGCACCTTCGTCAGGCCCGATTCTGTGCCTCTATTTTGAATTTACACATACCACTAAACCACTATCGTCTCTCACCTACCTACCCACCGCCTTAAGCTCCCGCCTACACCAGCACACCCCCAGGCTCCCGGGAATAAGACCAGCAAGCAGAGGCAACACTCAGCCACGACTTACACGACTTGTTAGGCACACATCACACCACACTTCTAGGGAGAGAGGTATCCCACCGAACATCACCCTTACCACAATCGTCTACCGGAAGAGCAGCACTGCACTCAAATTCCATTGTGTCTGTTCAGCCGCACTCGTCGAAGATTTAGAATTTTCGAAACATCAAAGCAAACGGCAGCGAAGGAAGCCGAGCTACAAGCGTGTCTGTACTTACGTGCATGCCCTTTTTTCTGGCACCTGCACCTGCACCTGCACCTGCACCTACCTTGCACTTGCACGATCCCCGTCTACGCCCGATTCAGCAGGAGCAGGATCCGACTATCGGCCCAGCAAACGGAAACCGGAAAGCGCAAGGGCGTCAGTCAGCCACTTCAGCCAGTCAGCCGACCGTCACACATCGACTCACCCTTCCACCATCGCCAGATCCGGTAGTGGGACTGGGCTCACCGAACCGAGGCAAGGCTCGAAAAACCAAAAGTCCGTTTTTGGCGGCGGTTTTTTTGGGGGCGAACAGAGCATAAAAATAGGGAACACGAACTTGGACCTGAGAATCGTCTCAAGGGGCCGATCAGCCGTACAGCTCAATCGGTACAATTGCATCAACGTCCATCCCACTTCCTGATCTCATCATCGACGACCAAGACGTACGCCACCCATCGTCATTACCCAGGCACGTCACTGTCACGGAGCGAGTCAAGCAGCGCACAATTTTGCACACCACACAGCACGTTACCTACACACGCACACCAGCCCAGCTAGACAAAAACTGGGCTCGCTACTGCCGCATCAGGCAATCCCACTTACACGCGCCAAACCGGCAGGGGCAGCGAAGATCCAGCGGGCTTCCTCGCACCACCGCCAGAAAAGATGCCCCATCGCGTCGCAAACTTCTTCCGCAACTCCACCACAACCCTTGAGCACCAGGTCACAGCAATCAAGAAGAACACAATCAGGAGCAGGACAAAGTCTCCCAACAGGACAAACAGCGGGCTCTCGGATCGCGAGTCGAGGAGCCAGGAGAGTGAGCGGGTCGTGTCCACATACGCATCCTCAATCGAAGACGACATGGACAGTTCACGAGAGCACACACCTGCACCCACATCCAGGAGGCCCACAGAAACGCCACGGCTGTGGTCAAAGGAGGCAAATCATGAGCACAAGGACAAGGAGCACCACAGGTTATCATTCCCCGGCCTGCACGCCCTGCACCTCGGCCGCTCCAGCAAGGACGTCCACTCAAATCCACACGCGAGCCTGAGCTGGAAGATCGAGTCGCCACCAATAATTTTCCACGGCGATGCTGAGAACAGCACCGGTGCCCTGGTCTCAGGCCAGCTGTTCCTAGACATCAAGGATGAGTCCTACGACATCGAGAGCTTCAAGGCCACCCTGCACATCCACGTCACACAGAAGAAGCCCTTCACCGTGCACTGCGGCGAGTGCGCCAACCAGCACACCCTGCTTAAGGAGTGGGTTCTCCTACCACACGCCATGGCCCTCAAGCAGGGCACTCACCAGTTTCCTTTCTCCATACTGCTGGACGGCCACCTCCCAGCGACCATGGACAACCCCATCGCCAGCATCTCCTACGAGTTCAAGGCCGAGGCCATCCCCAGCAGGCCCAACCAGCATCCAATCAAGCTGGAGAAGCTGTTCGACGTCAAGCGCTCTCTTCCGCCGCCCGAGCTCCCACACCACTCGGTGCGCGTCTTCCCGCCCACTGATGTCAAGGCGAGCGTGCACTACCAACAGGTCATCCACCCCATCGGCACAAACAACCTCTCCATGCGCCTTGACGGCATTGCAAAGGTCAACTCGACCACCAACACAACTGAGTACTGGAAGCTGAAGAAGCTCACCTGGCGCCTGGAGGAGACCCTCAAGACCATCGCCCCCGCCTGTGAGAAGCACATGCCCAAGATCGAGGGCGCCAACGACGAGCAGCAGGACCAGGCAAGGAAGAGGGGAGTGGCACGCACCGAGACGCGCACCATCGGCGAGAAGACCCTCTTCACCGGGTGGAAGTCCAACTACGCAGGCCCCACCGACTCCAGCGTGGAGCTGGAGCTCGACTACGCCCTTAGCAAGCACGCCAAGTACAGCTGCGACCTCAAGGCCCGCGACGGCACCGAGGTCAGCCACCAGCTGATGCTGGAGATGGTGGTGTCGCAGGAGTGCGCGCCCGTCGGCAAGCCCAGCCTGGTCACGCAGACGGGCGTCGGTCGCATCCTGCGCATGCACTTCGGCACCGTCCTCACCGAGCGCGGCGGCATCGGCATCTCGTGGGACAACGAGGCCCCGCCAATCTACCAGGACGTGCCACCTAGCCCGCCCGCGTACTCGGACGAGCCCACTTTCCCCGTCCCCGTCGAGGAGGAGGTGTTCGAGACCCTGGACGGCCACAGGCCCCTGCCAGGCGTGCTGAGTGCGCCGAGCGGGAGTGCCAGCGCGAGCGGGAGTGCGCATGCCAGTGCGAGGAGTAGCAGGAGGAATAGCGCCGAGGGTCATCGATGATTCTGGGTTTCCCTTTTTCCCGTGTGGTTGGTTATTGGGAGCATAGCGTTGTTATTTTGATGAGTCCATGAGCGTGGAACTTAAAATGGCATGGAACAGCACGGCATGGCATAGGGTGGGAAGACCAAAAATTCGTGACCCTTCCCTCCCATTTTTTATTGGGTAGCCTTTCTTGGAGATCGGTGTTGTTCTCTTTCTTTTTCTAAAAAAACGGGACTGGGATTGGGCTGATACCCCCTATGTGCACGACGCACATTCAACATGGCTTTTAGAATGCAGCATATTAATGTCTTTTTTTGCCTCATCAACTTTGATTGATATCCTGGATACATGGGTTTCTGGTTTAGAGCTTCTGGGTGTGGAAATGGAAAAGATTGATAACCGTACCACCGTATACGACTTTTGGCATTCAATGTTGATAGTGATATGTGTGTGTGTTCGATGTGGAGATGTGTGAAATTGATTCATGGGCGTTTGGTGTGTAATGCAGGAGATGGGCGAGCGCCGTGCCATTTTCTCGGCATTGGCTATTTGATTCCGTTCTAGAGCGATAGCGGCATTGGCTGTCTATCGACGGACCTTCGCAATAATAATCTTACTAGGCTACCCAGTCATTATTTTTGAACGAAGTTAAAATGCTGTGGGCCGGTTCGCGAACAGAGCCTTATGAAGGAATCCTTATGAAGGCATGTTTCTCTGCCAATAAGGCTCTAGAGTAAGCCAATCATGGACTGTGTGACTTCTTTAGATTGTTCCCTCAAGCCACACTATCTACCTACGTAGGTACCTACTAGGTAGCAATGGAGACGAGTGGGCGCTTCCTGCCAGTGGGAGACCGTCGCCCGAAATCTTTACCCTGGCTTGGTTGTGTCGCGGCGAGGTCGGGAACCACGAAGTCAAAACTCTCCCATGCACTTTCAAAACCTGGAACGCGATTCTGGAAGCAAATCCCCTCAACGAATCCGAGAGGCTAGAGCGATTCTGAGTAGCGTATGAGATGAGTGAGGCGAGAGGGATGATCGCGCAGTAGTTCAAGGCAAACCCGAGAACCAGGTGCCAGCATACTATGTTCGATATAATGCTCAAGGGTAGAAAGACCAGCAAACAATTGACATTTTCTTCCAATTTTTAGCCTGGGATTTGAGAAACTTCAAATACTAGGTGTATATACCACTTAACAACGTCAACTTGAACTCATGCCACGTTTTGGCCAACGATCTTGTTATGTTAATATCCTGGAGCTGTTGGAGCCTGGTGTATGGCTGGTGCTTAGGAAAAAGTCGCGTAACTTGATGCGGCCTGGTTTGTGAATCTTATATCTGTCTTTCCAGACGAGCCGCTCTCCTGGCACTGACACCGAATCATCCACGGGCATCCTGTCACGGTACGTATATAAGTGATAGCTACGGTAATGCTTTCGGCATTACAACGTCCTTCTTTTGCTGGTGTTATAGCGCAATAGGCTATCTCGTTCTGTAACACACCCCATCGAGGTGAGAGCGGCGGAGAGACGGGCGCATCCTTTTGAGCTGCTCGCGAAAGGAGACATTCGAAGCCATCTTGATGTCCAATAGTGAATGATGGTCGCAGGGCGGCCACTAGGATCTCGCACTATGCTTTGCTGGCTTCAATGACGCGACGTGCGGAAAGCAGTGGAAAAAGTGCCCCGCAGAGGGACAGATGCTCATGATGTTCCAGCCAGTGGATGAGCCGATCGACATGCACGTGAGTACTTTGTTTTTCATTCAGTCAGCAATTCTGCCTGCTGTACAACTTCGGACGTCTCAGCTGCAGGCTTCGCCCCCACCGGTGAGCCTGTTGCTCAATTAAAGATAGCTCCGCCACAACACAAGTGATACACAGGTATTGGGGCATCCCGTCGATAAATATGGCAGCCTGCCATGCTCGAATCCATGCCGAAATCCAAGCCATCTTTTCCTTCCCTTGAAACAGTTGTACTAAAGCGAAATGGAACCAGTTTCAGCTGTTCTGACAGTCGCCGAAGCATTCAAAGAAGTATACCTACTCGCCAGATTTGTTTACAAGACAGCTCGCTCAGCCGCACAATACAAAGAGGAAGAGAACAGTTTGGTTTCTGAATTCGAAATCGAGCTTCTGCATTTTAGAAGCTTCTGGAGGGTTTTCACGAGAGCTGATGGCAACCTGATTGACGATGATGCATTGAACCGAGTAAGCCGCCGTTCCAAGTTGAGATTGTGGCCTGACACCGGATGTGCATAAAGCTGATCGACTCAGGAATGGCTCCAACAGATCAATATTGTCGTCAAAGAACTTCATGTCCACTTCATTGACTACGCCAAAATCGCGACGCATAATGACGAGGATTACCGCCAATACTCGCCGTACCTTGCCAATTCTACACCGCGGCCTCTGATTGAGTTTCCAACAGACGATCAAGTATTCGAAGAGGCGGGGAATCCAGTAAAGAAGGCGAGCAAAACGGAGTATTGGTGGACTAAGATCAAGGGCAACTCGCATGCAGTTAGCCAAGGCGCTGCGAGGGTAGTAGACGGCCTGAAATGGTCTCTTCACAGAAAAGAAAAGTTCGAAGCAACTTTGGCGGGATTCAAAAAGTGGTCGCAGAAGCTGAAGGACCTCGTTCCGTATCTTCTTGAGAGCGGCCACTGGAAGAATGAACAGAATTTGTTCTTGAAGCTTGTTGAGGATCCACAATATGCCATTTTCAAGCCTCACGTTCGCCTTCGAGAGATCGCACAGAACCCAGAGACTGGTGAGAAAGTTCTCCTACAATAACACGAGACCATTACTGACCGTTTGCGCACAGCCGCTGCCCAGGCAAAAAATCTCCCAGTCATCGAGTTTCCCCTTGTCACAACACCACGGCAGCTGGTGGAACAGAAATTCTTTGACTCGAGCAATCCCGAGGCAGAGCAATACGTTGCACAACTGGCCATGTTACTTTCGGCCGCCGGTTCTCACATGTTTCGGACTCTTCCTTTCAAGGGTTACCTGAGGGACGAGCAAGAACCATGCTACAACTTCTGCTTCGGCTACCCAAACGACGCTGCTGACACGCCACCTCAGAGTCTCCATGAGCTCATCAAGACTCAGCACTCCGGAAACAAGGCTTCTCTCGCGGCTCGGTTCCGAATAGCCCAAGCAATTGCACAGTCTATTGGAGCATTCCATTCCGACGGCTGGGTTCACAAGAGCATTCGCAGCCACTCAGTCAAGTTCTTCTTCAACAAGGCAAACCCGCATGAAATCAACCTCCGCCTGCCGTATCTCACCGAGTTTGAGTTTTCACGGCCCGAGAGCGGCTTTACAAGACGCGCAGAGGGTGACCCTGACCTGGAGAGGAGTGTCTATCGCCATCCACACCGAGATGGCCCGCCTAGGATCAACTTCAACAAAGCCCACGACATATATTCCTTAGGGATCGTGCTGCTAGAGATCGGGATGTGGGAGGATGCCGCCGGAATCTACGGCCACGTCTTCAGAGGCCTTGAGAGGTCGGCCAACGGACTCCAGCCCTCGTCCGAATCGGTCAAGCAAGGTATGAGGAGCTATGCAAATCGCTACCTGCCTCACAAAATGGGTGACGCATACAGCCAAGTCGTGGATGCGTGTTTGTCGGATGACTTTCAAGAGAAACTGGGCACGGATGACTTCGCTTTGACGTTTGAAAAGCGCGTAGTCGATATGCTGGATGTGAAGAGATTGAGCGACTAGAACGTTGAGCCCAGCAACGGCCGGCCGTGTATAATAGAGTGTTAGAATGTTTGAAGACTCCAGTCACGCTGTCTTTCGGAGATGGCGCATGGTCAACTGATGACATGGTTGTGTTTAATAGTAGGCTCGGCCTATATCATGGAAAAGGAGGCTGAATCAGATTTCCTTAATCTCGTAGACTTCATAGCCAGGTTCTTCATATGGATGAGCTTTGTAGGACAAGTATAAGTATCCCTGCATGGAAAAAATCACATTGGGGCACTGAACTTACTCCATAAGGACCAAGTGGATGTCTTGCGCTTCATAATTCGTGCAAAAGATGAGGAATTTTCACACTTGTACAGCCAGCTGATATGGTCGCAGGAAACCTGGTGAAAATTGATCTTTCGCAATTATAATGAGCAAACCTCTGGGAACAAGCCCAGGAAATCCAAAAAGTCATTGATTTCGATGTAGAATGGGCCAACCCTGTTGAAGCCACATATTCACGTAAGATAATCATTGGCACAAAATTGAATTAAACAATTCGTGAGCAATTCTTAACGGCAACAGGATCAACTTTTGATTTAGCTATTAATAGTGTAGGTGAAATCATCAAAAGAAGTCGCCCCGTTTATCCCGATGTCATACTGCGTGATGAAAGTCAGAGTATCCAATCCCTTGAATTGGTCTCCTAAATTCTCAAACTTCATGTTCTGGAGCAAGTCTATGAGTACCGGCTGGAAGCGAACCGTCTTCCTCGTCTTTTCTTGCCACGCGAACGAGCCGATGATGGTCAAATTACACCCTGCTGGTGCTGTCAAGGCGTATTGCTTCAAGCCCAGCTGGCATCCCCAGTAGAAAGACCGCAGGTCCACAGTGGCCGGCCTCAAAATGCTGCGGCTCTGCACGGTGATCTGGCGGATGATGGTACCGGTGTTTGTGTCGAGTGACCCGAGGGTGTCATACCCAGCAGAATTGCTCCCACTGCTGGGGTAGAGACCGCCCAGGCTCAAAACACCCAGCAACCCGGGCTGGACGGTGTCTGGGGGGGGGGGGGGAATGGTCGTCAGCATGTTTATCTACACGTTCCAGTCCATGGGTGGGAGCATACAAAATCCTTGATAGCGAAGGCCATTGTATGAGCCAATCTCCGGTGCGTTTACAACACTTGAAAGAAAGTTCACAGGGGTGAGGTCATCGAATGTGGACGTGTACGTGATGCTCGCTCGAGGATCGAGTTGTGATTCAGAGACCGGGCTGGCTGTCACTGAATAACTCAGGAGGAACCACGAATAGAAGTTTTTCGTCAGCATAGTGAAGAAATTCGATATGGGATATTGAAAATGACAGCTCAAGTAGTCAACAGATATCGCTTACAACCGGAAGATTTTTGCATCTTTTATACCACCTCCTATAGCACATCGATACCATTTATAGTCGAGAACTCAGCTCCGCGTCGAAGGTTTCGTGGCTGGTGCACAACCATTTACGTCAAAGTTGATCCATATCAGCTAATCTGACCTCGAGTCTTACCAGTTCTAAATCCTGCTCTGACGCCAGATAGTTGGTGAGAAACTAGTCCCAACCCACAGTAGCAATATCTCTTGCACAAAGGGATAATGAGTCGATCTTTCGTTCCATAGAAATCGTTTTGGAGCTTTCTGCCACCGGCCGCTCCCGGCATGGCTGACTCCTTTGTGAGACATACCCACTGATCAGCAGTAACGCTTGAGGTGCGGCGATCAGGTCAGAGCGTGGACAGACTAACCAATGACAAAACGCAACGGGAATTGGAGTCTTGTATGCTCTCCTTGTTCTCTCGGCGCGGGTCGTATCGTAGCCTATCGCTACGGCCCGCACGCGAAGTGTCAAGATGCGAGGAGCGTGGAGTCAAGGTGCAAGCAGGAAAATCGCAGGGTGCCTGTCTTTGATCCCCGACTTTACGGTAGCATCCATTCACCAGCCCTCATACACTGACTATGAATGAGTGAACATGTTTCACAAAGTCGATTCCCACTTGGCGATCAGGGAGACTGACACAAATTTCCCTTTTTGCCCTGATGACGAGCACGAATGTCAATTATCTACATTACAGTTTAAAGATCCATATGATAGCACTCAAGCACCCTCGAGGCATCAATCATTCCAGTGAGGGATATCAAAAGCGCTATGCCAATTCGTGCGACGTGTGACTCGCATGCTGCATGTCTGAAGACCACGAATTTGGTTGGTGAGACCGTTGATACCCTGGTGACGACGACAAACTTTGAAGCTCGTGAAATGTCTTCCCTTCGCCACTCAGTTCAATCTTCGACGACCTCGCATCAAGTATTACTGAAGATGTATGGCCCATATTATGCTGAAGCCCTTCATATGGAAGCCGTTCATCTGAGGGCCGTTCATCTGGGGGCCGTTCATCTGAACCTGACAGATGCGATCCTTGTGACCGTCTCTTTCGCCTCAAAAAGTACCAGACGCTGCCGCCCGCCACTAATGCGGCAAGAGGGATGCCCAGGCCGACGCTCAGGCCGACCTGAGAGCTAGAATTATTCCTATCCGACGATGATCTTGAAGGAGAGGTATCGGTGGCTGTTGGAGCAGAGGATGCGGTGGACGAGATTGTAGAGCTTGTCGCTAATGGTATGATTGAGGATGTCGCGGCCGAAGTCAAACTTGTGGTCGAGGAAGAGGTGGTTGGGATAGTCGTAGACACTGTTTCAGTCTTTGATCAATTTCGTTAGCACCACAACATAGGAAACCTCTACCAAGCCGCTTCTGTTCCGTAGAAGAGAAACACAGCAATTGAGTGGAAGATACTCACATATCGATCCAGACCCGTGCCCGACACAGGAGGATAGCTGGTAGTGGCTGTTCCTTCGGTGGTGGCGGAGTTCCCATCCGAATCGAGAAAGACTCCACGACTATTACTGCAGCATGTTGCGTCGTTGTTGCAACACCAGCTCCCATCGCCACACTGAGATACACGTGGGAGAAACCCCTGTAGAATTGTCTCATCTGTGGGCAAGTGCTTGGTTAGAATTGAAATGCACGCTGATAGGGAAGCAACTGGGGAACTTGCTGAATAGGCAGACCTGAGCACAAGTCTCGTCCCAGATGTTGTTGGCACATGGGCCCCTCACGTACGTCCCTTCAGCGTCACCTGGATTGTGGCAGAGTCGATTGGAGAGACATGTCGCTTGGTAACCACAGCAAGCGTTCGATCCGGGACATTTGGTGTTGTTCACGTAGCTGGCACCACTGTAGCCATAACAGACGATGCCGACGGTGCCATCAGCCCTGATTATTCTTGAGAAAAGAATGCTGAATAGTATGAAGGCAATTCGAGGCGAAGAAATCGCGGAGCCCATCCCTTTGGCAACCATTGGTCAAGGCCTCGAGAATCAGTAGTGAAGCAGCGCTAAACACCTAGGTACCCTAGTACGGTCGTCTGCGGTATGAGAAAGTGAGTTCATCACGAAGGAAACTCCTAAATGATTTACTCAGCCAGGAAAATATCATTTCATTTACGTTCGTGGCCCAGAATTAGAATTCAAGTCAGTCCATGTCGACATCGGCCAGGATGAAGCGCAGGGCGAGACCCTCCTAACTCCGCGTTCCACATGAGGCACGTTGAAGCATCAGTGCGGCACAGTGTCCCAAGATTGTCACAGCTCCATCTTGCGGGGCCCAGTAGTGATCGCAAGCTCGGTAGATCCTTGCCCTTTGACCGCGGCTCAAGAGTATTCTCAAGCCAACGTTGTGTGGATCGATATCAAGGGGACTTTTGTTGGTTCCAAAAAAGCAAGGGGCTGATATTTGATCTAATTTTCAGCCTCTAAATATGATTCGTGAATGTCTTGTCCTTTGGAAATGATGAAACCTAAAGCAATATTAAACACAGAAGCATAGTAGCTGTTCAAGACGACTGCCGGATCACATGGCGAAGCTCATGTTTCGCAACAAAATCCAAACTCATGCAGAATCACTAAATTCAATCCTATTTGAGGCCACCTTTAGTTTACACTGGGGAAAAGACTACAACCTACTTGGTTTGTTCACGACTCTATCGTGAAAGCCAAGGCAAGCGCCAGGATGGGTCCTCTCGACTGTGCCACTGGCTATGCCACCACAAAATTCTCGCCAACATGATCTTGTGGAAATCCGGTCATCTTTCACATATTCTGTTCGACCAGGGTTATCAGCTGCCCCAGGTTAATTTGCGAAAGGACTTCGCAGCATTGTCAATTGCGTCACAACCTCTCAGCTCTCCGTTTTTCACTCTCCTACTATTCGCATTTTCTGACGGGCGTACATTTATCCAATTTATTCTTTTAGATAAAAGTAAAAACATAATCTCAAGCTGCCAGCTCAATGAGAATTCTCACAAAAGTGGGTCACAGACAGTCAGAATGAAGAGAGGTTGCCATTCGGAATGTCTGCGACTCTGCGCCCTCGGCCCGATGGCATCTGGAGACTGCGCAGTTTCGCCTTTTTGATAGTTCCGAAACCGCTCCCCTCATTTTACTGGCGCCACCCTGGATCACATTATTGGCTGCAAAATGGATGTTGGTGGTGAGCTGTTGGTGGAATGGCAATGCAAATTGAAAGAATTCTCCACTCACCAACACGCGAGCTGAAAGATCGGCAAATCAGCCGCCGGTGAGAAACCCCTGCGATGTGATCGATTTCAAGAAGATCGAAATAGGCGAGCTTTGAAAAGCATCCGGATGGCTGCTTTGGAATCAAAAAGGGGGGCGCTTGTGGGGCGTGCCTTTTCCAACGACTCGTTCGGAAGAGACGGTTTGTACAGAGCGGGTGCGCGCCCATGGCATGAACAACTCTATCTAGGTAGTTGGCCTGAAGCGTTCCCCTTATCCTTGTCCTACAGCGCTTGATATCGACTCAAGAAAATGTGTATCCTTACCATTTGTTGTGAGAAATAAGTCCTCTTGTTGACTTCAGTTTCTTATTCCACCGTCGGGTTCTCGTACAGTGGAAATGGCTACTCGGGACCTCAACATGCCGCGAGGTTCTCTCTTTCTTACCGGCCTAATCTTCATATTCGGCATTGTCTATCTGTACCAACCTTCGTTTGGCTTCCGATCTAACACAACTTTGGACACGTCGTCCTCAATCATCAGCACTGGGACAATTGTCAGCAGCTTTGAGCCAAAGTTAACGACGGACTTGGTTCAATACTTCGAGGATTTTCCGCTAGTCCCTCCCTATAAAGATCGTTTCGGCGAGCTCGGTCGGCGCACTCGATTACTCAGGGACCTCCTAGTATCAGCAGACAATAACCATGCTCCATCTCAAAGAAACTCCCTGGTTGACCTTGTCGACAAGACGGCCCTTCTATTATTCCCATTCCTCAGAGGATCGCCACTCTATGCAAAGTCGGCTGGCGGACTATCGAATCTTCGCTCCTCAATCGTGCCCGGCTCGGTGGGAATAGTGATTCCCGCTGGCAACAACAACGTGCGATTCGCAGCCCATCTCATATCCTCGCTTCGGAATGTGTTACACTCCAAGTTGCCAATACAAATTGTGTACGCCGGCGACGCAGACCTGTCCGCATCTAATCGAAACTTCCTCACGGAGCTTGTGGAATCAAGCGGCGAAGCTCTCGAGTTTTTGGATATCCTGACAATTTTTGATGACTCAACGCTGAAGCTCCAACAAGGTGGATGGGCTATCAAGCCGTTCGCGGTCCTCGGTAGCAGGTTCGAGAAAGTGATTCTTCTCGATTCCGACGCCGTGTTCCTGCAGAAGCCGGAGGTTCTGCTCGACCACCCCGGCTTTCAGCGTACTGGGGCCCTGCTTTTCCGGGACCGATTGCTCTGGCAGCACGCATTCTCGGACAGACATGAATGGTGGCACGGTCAAATCAAAAGGCCAAGCGGCGAACTAAACACGTCCCTCGTCTGGACTCAAGAGTATGCCGAGGAAGGAGACTCTGGAGTCGTGGTTGTTGATAAGAGCCGGACGGATGTTTTCATGGGCCTTCTTCATATCTGCTGGCAGAACTCGTACGAGGTCCGGGAAGAGGTTACATACAAGATCACATACGGCGATAAGGAGACCTGGTGGATGGGATTCGAGCTTGCCGGGTCCTCGTACGAGATGGAGAAGCACTACGGTGCTATAGTGGGATGGGAGACTGAAGTCCAGTCTGAGTCTGAAAACCCAGAGGATGACCCTGAGGCGCTGGAAGAGCCCTTGGCAAAGAAGGTTTGCAGCTTTGTCATCGCCCACGTGGATCAGCAAGAGGATCTGATCTGGTACAACGGAGGCCTGCTCAAGAACAAGAAGATTCCTGAGATGAAGCACGAGTATGCAGTACCCGACAAGTGGATGGTGGATGGCGAGTGGCAGAAAGGGGCTACGAGGGAAGATATGAGCTGTATGGTCGGACAAATTATGCATGACCTTTCTGACGATCAGATGAGGAGACTTGAAATGTCCATTGAAGAGGCCAGAAGAATCGATGTCGCGTTGCACGTGGACTAAATGATTGTATGGCACTGACTTCATAGTGTAGAAATAGTAATATTCAAATAATTAATCCCTTCCTCCCAACTCATGCTTGAATGAGAAATTTGGGGTCGCATTTCAGAACGCTCATGAACACGGCGTGAATATCTCACGAAAGCTAGAATAGTTCCTCTCAGATATTTCCGAGTCTTGGAATTAGAGGAAAGTAAATTCCACTTCTTGAGCTAAGAATGTGCTCTCTGTAGGGGGAGTTGAGCCGCCTTCATTATTCTAGGCATAAGTAATTTGTACGCTTCCGGAACTTTTTAATTAGGTCAAAATCAGCGGTGAAAAGTCCCTGTCGGTCCTTTGACATCGGCTCGTCTACTCAAGCAACACAGCGGCAACTGGATCTGTCTTCATTACGGAAGGTCTCAGCACAATCATGGTCAATGTCCAATCCAGTTGTCGATCTCCAAATGGTCTGAGAATGCCCATAATGTTTTCCAACTTTCCAGCGAGCACAAACATTTTCACTAACAGAGCCTCTTCTTCAAACTCTAGAACCAGCTCTTCCAAGACCGAAGAAGATATGGTACCAGTCATTCAGAACTCGATTCCTGTCGTCTACGACCCTAGGCTCAAGGTCATACCCTGCAGCCCTGACCGAGTAGATACCTGTTCTGCCTGTGGGCATTCTTTACCTCATTGCTCAAGCACTTCCACGACCGAAGTGGGTGTACAACATAGCTCTATGTAGTCAACAAAGATACTTGGCACTACCTTCAGCCTGCTTTGTTCAAGTGCGAGGTAACCTACGAGGCTAGGTTGATGGAAACGTTTGGTGATCATCCTCGTAGCATCGTAAGACGTGCGGCCGGCGGTAGCATGTCGTTGGAAAGCGGTGAACAGCCAATTAAGCAGGGCGTTCCTGTCGATACTTGTCAAACAGCCGGCCACGTCGCTGTGGAACACAATCAGCCCGATGTCTTTAAAATACTACTTGACGGAGGACTAGATCCTCTTCTACATATTGTAGGTGGAGAGCCGTTGATACACGTAGCGGTCACTTGAGCATGGAATGCAATGCTTCCGTTATGACAAAACCCGCGGGAAACCAGAACCATATCGCCCCGGGGCCTCACAAGATGGAGCCGACAGCTAAGCCCAACATGCCAGGGAAATTCAGGAGCAGGCTAGTAAGCAATCGCTCAAGCAACCGACGATCAAATACTTCTTGGAGTCAAAGCACAGATACCAAAGCGGTCAGGTCGGTGGAGATCTCCCTGCCACCCGAGCTGCGTGCTTGGATAAAATCTAGTTAGCCAATAGCGAAATGGATGTACGGAGTTCGAAGGAAAAAACTTTTGGGGCTTGCGACGTGACGCCTGCGACAAGACTGTAACTCAAGACAGAATTCAGGACATTCACCAACACCTGTAAACTCTGCTACTTTCAGTCTTGGAAAGTGAACATTGATCTAGAAACCTCGTGAAGCCCATGGTGTTTCAACAGATACATCGCAGGCTTTAAGCATAAACGTCATGTTGTGATTTACTATTGCTCATTCCATTCATGCATGACTAGCAATGAGGCAAACCAGATACGGTCATGTGCCTAGAATGTCTGCCTTCACTATCATTACCTAGGTAGACAGGCAAAGGAGAGGTCCTCTCCGGGACCGATGCTCCAAGCGTCGACAAAGTGCTCTCGGCAGACGGAGATGTTCCGTGGTGGCAAAGATCACCAGCAAATGAGGTGTACTACATGACGATCAATGACATGAAAGTGCTGTCAGTCGGTTTGGTTTCCGTAGATTGTGGGACGATGTTAGCAAGGCCGCCAGTAGCTCACATCGATGATTGAGGCTACACTGAGTGCTCATCCCGAGTCTTTGGTCTACCGGGCTAGAGTTTTTAGTAAAGGCTTCACCCGCACCTTAGTGGCGCTGTACAAAGAAAAGCATAGGGAGCCTAGTAAGCGGTCGACTTTAGTAAGTATCTGTCGACCGAGCTTTTGGGGTTCACGTATTTAGTCCAGGAATAAAATATTGGAACACCGTCAGCGATCGGATGATCATACGCGATGCTGTAGATCGTCAGGCTTTTGCTGTGGGGATCGGTTCTCAAGACAAAGGAGACTTTCCTCAGGAGAGTGATCTGGAATTGTCTATTCCGGCAAAACATGTTCCGTGATTGACAGAGAGTGAGGGCATCAGATGGTAGTCGCTGCATGATGGTGCAGGTCCATCATCTAGAATGAGAATTTGAAGCTTGGTGCAAGGCAGCGGGTGGAATTCCAAAGGCCCAGATGGCACTGTTATGGCTCTGAAGACGAGATAATTATAAAATATGCCAGTACCCAAACATGCAAATCCTGTCCGTATGTCCCGAGACTTTTGCAATACAATCATTCACTGGCGCTGCTTCCAAGCCTTCTTTTCTATATATCGAACTCCAGCAAGCGACTCTCTAATAACTTTACTGCGAAAATGTGGCCCATCCTTGCGCTGGCATGCATTCTAGCGTGCATTGCTGCGACGCCAACCGTCAATCGAAGAGATGCGATCGCACCTGTGCAGGCAAGGGACGCTCTTTGCGGAAACAATGGGTATGACAGAAACAACCCAGTGGCATTCTATGTCAGCCAAAAGGATACCGACGTGACCTCAAGCGGCTGCGCGTCTCTTTGCAGAAGGGCCTCGGGCTGCGCCTCATTCGCATTTGGCGCAGGATATTGCCTGCTGTACACCGCCCCTGTTGTTGACAACATCATCCCGGACCCATCCAGTCCATACGTCTTCAATGACCTGGTCTGTATTGCCGACCCAAGCCTATCGGCGTCGGCGTCGGCCTCGGCGGTCCTCTCAATTTCTTCGAGCATTGCCATCCCCATTGTGTCACCCACGGTGGGCGCCCAGACATGCGAGGCAGCCACAGTGACGGTAGCCGGCTCTCAGCTCCCTGGAGCCACAGCAACGGTCACCGTCCCTGGGACCACAGTGACGCAGACCGTTTCTGGCGCGCAAGCCACCGCGACTACGACCACGACCGAAACACCATCTGCTGTTACAAATTACATATCTGTCACTCTTTCGGGCTCCGTATCGACTCTGACCCTCCCTGCCGGTACTGTCACACAGACACTATCCGCCGCAACATCGACATTGACGCTTCCCGCCGTGACAAAGTCGGCCACTTTGACGCTCCCCGCGGCCACCTCTACCTTGACGCTGCCGGCTGTCACCTCCACCAAGACCGCCAGTGTGACGGTCAGTGCGACGATTACCAACTCCGTGACGGTTTCTGTTCGCTGCCTTGGTGTTGTCTTTGCCTCTGTATGCAATACAGTCACTGCCACTTAGGCGTTGACAGTTTTGCTTTGAAACCTACTAAACGATGTTATGAACGTCTTTTTGCGCGCGGGCTGGAATAACAAATGGAGAACTGGATAGTACTGTTGTCATATTCTTTGGGCAATGTACAGTAAACCATACCTAGGTACGATCATTGGATGAATGAAGTTCAATATATATACAACCACTGCTGCCAATCACGGACAATCCAAAAATTTTGTTGTTCGTGTTGAATTTGCTAAGAATCGCCGATATATATAATGATGATGATGATATATATTAACGCCGGGGAAGGGCACGAAGCCCTTAAAACCTCCCAAGGGGTATGCGGCGGGCTATACTAGGACTTATTCTTTGCCTATATAGCTACTCTTGCCTATAGGCGCTATCTCTTACGTATATAGCTTTTCCTACAGATGAAAAGCCTATACACCTTCCCACCTAAGGCTTATTGCCACCGCCTAGATTTCTAAACCCGCCTATTAGGTTTCCCGTTCTATATCGCTTTTAGTATCTATTTCCCTTCAAAGCTTTCTGATATTCGGGTTCCAGAAGGAAAACTATAAGGGGGAAAACCTTCCAAGGCAGTAGGTAGCAACCGTCGTTACGTTATTCGTTCGAGCAGGGAAGAGGTAGTTTCTCTCCGTTACCGCGAATACTAGGCTTTACAGCGAATTCTGGCCTTAAAAGGTGCATAGAGGGGAAGAAGCTATCACGCCTTCCCTGGGGTTAAGTATAAAGTAGCGTTATCTACCTTGGCCCCCGTAATAGCCTCGCGAGGAGGTATATAGTCTCGTCGCTTTACGTAATTATCGGGTTTCGAAAGAGTTTTTCGAGGTTTTTCGCGTTTTCGACTGTATATTAGGTTAAAGTTGTGCGTGCTATAGTAAAATGGCGTAATTTCTAGCAGGGTGCTAACAGCAGCGTGCCAAGAAATTAAGAGTCAAGGGGAAGGTGCCGATATATATATATCCATCGAAATAAAAGATCTGACAGATGGAGCAGCCAAGATATCTGATTTAATCTGCCAAGACCTGTCAGATCTGCCCTGGTTCTTCTTCACAATCTTGGTGCAATTAGAGCTCATCGGGACCCACATAGTCTAATTCAACGTCCGAAGTACAGGGTCGTGACTCTGCTCGTATAGAAGCAAGAGTAGTCGCAGCCCTTCGATTGAAGACATAGAAGCCGCTCTGGATCTTGAACGAAGTGCACGGCATTGTAGCGCTGGGACTTACAGAGATTGCCAGAGTCGCAACATACGACGCGGTGCTCTGCAGCGTAACATACTGCTTATATCTTGCCACAGAGCCGACACGGTACACCATTGATGCTTGACGTAGTCATGAACGGCCTTGCCGCACACACACACTTGAGAGCATAGACCTTCAAAAGTCACCTGAGAACCTTTATGGATAGTACTGGGCCCAATTCAGGGTCTTCGAGCGGGTAAGATGACGGAAGCGGCTACCGTCTAGGTAACGGCTGGGAGGCTGACCATCAAGGTCCTCACAAGCTCTCCTGAGTCGCAACCACTTTGGCATCTGCAGAAAAGTCATGAAAGGAGCATCAAATTCGCTCTCCGAAGCATTTCTTAATAGATGAGGTTGTTCAGATCATTTCGTCAATTTGGAATACAAGGATAGGAAGAAGCGTATGTGTTTGGTAGTAGGATAAATTTCAACATTGACTAAAGGGGTCACTAGGTAGAAGAGGGATGGGCGGCATACACATGATCTCGTTGTATTCTTTCCCTTGCTTGGGATTATTCTCGAGACAGCGTGTCCATCAAGGTGCCCATGGTGCTGAGCGGTGGAGTGCTTCTAATCTGACCGGCACCTGACAGTACATCTTGTCTGCAACGTCGATGAAATCGGGATGTCTTTGCTCTCCAAAGTTTGCTAGTCCTCTTGAGCCCAACTATACTCGAACTTTCACCCCGATAATCTGAATACAAAATGCCTCTCATGGAAGAAAAGGACTCCACCACTATGCCGTCCTCACAAGAGGACCTGGAGGTTGATCCCGAGATCTTCGACGTGCTAATCATCGGCGCCGGCCCCTGTGGCCTCGCCGCCGCCGCCCGCATCCGGGAAGATGCCCCATCCGCAATGTTCACGGACGAAGAGCACAGCCGATTCCACTGGCTGCGCAAGCATGGCACAAAGGTCGCGTTGAAACATTACAAGACCGGGAAGGAGGTTCCTGGTTCTCAACGAATCGCCAAACCTAAGCCGGGATATAGGATGGCTGTGCTAGATGCCGACGATGACAGATGGCTCGGACGTTGGCGGAGGCTGTTCTCCACGTTTGATATTAGCCATTTGCGGAGCCCGATGCTGTGGCACGTCGACCCGCAGCACAGGGACGCGATGCTCTCGCATGCGCACTTCCATGGGCGCGAGAACGAGTTGGCCGAGATTAGAGGGTGTGTTGGCAAGGAAATGAGCAAGCATCAGAGGAAGAAGAGGAGTCAGTTCAGCGGCGGAAGGTAAGTCAATTCCGTGTTCTCGCCTTTTTGCGTGAATCCAGATCCGTGCTAATGTAACTGTTTTTTTTTCTTCTTTTCTTCTAGGCAGGATGCTTCCATCGACATCAATCAGCGCGACCAATGGGACTACTACACGCCATCACTGTCCCTCTTCACAGATCACTGTGACTGTGTAGCTGAGCGATATCACCTCCTAGACGGCCTCGTTCACAAAGAGCCCGTCATCGACATCCGATACAGCCATGTTGAAGATATTCCAAACAACGAGGACAAGCTTTTCACCGTCACCACCGACAAAACTGTCCGCTACGCCCGCGCCGTGATCCTAGCCGTCGGCCCCGCCAACGCACCCGTTCTCCCCAAGATCCCATCCCTCTCCTTCCCAGGCCACTCTGACAGCGACCACGTCACCTGCATGCCACAAGCATGCCACAGCATGAGGATCGGCACCTTTCCTGACCCCATAGTCCGGGCACGCATCGCCGCCCACAAACGAAGCAACGTGCTCGTCGTAGGCGGCGGCCTCACCTCGGCACAGCTCTCGGACCTGGCCATCCGGCGCGGCGTGACCAGGGTCTGGCACATCATGCGCGGCACGGTCAAGCTCAAGGCCTTCGACGTCGACCTCCACTGGATGGGCAAGTACAAGACGCTGCACCAGGGCTACTTCCACCAGGCTGACTCGGACGAGGAGAGGCTCGAGATCATCAGGGAGGCGCGGGGCGGCGGGAGCATCACGCCCGCCTTCATGAAACGCATCAAGCCGCACATCGCGCGGGGAACCTTGAAGATGTTCGAGAAGACTGTGGTTACCGAAGCGAATTTCGAGGAATGTGTCGATGGTGAGGGTGGTGTTTGGAAGATCAAGACTGAGCCGCCGATCGAGGGCCTGCCGCATATTGATTACATCTACTTCGCGACGGGGATCCAGTCCGACTTCACCACGCTGCCATATCTGCAGAACATGCTCAAAGACTACCCCATCCAGAGCCTGGGCGGCTTTCCCTGTCTGAATGATGATCTGATGTGGAAGGACGACGTTCCACTGTTCATGGCGGGAAGGCTCGCTGCGCTGAGGCTGGGCCCCGCTGCGCCAAACATCGGTGGCGCACGAGTAGGCGCTGAACGAATCACCCTAGCCCTAGACGAAATGCTTTCTAGGTCCTGTGGGGATCGGCCGAAGAAATATCTCGTCGAGGAGGAGAATGTGCTGGATGGTCGACGAGATAGTGGTGTCGGCTTCTTCAATTATGCGTCCGGCACTGGAAGCAAGTATAGCAGCTTGGAAGAGGTATCTGACCGATCTACCCGATGCCAAGCAGCCTTTCAGGAGTCAAGGAAAACCCTGTCAAGGCGGGAAAGCACAAGCTTTGTCTTTCAATAGTCATGATCAATATGCGAACGGTGCTGAGCGCGGTCTTCGAAGACAAAGTCGGGTAGCCAGTATGCCTCTCAGAAATCAGTTATGAAACCGCTGAGTCACAACCATATTCATGATCTGAGTTCAATACGATAGATTCTACTCCATCCGAGTCGGGTCCTCGCTTAGCGGAGTGGCGATGATGAACAATTGATCACGATTGATGAAATCGATTATCCGACGAGACGCTATGTAAATCACATCCAAGGGGTGATATAAAAAGAGGTGGGCAGATAATATTCGTAAGAAACTCCCTACTAGCTCCTATCTTTCGTGCGTCTCGGTACTTCGCATTCCGAACTCACAGACCGCGCTCTTTTTTGTGAGCTTCGCGCACTGCGCGTCTGCGAGGCAGGAAAAGGATTCTCGATGGTGCATTGCGTGGAAGACATATCGATTGGGCCCGGCTCTTGTGATTCTCGGACAGAAACTGTTTCGTCTTCAAGCTTGTGTTCTTTCGCTCGAACCTTGCTTGGCATTTCTAGGGGTGGGTTTCTCGTCCGCGCTTGAATGTCTCGGACCTGCGTCGATAGCGCATCCGAAAGATGTGGAGGCAAGCCCTCTTTGAGAGCATCGATCAATCGATCCCAGCACGGCTGAGATCCATTGCCCTCAAAAGCATCCAAAACCACCCGCAAGACATTAGCAATGAAGTGGATCCGGAAGAGGTCTTCCTCAGGGATCCTGCGAAGTCCGCTGATTTGGCGGCACAGGAGATCCCAATGACTCATTCCCGATGAGGACCTTGGAAGCAGAGCCATTGGATCTATCCTGCTCGGACATAGTCTCTGCAGTGTTTCGACGAACAGTGGGTGCTGCTCGAGAGGTTCCAGCTTGAAGACCAGCAGTAGCCAAAACAACCAGGCGGGTACTGGCAAGTATTCGCCCGAAGCAACGATGGAGCAGCTGCTATCAGCACCCTCATCCACCATGTCGAGGCGAAACTCATAGGAGGTCCTAATGTTCTCGCATGATGCAGCATCCATGTTCACCGCGTCACCTTTGAAGACGCCCGGTGCCACACCGGCTAAGTGAAGGCCCAGAAGCGACGTTGCTATTTGTGAGCGCATACCGAGCATTCTGGAGGGCACTGTTTGCTGGAGCGGAAATATTGCGGCCGTGGGGCAAGCAGCCAATGGCGTCAAGAAGCCAGGCGTCTCGTGAACCTTGTGGACGAGGTACCTCCAGCAGTCAAAATTCTCCAAAAGGGTGCTTTGGAACTTGAGAATAAAATCGGCTCCCGAACGATGCTCGTCCCACTCTGGACGCAGTTCTATGTGCCCACCACGAAAGATTTCCAACGAAGCGGCACAATACTCATCAAATATCCGGTTGACAGCCGTCGCAAATTGAGAGTCGCTCTCGTGCTCGTGCTCGTGCTGAGAGTAGTCCCCAGTCATCGAAAGTGCATCATCGAGTCGATCCCAGCCCTCGCCTTCCCATTCGAGGTTGTGTTGGCCGCCGACTCTTGTTCCTGTGTATGCTGGAGGGTGTTTGTACCAAGCGAGCTGTGCCCGTATTATTGAAAGCTTTGCGCTGAAGCCCGGCTTTG
Source organism: Diaporthe ilicicola (assembly GCA_023242295.1). Lineage (NCBI taxonomy): Eukaryota > Fungi > Ascomycota > Sordariomycetes > Diaporthales > Diaporthaceae > Diaporthe > Diaporthe ilicicola. The sequence continues at coordinate 141,184 of JALPVH010000004.1, read as the reverse complement.
CTTTCTCTCTCAGGTATGCCCTGATTGGTGCCGTTCGCAGCCAGTCGGCTACCGTGCGGTGTATGTATGACACTTCGTTGCAGACGCCAACTTCAAGGAGGCCTTTGCAAAATGCGTCAAGTCTGCGGGCAGTTCTCTGCCGGGCGTCTTCGGCCTGCTGCTCCTGCCAGACACTGATTGGTTCTTTCAACGCGTAATCAACGTCGTCATACTCCATCTCATGGAAGTGATATATTGCCGCGTCTAGAGGACAAAAGCTTTCGACAGTCATCTCCAGGAATCCAGCCATCTTGGTATGATAAACGTGTGAGACACTGTCCAGAATCTTCTTGAAAAAGAGCTCGAGGTCGGGAGGAATCGAATCCAGGGTTCTTCGAAGGTCGCTTAGACTATCGTCGTTAGTCAGTCCTTCGCGAAGTAGTTTCGTGATGAGGAAAACCCAGAGGAAGACCCCTTGTGCTCGGCTCGCTATATCGAGAACCAGCTGTTCCGCGTCCGGGAGATCAACCACAATACTCCAGCGAGGATGTTGAGAAAGTCGACTGTTTATGAATGCGAGTATGTCGTTCCTGGTCAGATCGTGTATGTACATCTTCGGCTGATGTGGCTGGCCGAAATTCCACTTGAAAACGTTCCACGGGCGGCTTGAGACACACATTTTGATGCTTCCGGAGCAGGAAAGCGCGACCAAAGTCTCGGCAATATCCGAATGGTCGCCATCAAACTCATCCAGCCCGTCGATAAAAATGCAGAACCGAGTGCTGCCTGACTCGAGATAAGAGAGACGCGAAAAGCAAGACCGAAGTTCTTGAATCCCCCACGGACCCTGAGGTAGACGATTTTGCAGACTCTCCTGCCATCGCTCTTTGCAGACTTGCGGGAGCGCCTCGGGTATCTTGGATAATATGCTGAAGAGTAATGACTGCCAAAGGCCTTGTTGGGATCTCTGCATGGGAGTGCCGATGCTCCAGAAATAGTGACTGGCGATTATGGCGCGTCGGGGTGAGGCCCAAGCAGACAAGAGAGATCGAGTCTCAGAGTGATCTGCCACGAACTTCGTGAAGGTAGATTTTCCAGAGCCAGGTTTTCCCGAGATCCAGAATATGCCATTACCAGACTCGAGCCATTGCCGCAAGTCACTTTCCCCGATTTCTGGCGCGGTATCTCCCGCGGGATTGTGTCCCTTCAAGGCCCAACTGAATGTTTTCGCGTGTGCTTCTGGGACGTTCTGGTGTCTCATATGCCGCTGGGGATATTCGAGCGAGCTGAGGATGTCTGTGTTTACGGAAATATCCCGGCTTTTCAATGATAAAGCAGACAACCTGGCAGTAAGTGATTCCATCTTCAGAGAGTCGCCATCAATTCCTTGCGTCTGCACGCTCATCTTGTTAAGCTCATTTGACACGTCAATGATCAAATTGAATATCCGTCCGAGATCGGCTGTGTGAGCAGACCCAAGCTGTATGTTTTGCACTCTGAGCCCATTTACTTCTTCTCGGAGGACCTGGATGTTTTTGCTTTGGAGACGTCAGCGGATCGCGACGGAGAAGTTTAAATAGGATACACTGACTGTGAAATAGCTGAGAGATGGAGCATCATGTCGGACTTGAGCCTATCGATACGCTCTTGAAGGTGCTGAATCTCGGTCTGCTTCAATACCTCGCCTATTGCGGCCTTGAAACTCCTCCACAGTCGATGTCTACTGCCGCTGACCCTGACCTGACCGACCACTGAGAGGAGCTCCTCGCATGCTGCTTGGCAGGAAGAAGCGAGCTCGTTCAAAGACGTCTCCGTTTCGAGATCCTGTAGCTGGGCCAGCATAGTCACCGGCTCAGAGCAGATCCGATTCTGCAGCGCTGAGCTGAATCCGTAGAGTCTCTGATAGACATCATCGAGCTCCAGGCTTGCTTTTGATGAGCCTTGGATGGATTTGTATATATCGTGGGTGCCCTTCAGGAGCCCGGACGTGAATTGGACAAACTGAACCACAGCTGCAGCCAACCCCACAGCGCTCACGGGATCCATTGCCGGAGAGTTTCCGGAGATCTCAACGTCAGGAGTGAGATTTTGAAATCAGACTGATCATTGGGATGAGACACACAGTTTTGAACAGTTGCGGTAATGATGCTGTATCCCAATTCTTTGATCTAGAATCAGAAAATAAGTCAGAGTGCAGTCAAGATTGCGGCTGACAGCGCCATGTGATCAAGGATGATTCGGTGCAACGGTGTCGGCGCTGCTGAGCCACCTATAGTCTACTGGAGGGTGGCGGGTGGCAAGAAGCGGGTTGCTGCACACCCAGTCAGCAGGGCAGAGGCACAGGAGGATCTGACAGAGGTTGCATTTGCGCCAATGGCTACGGCGGATTCCGGTGATGGACATGTGTAACCCGAGAAGTGCGGCGACGCAGAACGGCATTGGATTAAGAGATTTGTGGTATTTACTCAGTACCAGGCCTATAGGGGGGCTAACAACGGTTATTCTGGCATATAACCCCTATCCAAATAACTATAGTTAGTAAGCAAATAACGGTTATTAAGCGATAACGGTTATTACTTAGCGCAGCTTATAATTAATTAGAATTTCTGCTTAATAAAAAAGTAAAAAGATTTATATATAGCTTAATATATAAACTATCTCTTGTTACCCATTTAACTTTCTCTCTATATTATATTAGCTTAACTATAAGTATTATTATAATTTATAGAGATTATAAAGATTATAATTTATATATATATATATATACAGGTTTTAATAATTTTTACTTAATATAAGTAGTTAATTCCTTTAATAGCTCTGCCCACCTATTAATTTAGCTAATTAGGTCCCGTGTTAAGCGATAACCGTTATCGGCTAATAACTATTATTAGCTCGGATAACGGTTATAAACTCTAATAAGGGTTATTACCCCTCTTATATTCCCGCTACTACTCTCCTAGCTAAAGCGTGTGATTAATATCGCGCGTCTAATTAAGTATAGATTATATCTAAATGTGGGATTGGAATCTATTACGTAGATCTTCTTGTCCTGCTTGCTATTGTTGATCGGGTTGAATGTTTCACTAGTTAGTTACTGCTTAGGTGACATGCGGCAAGATCTGGGTTACAAGTATAGAGTGGGCCTTTTACATTTTACAGGCACCGCTTGGGTCATATTCGCTCGCCGTGAGCTTCTTTCGCCTCTCTTACCCTAAATCAGGATTATTGATTTATGTTGGCCCTCGATGTTTTGGACTATAAGTTGAGGAAATCACAGGAGGTGAAGAAGTGTCGACACTGGCATCCTACTTCTGAATAGTAGTTATTGGTGTTGGAATTTTCTTCAAATGGAAACGCTCTGAATAGAGGAATTATCGAACCAACAACCCACAATTTAGAGGGCATCTCAGTGTTTCCACTGGGTTCTAAATACGTAGATGACACCTGGGTAGACTAGACTACATGTACTTGAATCGAGGGATCATTGCTGGGGGGTAGGGATTTGTTCTATTGATTTCGTGAAATTGATAGAGGGCTAGGGTCATAAGGCTAATGCGCTTACCCTGTCCCTCGAACCAGGGGGTTCGGTGGAGCCAGCATGTGCTGAAGCCTGAAGGCCTCCAGTTCGGCGTCGACCGACAACGACGGACTCGCCAAAATCTTGGAAGACCCCGGTACGGCTATGTCATCGCAAGACAGGTATCTCATTAATTATCCTGGACACCGCAGCACACTAACAAGACTTGTGTGTATTGAAACGGCTTCACAGTTGAGGCTCTCGCGTTGAATTCCTTTTGGCTTGCTTCATTAGCGTGACCGTCAACTGGTCAAATCCACACAAACCCAAAAGCAATTGGGTTCAACAGCGCTCACCGACAATGGGCCTCCACGACACGTTCGACTTCGACGAGGCCGCCTACCGCGCAAAGTGCGCGGAGCGGCCGACGGTGAAGCTGCAGGAGGAGGAGATCAGGAAGCTGCGGCAGCACTTCGCGGCCAGCGCGTCGATGGGCATCGGGCTCAGCCACGCCGTGCAGACGGCCGGCCTGACGCTGGGCGTGTCGGCGTTGGCGCTGCGGCGCTACTACGTCGCCAGGGAGAAGCTGGCCATCATCCGCGACGAGCTCACGAGCCGCGGCGTGCCCCTGCACGACATGACCAAGCGCGACGCGTTCATCCCCCTCGGCACGTCCGCCGTGGGCCTGGGAGTCGGGGCTGGCATTAGCCACCTCGTCGCCGGCGCGATTGTCGCGCCGGACGTCCCCGTGCCGGGCCCCCACTGGGGAAGCCTGGCCATGCACTACATCCAGGGGAACCCCGAGGCCGCCGCCCATGGGTTCGCTCAGGGCATCACTGACCAGGCGAATGCCGTCGGCCAGGCCGCGCACGGGATGCTGCTTGGGCACGGGGCTGAGCAGGTCATAAATCAGGCCGCCGCCGAGGAGGTGAGTGGGCATGCTGTTGGCTACGCGGCTGGCATTATGGCTGCGAAGAAGATGGAGGAGATGCTCGCCGAGTGTATCGGCGAGACTGTCTTTGCGTACGCCATGGAGAAGCTGCTGGACCCGGAGATCAAGATCGAGATGAAGCTCAAGGGCAGGTGCACGAGGTTACAAGGACCGTTGGGCCAGTACTGTCGAGGCTGTGGTGAATCCATCAGGCACGGGAAATTCGCACGTAAGCAGCCATCTTGAAAACTAATCATCTTGACGGATACTGACGCAAGGACAGATTGTTGCAAAGAGACGGATGACTTTGATCTCTGCTTGAAGTGTCGCGATGGAGGCACTTCATGTGAATGCGCGGACCAAGACATGCAGACGATGCAAAAATCAGTTGCGGGAGATGTGCTGGCGTCCGAGAAGGGAGACGCGAGGAGACGCCTTGCGAATGTGTCAGAACTACGGTGTGCTCCCTGCCAACGACTGATCACCCAAGGCCGATACTATTGTGAGTCCTCACCTCGTCGAGACTGGCGATACTTGTGACTGACAAAAACGGTGCACATCCAGATTGTCCCGAGTGCAGTGAAGAAAAGGATTTCGACATGTGTCAAGACTGCTACCGACAGGGCAATACGTGCCACTCTCCTGATACCCATCGGCTCTACGTATACCTCAGGGCCAACATCGACAGACCGCACCCGGATTTTGCCACAGATGGTATTGCTTGCACGGGTTGTCAGACCAAGATCAAGCAAGGGCCTTTCTATTGTAAGTGACGTAGTGAGACGAATGGGAAGTTGAGTGAACTAATAAAACTCTAGTTTGTGAAAAATGTGGTGACGACGCAGGCATCTGCGACCGCTGCTGCGAGATGGAAAAGAGCTGTAGAGACAGCAACCATGTCTTGACACGCTACGTGGTCTACAAGGGTGAAAAGAGCATAACAAAGCAGTTCACAGAGAAGGATTGCTGTCAGTTTTGCAAGGAGCAGCTGGGAGAGGGCGTTTTTTACTGTAAGTCCGACGAAAGTCTCAAGATTTTTCACGTTCTTTGAACCTAACCCGGGAATATTCCAGGCTGCTCAAGGTGCAACAAAGGATGCTACGACGTCTGCAGTAAATGCTACATACGGGGAGCGGGTTGCCAAGACCGGACTCACAGCCTGATGAGATGCACTCCTGCTGGGCCTGCGAAGCAACCCAAGGATTACCTCAAGGAGCTGTTCAGCGAAAATAGCAAGGAACAGGTTAAGGGTTACTTGAATGAAACGAGGAGCAGAATAAAACTACATAAATAGGCATTGGTAGAAAATGAACAGACGGAGCTTCAGGCGTTGGCACCTGAACGTCTGCAACCTGCCAGTGACATTCACTCCATCCTCTCTACCTCTGGCTGGTTGTATCGAAAAATAGTAATCGTTTCAAGAAATGCATTGACTTTCAAGTTTTCACCACGACATACGATTCCCAGCCCCTTGGTATCACTCTTCTGGGCACTGACGTGCATGTATGTATACTTCCGGGCCACGTGACCACTCAGCTCACCTCTCCCCAGCCTGCACTGCCTCAGCCGGCGGGGCAAAGGCCCACTTGACTTCAAGTTAAACGCTCTCTGCCTTTCCCAATTCGAAACAACATATCGCTCCATCGCCAGCCCCTCAGCACGACTGACACAATGCCTCTGCCCGACGTGTTGATGCAGCGAGTTGACGAATACGTCGACTCGCTGGCGCCGCAGATCCAGCCCCGCATCGCCTCTGAGATCGACATCTTCCAGAGGAAGACCATCGACAGTCTCGAGGACCAGGTCGTCGATGCCTTCAGATCCCTGTTTGACAAGGACAACAAGGTTCATGCCGGGGGAGGCTCAAGACACCTAGATGACTCGCCTCCAGATGCCTATGGAGGCCAGTCACTGCCCTTCGCAGACGAGATCGCCAAGCTGACACGAAGCTTCACCCAAATCACCGACGAGGCTGGGGACGACCTGCGTGACATCTTCGACCTGACCGAGGGCCGAGGAGGAGGTTCATCGCAAACCCAGTCTCGCGGCATGGGCCACAACGACTCTTTCTCCGGTGGCGCCAAGGGCTTCCTCTCCGCAGCCATGAACGCCGTCCAGGACCACCTGGACAGCGACAACGGACCAGGGGGTGGAGGAGGGGGAGGAGGAGGCAGGAAGTTCGAGCTCGACGGGCTCCTCGGAGTGCTGAGCGACACGGTCAAGGACGCGGCGCGGAACCCAGAGGAGAAGGCGCGCGTCATCAGCCCCGAGATCAAGGAGAAGGTCGGCGCGAAGCTGAGGGAGCAGCACGCGTCCATCGCAGAGCAGTTCACGCGCATCGCGCTCGACCACATCAAGCGCTGGCTGCGGGGCAACACGAGCACGCGCGACCTCGGTGACGGCGTCAAGGGCGAGCTTGAGGACCAGGTCAAGGACATCGTCAAGGGCATCGGGGGCCTGTTCGGCAGCAAGAAGCACTCCTCGGACGAAGGGGGCAGCAGCGGCTCGAGAGGGATCGGCGGCGACCGGGACGGCGAGGACGGGGGAAGCGGTGGCGGTGGCGGTGGTGGTTTCTCCAAGGTCATCAGCGACAAGCTGAGCACCGGCCTCGCAAAGGTCCACCGGGACGTGCGCCTCGAGTTCCGCAGCGTGCTGGGCGCCATCGAGAAGCAGCTGTTCGAGCTGCTGCCCGACGAGTTCCAGCGGCCCCTGGAGAAGATCCTCGGCGGCAACCCCTTCGACTCGCAGCTCGACCGCGACGCTGGCGGCCCGCAGACGGCGGACCGCGGCTTTGGTGATGACATCAAGGCCAAGCTCGTCAACAAGATCCGCGGCCTCGTGCGCAAGGTGCAGGAGACGCTGCGCGAGAGCATCCTGGGGCTCGTCAACGGCGGGCACCGCAAGTTTGAGCGTGAGAGCTGGGTCTTTGTGCAGAACATGGTCGAGCAGAAGGTGCAGAGATATCTCCCCAGGGTCAAGATCACAGTGCCGGATGACATTGGGAACGAGGGTGTCAGCGTCGGCGCAGTGGCTCCTGGGGCTCAGCCGGGTGGTGGACATCAGCCTGCGCCACCTACGCAGGGAAATTATCCCCCTCCTCCTCCTCCTCCTTCTGCTCCTTCGCATGATCAGTACGGTAGCCAGGCTCCTTCTCACCAGCCGTACAGCCCATCGTATCATCAGCCATCGCAAGAGTACAATCCTGATCAGCATCAAGCGCCCGAATACAGGCCTCCGCAATACCAGCCTCAGCAGGAGTACAGGCCTGATCAGGACCAGCCGCACCAGCAACACCAACCCGAGCAGTACCACTCGAGCCAGCAACAAGGCTACGGCCACGAGCAGGGTTACCGACAGGGTCAAAACTATGGGCAGGGTCAGAACTATGGACAGGGCCAGAACTATGGACACAATCAGGGTTACGGGAACGATTCCAACTATGGACATCAACAGGGATACGGCAATCGTCCGTACTGAGATGTGCAGGGGGGGGAAAGCACATGAAATTACGAGGTATTTGTAACTTGGCACGAATTCATAGCGAATGGGGACATGTGCTAAGAAAATTAGAACTCCGAGTCACGAAGCCGTCCCAATATGCTTTCATGGAGCGTTCAATCAGTACTTATTCCAATGCATACTGTGTTAATGGGATTTATAAAGTTCAATCTTCAATCCCTCTATCCAAAGGCCCCCTGATGAGGTCGGATGAGGAAGGGATATGTATCACGCCCAGGAGCAGCTCAGTCATACCTCGCCTCATCCCGCCCCTGGTCGTAGCTCTCCTCAAGGCCGTCCCCATAGTCCTCGACATGATCCCCATACCGCTCGACCTTGCCCACGTCAGAGCCGATCCCCTCGGCGATGTTCTCCGGCCCGTCCTCGACGGCGTCCACCGTCTCGTCCCACCCGTGCTCCACCTTGTCCCTCGCACGGTCCCAGCCCTCCTCGATTGACGTTCTCCTCGGCCCTGTCCCAGCCCTGCCCCACCCTCTCGGGCACGCGCTCGGCCTCCCCGGCGGCCTCGCCCGTCCAGCGGGCCGGACGGATACAATGGGTGTGAAGGTGTGTGCGGGGCGGGCGCCTGCTCTTCCCGAACTACTGTATATCCGGACGGTAAACTCGTTCAAGTGAAATGTACCATCGAGCACCTCAGGTTGTACAACCTGGCTTCTTCGGAAAAGATTGGCGACAGGCTGTCGTGCCTTTGCGACCAATGATATCCAGTATGGTGCAACAGGCCTTCCGAGCCGATTGTATGTCTGGGCGGGTCGGCACCAAAACCCAATTTCACACTCATCAATGCTTTGGAACAGCCTAAATGCACCTGGCGTTGTGTAATCAGTTTGAAATCAGAGATTTGCACCGGCTAAATCGGAGGATTCACCGGCTTACGCTAACTAAGCGATGCTAGCTAATTAGACCACACTATTTTAACTACACTTTAGCCACCTATAATACGTTTTATAGCCGCAGTAATTAACGCCTTATATAGCGCCTATTGCCACTATACTTAACTTACCTACCTATTAATAATATTTTATTAAATTAATTAATTATTTATTAGAATTATTCGATTTAACTTTAAAGATATATCCTTTCTACTTAAATTTCGATTTTTTATTATTATAATAATATTAGAAACCCTAAACTATTCGGGTTTTAAGGCGTAATAATAAGATAACTATTATAATTAAAACGCTAATATTACTATAATAAATCGTTACTACTTAATACTTTTTAACCCTTTTTCCTTTTTAAAACTTTTTTAAGATAAGTATAATATTTATAAAAACTTTAAGGCTAATTTAAATAAAGCTATAAAATTTACTAGATTTTTAATAATAATTAAAAGGTTAAAGGGTAGATAAATAGTATTAGTATATAATTATAGCGCTTAACGCTTATCTACCGCTATAAAAACTAACGCTATAATAATTAAAACTAGCTATAGCTAATAAGCGTTTATTTATATAATAAAGATAATATTAAATAAATAAAAGCTTATAATTTAAAAGGGAAATTATATCTATTATAATTTTTAAAAAGTACTTAAAGCCTAATATAGCTAGGCTAAGTTATTAAAAATATATAAGAAATTCCTTATTCGCATTATATAAAACCTATCTCTTATAAAGCTTAAAAAGCTTAAGGCGGCGCTTTATTAAAAATACTTTTAAATTTAGCTAAGGCCTAATATAATAAAAAACTAGCTAATAAACTTTTATAAAAAAAAGTAAAATATTTATATATTTATTTAAAAAACGTTAGATTTTTTTTTAAAAAAAAGAAATATTAATATTATTAAACTATTAATAAAAAAAGTAATATAATAGGTATCTTTTAATATTTAAGGCAGTAGATTATTTAGCTTTAAAAGCGATAATTCTTATAAAATTTATTATTTGATTATATATATTCGATTAATAATAAAAAAATACCCTTTTTCTAGGGTATAGCGGTAACCTATATAAAAAAAATTCTTTTACTATTTTAAGATATTATTAATAATAAAAAGAAAAGCGGCTTTTAATAGCTTTTTAAGTAGGTTTATAAGCTATTATAGTAATATAAGGCTATTATATTTACCCTTATTATTATTAATTATAATAATACTTTAATTAACGCTATTAATTATTAATTCCTTTAAATTTATTATTAATTATATATCTTTTATATAAATATAAACGTTATTCTTAATATTAAGAAAAAATAGAAAAAGCTAGTATAAGGATTATTTATAATATAGATAATAATAAAAAATACTTTTAAAAATATTAAAGCTAAAGATTTTAAAGATTATAACGAGAATTTTATTTTTTTAAATATACCGGTAAGAAACGTAATAATAATATCTTTAAAAATATTTAATAATATTTCTTATATTTATATAGCCCTTTTTAACCTTTTTAAGTTTATAAAGTATTTTATAAACCGTAAAATCTATAATATAGCTTAGCAATAGCTTTAAAAAACCTTTTTAAATTAAATAATAATTCTTAATTACCTTAAAACCTAATATATTAATAAAAAAAAGAAAATTATAGTTAAATAAGCTATATATAAAACCTATAAAACCCTTAACTTCGGCTTATATATAATATTCTTTATTAAGCATATATACCGGAAGGTTAAAGTATATTTAAGCTATAAGATAGATAACGTTTTATATTTTATTAAGGCTATTTATAAGGTTCTTAAGAATATAGCTTATAACTTTCGGCTTAAGGAAAACTATTAAAAAATAATATCGCTTAAAAAGTTTAATAGGTAAAAATAGCTAGAAAAGCTTTCTTTTTAAGTTTTAAGGGCAGCTTTTAACCTTTTTATAAAGGTTAAGTAATAGGCGCTATATATACTAAAGGGTAAAATATTATAAAAAAATTATATAGCTTTAAGGTATAATTATATTATTTTTATATAATATAAATTAATTTATATAAGCTATATAGCTAATAAAAATAAGGCTAGTTTTTCTTTTAAGAAAAGTAATATCTATAAAGCTTTTTATCTTAATTATAACTTTTTTATTAATAATCCGCTTTTTATAATACTTTTACTAAAAAAAGTTATTATTATAAAGGGTAAACTTTAAGAAATAGCTATATTTATAGTAAATAAAGATAGTATCTTTATAAGCTATATAAAGGCTATAATAAGTAAAAAGATAACTTTAATTATTATAAATTTAAGTAATAGGGTAAGGGATAAGATAAGGGTAATTATAGCTTTTATATAAAGGGTTAATTCGGCTTTTAAGTAAAATAATAAGACTTTTAAAAATTTAGATAAAAAAATGCTTATAGCAATAATACCTAATAAATAGCTATCTATTATAATTAGCAGCTTATATAAAGGCTTATAAAGTAATTAAACTTATAAGCTTAAAAGCGATAACTTTTTATAACGGTATTATTAATAGCTTTATTCTTAAATAGAAAATTAGCTGTTAAAAAGCAATATATAATAGTAAAGAAGATTATTAATTAATTATTATAAATAGACCCAGTTTGTTGCCTCCAAGCTCCCCAACAAACTTTCCACAGACATTTGGTATGTATTATGCACCAGCTCGATTCTCTCCGTCCCCAGTATCTCTGAGAATCTCTGCACCCAATGAGCAGAGTTGGGCCCACCCGTCGCAAGAGTAAAAACTTGTAAAAATCACAAATCCAAATTCCCTCGCTTGAAGTGGACATACACTCGCATTCATCCCGAGGAAAACCTGTCCTCAAATGTCTCTCTCAATCTCGCTTCCGCCTTCAATGCCTCATCGGCTTCATCTCCTCCAGGTCATACATATTAGTAAACATCTTGCCGCCCTTTATGGCCCCGACTAGGGCAGGCTCGGCATAAGCGCGCATCTCAGCCTCATACACCTCAAGCGCACGCTGCGTGACCCCGTGCTCGGCGAGCGCTGCGCCAAGAACCGCCGCGTCGGTCAGAGCCGTGGTGGCTCCCATGCCGCCCGTCGGCGGCTGGGCGTGGGCGGCATCGCCGATGAGGGTGACCATGGGGCTTCTGGAGGCCTCAGCAGGTCCAGAGGCGTCGGCAACGTCGGCACCGTCGGCGGCGGTCTTGCGCCAGTCACGCAGCGGGATGGGGACAATGGAGCTCCGGAGGGAAAGGGTCTCGGCGCGGTCCTGGTGCTTGACAAGAGCGCGCAGGGACGGCGCCCACGCCTTGGTCAGGTCCTCAGCCAGGTCGGCGGCAGCGTCCGAGTCGAGGGACCTCCAGTCCCTCCCCGCCGCCTCGGGCTCGTCGCTGCGCAGGGACAGGGCCCAGTAGATGTAGTCGGGCGGGATGGACGCCCCGATGTCTGGGTCGCTTGCCTCGACCCTGGCGCGGCCGCAGAAGCGCATCGGGTCGAACATGAAGAACATGGGCGAGTTCCGGGGCACCGGGTCGACGACGAAGGCGACGCTTTCTAGGAGCTCGGCCGCGCGCGGGTCGTCTTCGCCGGACGCGCCCAGCGCCTCGTAGAAAGCTGGGGTGAGTGGCGTTTTGCCAAGGACCATGCGTAGGCCGCAGTCGAGAGTTTGAACGCCAGGTACCAGCTGGGCGCGAATCCGTGAGAATCCGCCGTCAGCGCCGACGAGGAGGGAGCCCCGGGCTGTCGAGTTGTCCGAGAAGCGCACCAAGACGCCAGAGTTGTCACCGGTGCCGTTTGTCGAGCTAGATTCGTCTTGAGCGTCGGTGAGGGTCTCGTACCCAACAATCTCCTTGCCGAACGTGGTATAATCCTCCAGGCCTTTGAACAGGGCCTGCCGCATAAGAGTGCGGTCAGCCTTCAACGGCTCTTCGCCTTCGCCGCGGTTGAATTTCATATCAAAACCAGGCAGCAAAGTACCGGCGAGCGCGTCGAACCGCCTGGGGGCCGGGCTCTGGACATCACCACAAGTCCCGCGCAACAGGTCAAAATGCTTGGGGCCGAGGACATCGCGGCATGACTTGACACCGCGGCCCTTGACGACGAAGCGATAGCCTTGGGCGCGATATGTCATGGACTGGTCGCGCTCATAGAGCCGAAATGGCAGCGGCGGCGTGGCGCGTAGGAGTGCATGTGCAAGCAGAAGCGCGGACGGGCCGGTTCCGGATATTATGATCGGAAGAGGTGATGCAAGTGGTACAGCCATGATGATGTTGTGATTTTTAAAGCTCCTGGAGCTGAGACCTTACAGCAATCAGTGCTGCTGTTAGAATGCCAAAGAGACTGGTTGATGCGGTCAGGAAGCAGTACAAGTGGTGATGAGAAGAATATGAAGCCGTCGTGGATGGCCAAGACACTCTCTTGTTAAATAGAGACTTTGAAGCGCAGAAAATGTCCTGACAACTTTCAATGATGTCAGGAAGGATGATCAGGCTCATAGCAGGCTGTAAGATTGATGCTATACACATCGGTCAAACTCGGACTCTTGGACTTTGGGGCAGACCGAGCCACTGCCGTCCAGCTGGGTTAGCCTGAAAGCCTCAGAGCACCCTTATCTGGCTTGATCCAGGCTGGCGTTTCAGCTCACATGGCGGCGGTCTCGGAAAAGTCATACTCAGCGACTTGGTGATGACCCGCCGGCTAGAAAGGATTCAGGCTTCGGTATTCTCATTGATACCAGACCCCGCGGGCTGCGTCTCACCAGAGTGTCTTTTATCCATTAATACAGGAGGGTTTTGGACGGGTTGTTACCGTTGATGATCCGTTGAAGGCTAGGCGGCAGGACTGGATTTGTTCTAGTTACCTAGGTAGTCTACCGTTTAAGCTGGCTAGTGTGAACGATCTAGAACTAGCGGTTTCTTTACTTCCGGCGGCCGATGCAGAATATCTACGTGATCTCTAATGTTCTTGAATCATCAATTAGTAGTGAAAATAAGTGACGAGTTGACCCAGTATGACCTCCCGGGTGAAAATGCCGACACGAAGGAGAAGGCGCACTAACACTTGCCCTTCAAACACATCCAGCTCGTAAGAACAGTCTGATTTGCTAGCTTGAAGCCTTTAAAGACTGTTAAAGACACAGAATGGCTTGTTTTGAAACACTCGGATTTAATCTGTCCATGTGGATCAATAGGGAAACGACAGTGGGATGCCTCGAGACTGTGAGAAATAGATGTATTGCTCACTTACAGTAAGACTTGCGCAATGAATACCATATGGCCTGGCTTTCTTCGAGTCAGTGCACGATAAATAAACAAAAGTTTCTGTGATATTTATGAATCATCTATTAGATCAATGCAGTCGCTCGATATACGCACCAAACGAGACCCTTCGACTTGCTTCATACCCGACAAACCTGTCAACTTCCACTAATTGAGAATGTATGTAAATATATCATTCAGATAGCGTTGTACTCTTGACTAGAGTGTTTTGGCCCGCGGGAATATTGTCGATTGAAGCTCTGTCAACCTCCGGGGGCATGGAAATTGAGACACCCACAACGCGCAGTCCTCATGCCATTCTTGCAAATGATCAGACAAAGGCTCCTTATTGAAATTTACAATATGTCATCTGGGTCATTCCGTTGCTCTATCTATCAAGAAACTGAGTTAACAGAGCTCCTTGAAGGACTGTGCCGCGCTAGATACCTAGGTAGGAAACTTAACGAGATTTTATGCGTGCCGCTCATGGACTTATCTGATCCCAAGATGAACAAACAAACGCATTTTTTCTTCTCTGCCGAGTCTCATTGTTCACGCGGAAAAGGACCAGGTGAGGATAGCCGCAATTGAGGTATAACTTCTAGGAACTCTTGCAGAGCCATGTGAAAACCTACTATTTCCTAGAAGCAACAACCAATTGGAAACATTGTAGTTTAAACAGTCACACAAATCAAGAACTATCGAGTGCGAGAGAATATTTCAGATAAGATGTCTGCTGAAAAACTGACCAATACACCCACCATTCAGGGATCCATGCCTGTGTGCTACGAGCCGAGAGTGGTAGTCAAGCCATGCGCTCCTCATCGGGTGCCGCATTTGCCCGTTGAAACCCTTTATGAGATCACCAAGGCACTTCCGCAGCCAAAGTCGGTCTACAACCTCGCAAGAGTTGACAGAGAGCCTTGGGAATACCTTCAACCAGCTCTTTACGAATGCGAGGTGACCTACGAGGAACGCCTCGCCCACACGCACGGTGGCAAATCCTCTCAAACGTTGCGAAAGGACTTCGGGGAGTTTCTTGCAGAGCATGACGACAGCAAGAGCGACAATTGTGACGATTGCAAACTGACAGTACTACCGGGCAGTGTGACGATTGTGTAGGATGTATCATAATCGATGAAGAGTCATTCATAGCCCCGCTTCCAAGCAGTATGCTCGAAACTAAACGCTGCGGAATGACTGCTTTGCGCTTGCACACGAGTCGCCTCGGCCACGCCCGTGGCCCAGAAGGCTATCCGCTTGGCTCTTGTCCACAATCCGTCGTACCTTGACGGCGTAGGCCTCATGGAGCGAAGGTATTACGAGGTCGAAGATGATATTCCCCGGTACCTGATTCGCGCCGACCTCCCGCCTCCTCTGCTCCTCGCCGTGGCGCATGGCAACGTGGCGGTCGGCAAGGTCTTGATAGAGGCTGGCGCCGACGTGAACCTCTTGCAGGGACAGGTCGCCATCAAAAGATTTGATATGCCATTTTGGTTTGACGGAGCAACGCCAGTGAGCTTCAAAATTCACAGGAGGTGTCTGAAAAAGCGTGATTCGTTCTACAGCGATGTGGGCTGTGTCTGCCAGTGGAAGGACGACGACTCCATGTACAACATCTTTGGTGCCCCAGGCTGTCAGACCGCGCGCCACGTCGCCATCCGATACGGGCAAACCGAGATGCTGGACATGCTTCTGCAGAAGGGATTAAACGCCCGTCTTGGATTGCATCCCCTCATCCGCGACGCAGTGGTCGAAGGGAACGTCGCGGCTGTGGACACCCTTCTGACCCACGACCCAAGCCCTTTGCACGACCGTCAACAGGGTTCATCACTGATGCGCATCGTGCCGCTCATGAGGCAGAGGGTCGGGAAAGAGGAAGTTCGCAACGGACGGCTGAGAGCCATGGTTGCATACCCCGTTGAGCGTGGCGTGGATCTGGACCAGAAGGACGACGATCACGAAACGGTATTACGAGCCACGATGGCCTATTTATATGGGATAGATCCCCAAGAGCTCGCAGAGCCCGGCCTGCTCATAGCGCTTCATGCAGCCGAGGTTTCCGTCAGCATGGGGGCTGTTTGGGATCGTCTGGATTACCCAGACATGCCGGAGTGCAATCTTCTGAGCTCGTGCATCCAAGAAACTGTCAAACTAATACCTCTGGCAGATGATCCATTCGAGGTATATTCTGTGGAAGATAGGGCTCGGATCCTTTATCGCGAGATCCGGAAGGGCTACGGACGGGTTCTGAAGGCTATTGTCAAAAGAGCAACTCGGGCTCTTTCCCAAAACCACAGCGCAACTAAAGGAGCGTCTATCCAGGGCTTACCCTCTGCGGGATTCTCGCTTCTGTCTAGCTTTGGGCCTGATCCCGAGTACGGACCGCGGGCGACAGAGGCCGCTGCTCTCCACTGGGATAAAGCCAAGCAGCGAAGAAATGGAGAATTGGGAGGCGAGTACCCAGGTTGGAGATAATGAGCTGATTTTCAAGGATGGAGGCTCCGGCGAATGGAAATCTCTCTTAGAGGACATCGAGGCTAACTAGAGAACAGCAAGGGCCTGGCCGGTGGGCCAAAGAAGAGCGAGGCGTGGACAAAGGCCATCAGAAACCCAAGCTGGACCGTCCTTGTGCACCCGGTGCCGGTCGACAACCAACTCGGTACAGGTCATGGAGACTTGGCCGTGCATATTTTGGGGGTAGAAAAACTCGGACAGATAATATATTTGATCTTTTAATCCGGACGAACTTGTTAGGTGTGACCTTTGACCCTTGCAGAGACTTTTTCCGACTTGTTTTACACAACATTGATACAATATTTGTACGACTAATTTCGAAATGAGACATAAGTATAAGAATTTCATGAAGAACATTGTGGAAGTTTTTTACGCATATAAAATATGAAGAGCGATAACAATTATTCATTATAACTTAGAGCTGCCAAGGGAGTTTTATTCCCAGCCTGCAAGCTAACTATTAGCTGCCGGCCGACAGTCAGAGTGTCCACGGCAAGCCGTAGCAAACGCTTTTACTAATATTATTCAGATAGATTGGAGACGGCTTTTTCCGTGATAGCTTCGATGATCTGAAATGGTGGGCACTGTTCTTGAAAATTGAAGAAGCCGAACATGATGTGACCGATCACGACATTTCTTAAACAGTGGTTTCGCCGACAGTTTAATTTTAACGTTTTAAAGTTAAGATTAACCTCAGAGTGTTCCCACACCTCCTCCATTTCATGAGATCGTTATCGATGGGCCAGGCATCAACGCACTCGATGTCTAGCCACTTCCGTGCAGGCCTGACTCAGAAAGATCAGGTTCGTTTCTTGGTTGCTGTGTTGACTCAGTTAACAGATCTGCTTGGCTGCTTGGGTCGTAGCGCTGATCCGGTTGTCTCCGTAGAACATCTGAGTTTATCGGGCAACAAGCCTTACAATCTGCCAACTTTAATTTTATTTCTTCGCATTCGGAACCCACCCGCCCTCGCTATCAAGTTGGGTTCGATAAATCACTTATCTGACACTCTATGATATCGTCCCTTTCTCGGACAATTATTTGGGACAAGTCGTAGGACTTCTTTTCGCCCAGATTAAGTTCACGCGATTGTTCTCTACATCTCCACAGACACCCACTTGGCGCCGAACGAACAAGATTACAGTTGGCGGTGTGTAAGCACGACAGCCGCACTAGTCGCATCAGCCTCACGGGTCTGTGGATATTTGTCCAGTTAGCACAATTGTTGGACCGACATCACCTGCAATGAACGTCTTCTAAGGAAATTCTGGCTGAGGACTACCTGAAGAAGAGGTTAGATTCTACGACTTCATAAGCTGAGTAGACATTAGGCATGACTGAAATCGTCAAGGCCGTGTACCTACCTAGGTAGGTACCCGGCGTAAGCTGGAGACCTCTAGTGTGGAGTGATTTGCTCTCCGGCCAAGGCGGAAAATTGCCCATCACCTAATGGATCATTGATCTGCGCCCAAATCCTGTCCCACAGTGCATGACTAATGTACTAAATGATGTGTTTCTCTCCGTGATCTACACTCAGGGGCACATGAGCAAGAAGGCGGCAACATCCTCGCCGAGTCATTGTTGCTGGACTCTTCTCGACATGTTCAACATTTCAGAAAATTGCACCTCGTTTCAGTCTGCCAAGAGAATGGCACACGACATCGGACCACGTGGGCAAGGGGAACCGCGGTGCTGTGATCTAGAGTCCCAACATCTCGAATGGCCCCATCCTTGGCGAAATTGGCATTGCTTGGCAACCTTAGCTACATGCATGCCCCTGCAACGTTGGACGTATGCAGGTACGAGGATTGTCGTGCAATTCTCTTGGGAGCCGCGGAATGAGTTGTTTACGACAGGACTTGAGACGCCATGAAATTATGAAATGCAACAATCTGGAACAGCGTTCCAAGTTTGGTCAAACTAGACAAAAAAGTTAAGTTAGTATCATGAAGTTGACATAAGAAATAAGAGTTTGGGAAGAAACGGTAAAACCCCCCAATGACAATATGTAATAGTCGAGCTAATCGGCGACAGTACCTCTTAGTCATGCACCAAGATAAACTACGATGAAAACCTGAAAGTGAACAGAGAGGTGTCATTGAACAGCAATTGATTGTTTCGTCAAAGTAAACACGACAGAAATGAACATCTACTTCCGGATTAAAATATCACTACACTATAATATCAAATATTTGCATCCATTCAAGCGTTATACCAGTTATTCCACCTGGGGTGTTGAATACATTAGTTCGCCTCGGATCCCTGCATGCCGCACTTCTTCGTGCAGTAGTAGTTCATCTGAAGCAAAGCATTGATTAGTGCCTCGTCCCAGTTGATGGAAAGCTGAGCTACGACGTACCTCATCGCCACCGATGTGCCAGGCGGGAGAGTTGCACTGGAGACCATCGAAAGCGCAGTCAGGGCACTGGTCCCATTGCTTGTTACCAGTGTTGCGGTTCCTGTAGTAGTTGCAGGCACACTGGGTGCCCGCGGTGTCGATCTCGTACTCCTTGTAGGAGCCGTAGGTTATGCCAGACGGAGTGCCATTGCCAATGCTGCCGTTATGTCTGTTCTTGACACAGACGGCCGAGCTGTGGAGCCTTGCGAACGCACTGGAGTCAAGTCAGCACATCCGTAAATCATAGTGAAGATCGCGTGGAGGTGTAACATACACGGCGGTAAGAACCGTAAAAGTGGCGAGCGTGGAGATCTGCATTTTGGCTGTGCCTTGGGGAGAGAAAAATTAGAGCCCTGAGTAGAGACTGGAAGATTGGGTCAGGTGAAAAAGATGTTGTGGACAAGAAGAAGTTGACGAGTGTTTTGGGTCGAGTTCAACGGAAACGAACGGCGAAACCGATAGTTGAAATAGGTCTTCCGTTTGGGAAGTGAGAATGACACCAGAAATTGTTCGCCTGAGAACGCTGATAATGATATCTCGTAATAACTTATGTCTTCTCCTCATTGAGGCGTGTGCAATCTACTGGATACTATCTATCGAAAGGGTTGCCCCTTCATCACGACGCCGGACTCCGCAATCTTAGTGCCATTTGCGGGCGATGTCCAACGCGCTTTCAGGTTGGAAATTTTTCAAGCCTCTATCTCGAGAAGGTTGACTGACCACAAAGTCTCACTCGTGACGGTTGCTGAGTCGTGTGGTATGGGGGCCGCTAGAGTCGATTAAGAATGACGACGAGACCAACTGGTCCCTCCTGAGTCGGATCACAACCACCAAGGTCCTCAGGAACCCGCTGTCAGGAACACGATGCTAGGACGAGGTACTAGAACGAAGAAGATCGACGTCTGAATATACTAGGACAGGATCTCGAATATGCTTTGGGTGGTCCACCCAACGGACAAGGTCCGGGGCGACCCATTCTACAGGAACGAGCTTGTTGCACACGTGGGAACATGCACGACTAGCCAGCAACCTTCGGATGAACACAATCGCACCTGCAGATGGCTCAGAAGTCGGCCGGCCGACGACCATGCCCCTTGGCTGATCATTGATGTGACTGTTAAAGCTCATCTCATGAGTTGGAAACACCAAGTGACATCAGAGAGGTCTTTCGAATATCTATAAAGTCTCTCGAGAATGCCACCGCATAGCACTTAGTCTTTCTCATCACTCTCAACCTCATCCACTCCCTCCTCTCTTGCTCTGGCATCTCCAGTCCTTTCAACCCAAAAATGGTTTCTCTTCGCCTTTTCACCCTCCTCTCGGCCTTCGCTGCTGCAGTCAGCGCCGCCCCGGCCCCCATTCTCGACGACAATGATGCCGCCCTCAACATTACTGAGTTCGAGACAATGGACCGAAACCTCCGTAATGGAGAGATGGTTGTTTTCGGAGCCGGTGGTCGCAGTAAGTCCACCCAAAAAAGTCTGCGGCATCGATGTGTACTGACTTTGCATGTGTTATGTAGCTGCCATCATTACCGAAGCTACCTGGAAGCTTCTCCTGAAGGCTGAGGGCGTCGACGCCGAGACCCCCGAGATCGACCACGAGTACCTCGCAGCCGGCGAGGGTCTTGCTGAGATCCCTGTCAACCACACCGAGATCGCGCTCGGCAAGCGTGCGGGCTGCGACTCCAACTACCAGTTCGTCGTTGACAAGCAAACGCGTTTCGTCGACTGGGACGTGCAGATGTCCCCCGTCGTCATCGGTGCCGGCAGCAAGGGCATCGACATCACCATCTCCAAGTCCTACGCCATCTCCAACAGCGTCACCGCCGGCGGCTCCTTCGACCTCAGCACGCTGGTGGCGAAGCTCGGCGCCACCTTCAAGGTCGACTACACGCGCACCTGGACCACCACCCAGGGCTACCTCATCCGCGGCACCGTCGACCCTGGCTACACGGGCGTCGTTATCACCCGCCCCTGGACCAACCGCAAGTACGGCCGCACCTTCCAGGGCTGTGTCGGCGCGCTCCGCCAGACCGGCACCTTCATGGCCGACTCTCACGAGGATGGCTCCTACGAGGGTGTCACCTGGGTCGGTGGTGCCATCACTGCCTGCATCAAGAGTCAGAGCTCCATCCCCCTGTCTCGCTGCAACGGCAGTGGCAACTTCCGATAAGCGGCTTCATACTGCTTTGAACGTCTCGAGCCTGAGGAGGTATTTCATACCCGCAGGACTCCGAGTTTTATCTTCAACGACATCTTCCACCCGAGATTCGCAACGTGCGAACCGCGGCGCATTATGAGCAAATTGGGAATTAGGAAACGTGGTTACTATATTAAATTTTCTAAAAAAAACCGCTTCTATTGTATTTAATTCTCATGTAATGAATATACTGGAAGAATGGCCATCTAAGGCTGTAGTGAATTGAAGGGGGCTCTCGAATCTCGTTTTTAAGCGTCCTAGTTAAGTGAACTATAGTGAACTATACCCATTGAATAACTCCTCATTCGTTGTGATATCATTCATGCAAGTCAAAAGCATCGAGGGCTGAGCAAACCCGAGCCTCCCCAAAACTTCCGAAGTAAATGCGTCAAACTAAACCAAGGCCCGGCTGATATAATCTTGAGGATCTCTCCCCTCTTACGCATTTGAGCTGATCAAAAGAACAATGAAGGTGAGGCTTCTGAAAGGCTTTAAGTGTTAGAACCGGAAGCAGTGCCCGACTACTGGTCATCATTGTGATTATGTGAGACAGCCCTGGAGTGCCATGGACAACTTCGTATAAGCAAAACTTGTTAACTATTACAGGACGAGATAGCCTATTGCGCTATAACACGAAAAGAAGGACGTTGTAATGCCGAGTGCATTACCGTAGCTAACACGTATATACGTACCGTGATATTAAAATTGTGTTGCAAAATGCTTTTTATATGATAAGAAAATCTCGATAAAAAAGACATGTACATTTTGAAATGCCTCATGCTATTGGATTTCTCACTAGTCCTCATTTCTTGGAGTGAGTCTCATGACAGTAAGGAAAGCAAGGCCTTGTGCTGTGAGAAGTGAAAGGCATGGGAACGGATCAGTAAGACCATTGCCGAAAAAGCGACTCAAGCTTCCCTGCATCAAGATATCAACGGCATGGCTCTCAAGGAATTGCTCTCGACTCAGTTTATCTTAATAGTCACTATTCCTTGGCATGATGGCATCGAGTCTCTCGGCCTGTGTTCGACAGAGGCTACTAGTAGACTGCTGCTCTCTACTGGGATAAAGCTAGACTATGAGAAAATGAAGAAATATGAGACACTGGCCCTCAACAGAGACCCTCTATTATTATCAGGGGATAGAGGCAGAAGTGGATGGAAATTTCTGGCTGACACGACAAGGAACACTGGCAACGAGTGCATGCAGCTTATTCGTGCATATTTGCATGTGCGGTAGGTAGGTACAATTGGACAAGAATGTGATTTGGATTTTCTGTCCGGATAGAATTTGGGGTAAGTCTTGGAAAGGTCTTTTTCCAACATTGAATATATTACAGAACACTGAGATCATGTTTGTGCTGGACCAACCAATGGACCGAAACATGACTGTTAGATGCTATATCTGTTGTTTCCGGAGTGCTTGCCATATTCGCCATGGCAACTTCCAGCCACTCTTGACCTGAAATGGGTCAAAGTTGGCCTTCTCCAGCCGTTCGAGGTAGTCGCCAGCAGGTACAGCCTCTAGCAGGACTCCAAAGCCACGTTTGACATCCCGCTGTGTGGTATCCTCCTCGTCCCCATAGGTGTGCTCTACCTCGCCAGCATGTTCATACTCATGGCCAGGGTCCGACCCCTGCCGTATGTTCTTTAACATCTCCCGCGCCGTGATGAGGTGGTCGTTCGCACGGGTGGCCACCTTGAAGATGGCGTCCTGCAAGCCATGCGCGTTCGGGCCTTGGCGGAACACATCCTCCTCGCGCAGGTCGACCTCAGCCATGACATCGAGCGGCAGCAGGAGCGCTTGGCTCCTGCTGTTGCCGGCTTCTAATCCACCGGGCGTGTGCACCGGCCGCGGCGGTGCAGCCAGGACAGGCACGCCGCGCAGGGTGGCGGCAATGCCGCATGCCTTGCCGATGTGGCTGGCCAGGTGATCCATGTGCATTGAGCGCACATCCATCGCAGCCAGCGTCATGTACATCAGCGTGGCGTATGTGTTTTCGGCATATTCCTCCAGCGCAGCCAGGCTCGAGAATGGCCTGTTGTCCATGTGCTTCTCGCGGGTGTTGATGAAGCGCAGCAGCCAGAACTTGATGGAGCTTGCGCTGCTGCTGGAGCCTGTCCTCTCGGCGAGGTCGGTTATGGCCTTGTGTAGGAGGATCGAGATGGGCTCCTTGGGAGGGTTGCCGGCAAAGGTCTTGTTGATCGAGTCGCGCCAGAACTGCATGCGCATGAGCCCTATCGTGGGGTTTGAGACGGTCTCTGGGAGGCGGGCGAGCTCGAGGTTGAGGGTGCGCAGGGCGTCGTGGGCATTTTGGGCGGATCGAGGGATGAATTGTCGGATGAGGTAGGAGTCATAGTCGCCTTGCCTACAGGAGCAAATGTGTGAGAAGGATATGTCGGGGGATCGAGGATGGCTGGAGCAATGCAGACCTTAACTGATTTACGCAGTATTTTCGAGCACTCTCAACATCTGCCTCTGTCGCGATTCCTCTCGCCGTCCGGGTGCGCCCCAGGGCTCGGATAATTGGCCTTCCTGGGCCATGCCTGAGGCTGTGAGAGAGATACATGGCATTCAGGAAGACTCGAGGTCAGACTGCCATCTTCGAAATTGTCTCTGCCCCCACCCAAGTACCAAAGTATCGAAAATGCAGGCGGCGGAAGTTCCTTTGACACTTCCCGTCCTGAACATTTTGGATGACGGCATGGGGTAGCTGGACCCCTGCCGCCCCACCTTTCTGACAAAGTACGACGCTTTGAGTGGCTGCAGGCAGTGACGCCAAAAGTCGCGCCCTGAAGAGCAGGCGCGTCTCACCAGAGCACCTTTCGAACCGAGCATCCGCTCCTAGAGGCGAGTTGTCTTCGCCACCGACTCCAGACGTCCGTTTGCTTTGCCATGACTCACGAAATGGACTCTCATGTGAACGGCGAGCCTCCGGCTAAGAAGAGGCGCTTCTTTACGGACCCAGATGAAGATGTCGCGCCCTCACACGCGTCCGGCCGGACAGGACCGACTCCTGGGCTGTCATCGAAGCCACGCTTCTTCAAAGATGCCGATGCCGATCCACACCCTCGCGATCTGAGCCAGACAGTTCATGTCGACCCTTTGACGAACCGAGGTCAAGAATCCGAGTCTACCAACCATGACTCCTTGATGGCCGAAGCTGGCCCATCGAATCAAGGCAATGCATCCCTGGCGTTCGATCAGGAGACGTTTGAGAGTTTCATAGGGGACAAGGTCGAGCCTGACGTCCTCGAGGCTATCCGTGAGAACTGTGACAACGATATCGAAAGAGCTGTCAACATGTACTTCGACGGCACATGGAAGAAGTTTACAAAGAAGGCAAAACCCACAGGTGTGCAGACAACGATAGCAAGAAATCCCAAGCCGCAGGAACCCAAGCCTCCTGATGATCAGCCCAAGGCAACCCTTCGATCCACCCCAGACTTTCGCTATATTGGCTCATTTGGCGTGGAAGGTTGGGCGACGAGGAGCGGAGCAAACCTTTTGAAATATGGTGACACTGTCAAGATTGAGCGTCAAAGGACCCAGCCTTTGAAGAGGCAACGAGTCGATGTCATCGTCCGGTTCACGGACAACAAAGGCTCGGAGATTGGACGCCTGGCAAAGGACAGCGCCAACTGGATCTCGACCCTGATGGATCAAAAGTGCTGCAAATTCGATGCGACATGCGTATACGCTCCCGAACGCTTGAGGACCAATGACACGGTCTTCATCCAGTTGCGCTGCTTTTTCCTCAAATCCGCTTTTCACAGACCAGGCTTCAAGCTTCCCGACAATCGGTCGACGGGACTCTACGAAGAGAAAGAGACAACCGAGGAACGAGATTTGCGGTTGAGACAGGTCGCGCTTGTGAGACTATTCCAGGAGATCAACTTGAACCCAACGAAGCTCAGCGCTGCCGCTGCTCGACATTCTCGCCAAGGCCTGCTGGATGCTGCCGAAATGGCAGAGAAACAAGAAAAGGAACCGGCCAAATCAAAAAAGTCCGATAAGGCTGAAAAGTCCGGCTCCTCGACTCCCTCCGAGGACGAAGATGGCACGGAATTGGAGCAGGACCAGCTCGATTCCCTCTACAAAAAGGCGCAGTCCTTCGACTTTGACACCCCCGAAGCCGAGCCAGCCAAGACTTTCGCCATGACCCTCCGCCCTTATCAGAAGCAGGCTCTTCATTGGATGCTGTCGAAAGAGAAGAACGAGAAGGAGAAGCGACGCGAAGTATCTATGCATCCCCTGTGGGAAGAATACGCTTGGCCAATCAAGGATGCCGACGACAATGACCTACCCCGTGTTGCCGACCAGCCCTGCTTCTACATGAACCCATACTCTGGTGACCTATCCCTTGACTTTCCTGTTCAAGAGCAGCATTGTCTCGGCGGCATACTCGCTGATGAAATGGGCCTGGGCAAGACCATCCAGATGTTGAGCTTGGTCCATTCACACAGGTCGAAGGCGGCTATCGAAGCTAGGAACAGCTCTGGAAACGGTACTGGCTCCGTCAATAATCTTCCACGCCTGCCTTCGTCGGCAGCTGGTGTTGTCTCGGCTCCTTGCACTACCCTGGTCGTGGCCCCCATGTCTCTTCTGGCTCAGTGGCAGAGCGAGGCGGAGAACGCATCGAAAGAGGGTACTTTGAAGTCAATAGTCTACTATGGTAGTGACAAAGTAGCTGACCTTCGTACCCTTTGTTGTGAGGCCAACGCATCCTCGGCACCCGATGTTATCATCACCAGTTATGGTATCGTTCTTTCAGAGTTCACACAGATCGCGTCCAAGGGTGGCAGTACGGAAGGCCACCGCGGGCTTTTTTCTCTCAATTTCTTCCGGGTCATTCTCGACGAGGCCCACAACATCAAGAACCGTCAATCCAAGACTGCCAAAGCTTGCTACGATATTTCTGCCGAGCACCGATGGGTGCTGACTGGTACACCTATTGTGAACAAGCTTGAGGACCTGTTCAGTCTGGTCCGTTTCCTCAGAGTCGAGCCATGGAACAATTTCTCTTTCTGGCGTACATTCATCACCGTGCCATTCGAAGCGGGCAATTTTGTCAAAGCATTAGACGTCGTGCAAACTGTGCTGGAACCTCTCGTGATGCGACGTACCAAAGATATGAGGACACCCGATGGCACGCCTCTCGTGGACCTGCCGCCGAAAAGCATCGAAGTTGTCGACATTGAATTGTCGGAAACCGAGAGACAGATTTACGACTTTGTCTACACTCGTGCCAAGAAGACTTTCCAGGAAAACGTCCAGGCAGGAACAGTTATGAAAGCCTTCACTACTATCTTTGCGCAACTCCTGCGTCTGCGGCAATCATGCTGTCACCCGACTCTTGTCAGGAACCAGGACATTGTGGCAGACGAAGAGGAGGCCGGAGCCGCAGCCGATGCTGCGGCAGGTCTCGCCGACGACATGGACCTTTCAGCGCTGATCGAGCGGTTTACAGCCGATACTGATGACGAGAAGGACGCAAATGCTTTTGGTGCACATGTTCTCAAGCAGATCCGAGACGAGGCCGCCAATGAGTGCCCTATCTGCTGCGAGGAACCGATGATCGAGCAGACGGTCACAGGCTGCTGGCACTCGGCGTGCAAGAAGTGTCTCCGGGACTACGTCAATCACCAGACAGACCGCCACGAAGTACCAAAATGTTTCAATTGCCGCGAGGTCATCAACTCTCGGGACCTTTTTGAAGTTGTTCGCCAAGACGACGATCCCGAGCTCAACTCGGGCCAGACGACACCACGCATCAGCCTCCAGCGCGTCGGGGTCAACGCCTCTTCTGCCAAGGTGGTCTCCCTGATCAAACACCTGCGCGCCCTGCGCAGGGACAACCCCACGATGAAGTCGGTCGTCTTCAGCCAGTTCACATCCTTCATGACGCTCATCGAGCCGGCCCTGGAAAAGGCCAACATGCAGTTCCTCCGGCTGGACGGGTCGATGGCGCAAAAGGCGCGCGCGGCGGTGCTGGACCGGTTCCGGGACAGCAACAAGTTCACGGTGCTCCTGCTCAGCCTCAAGGCGGGCGGCGTGGGCCTCAACCTGACGAGCGCCAAGAGGGTGTACATGATGGACCCGTGGTGGAGCTTCGCGGTCGAGGCGCAGGCCATCGACCGGGTGCACCGGATGGGGCAGGAGGAAGAGGTCAGGGTGTATCGGTTCATCGTGAAGGACAGCGTCGAGGAGAGGATGTTGAAGGTGCAGGAAAGGAAGAAGTTTATGTGAGTGTCCCTTGGCCCTAACTAACCTCACGCGTCCGCCGTTTTTTCTCGTCCATGTTTGCTGACTCAATACAACTGTAGTGCTACATCGTTGGGGATGATGAATGATGAGGAGAAGAAGACTCAGCGAATCGAGGATATCAGGGAGCTACTTAGCTAGATGGAGGCGTTCATGGAGTTGTTCTTGGCTGGCAGCATTTTTGAAGGAAATATTGGCTATGAAATCATGACGTGGGATTCAGGCGGTTAACAAATCTCTAAGAAGCGGTTCATCATAGCACCGATGAACAAATTTGCTTCGCAAGCTTATCTGTCCGTCGTGAACTGCGCCGTGGATGTATATACTGCACATAGTTACATACAAGTCATCCACACCTATCAGTCAGGCTTGATTTAATCTTGAGTTGGTCGCTTACTGCAACTCTCCTGCACTTCCGCGCACTGGCCCTATGAGTCAGTCGATTTGTGTTGCTGAAAACTCACAAAGCCTACTCTGAACGAGAATTAATCTTTCTGTTGCTGCTCCTGCCATTCGGCGATCTCGGTTCAAGATGTGTGCGTTGGACAGCAGCCAGCCAGACGATATCCACGGCTTACTTTCCAACCGGGCTGGCCAATCTCACAGCCGTGCATTGCATAGGGACAAGTCTCACTGGGCATGCTGCAGGCCGATTCAATCAAGTTTTCATGAATGATTTGAAGCAATGCTAATCCAAAAGACGCACCAACCCCCCCCCCACAAAACAAAAAAACCGACACATTACACAGACACAGCAGCCTTCAACTCCTTAACCTCCTCGCTGACAGCGGCCTTGTCCTCGGCCTTTGTGGGCGGCGCCGCGGCGTCCTCGCCAAAGCTGTCGCGGCCGTCGGCAAAGACCTTGTCAAAGTCGTACTCGCTCCAGCGGATGTCCGGGTTGAGGCCGGCAAACTTCCAGACGCCGTCGACCTTGCGGTACCAGTGCATGTTGTAGCTGTGGGCGTGGCCCTTGACGCGGACCTGGGTGAGGGTGGCGTCGGTGTAGACCTGGTGCGGCACGCGCAGCTGGTGGTGGCCGACGACCTCGGTGTCCGAGACGCGCTCCCACCGCGACCCGCCGACAAAGTGCTGCGTGCGCAGCAGCGGGTTGCCCAGCACCGACTGGTCCGAGATCATGGCTATGAACTCGTCCGCCGGCATCGCCGGCCACAGCTTGTCTAGGAATGAGCGGTAGTCGATCTGTTTGTTTTTTCTTGGCTGTCAGTTATCAATCAAATCTTGGTTCGGGAGGAGAAACTCTATCTGGGGGCGTTTGCGTGGTAGCAGTGTGGATTGCGTGCATGTGGCGCCGCCTCTTTTCGGGGATGTTTGTGTGTGTGTGTGCATGTGTGCGTATGTGAGTGATGTCTTTGTCTTACACGAAGGGTGGGGGCGATGCATTTGCTTAGCCGCTTCCAGTCTTTGGCGTCGTAGCTGTCTGCCCACTCGAACAGAGCGGCGTTGAGGCCCAGGTAGTCTGATGATCCAAAGGTCAGTCAGTCAGTCAGGGCTCCTGTGAAACATTTTTTGCTTGACGTTTTTATCGCAGTACCTGAGAAGGTGATCTCATCTGAAGATGCTGGCAAGGAACCCATGGTGACGATGTGTAGGAGGATGTTTTGTTGTTGTACAGGCGTTTGGCTGTTTGTGCTTTTTGGGTGGGAGGTGAAATATTATCACTTCGTCTAGACACTCACAGATACGCGACCCTCCTCCACCCACAGCCGAGAGGGGACGACGGAGATCAATCCTTTTTATCAATCCCACATGCCACACGCCCCCCTCCCCTGCGCCAGGATCTCGAGAGGGTGTGGTCCGACACACCGGTGAGAAACCGTCCCCCCCTGTTCCGGCCGTGACCCGGACATCCGGACGTGGTTGGGGAACTGCGGGCATGGCCGTGCCGTGCGACACAAACCCACACCCCTGAGCACTGCACTACCCCTCGCCCATCACTTGTCATTACCCCCGTTGCTGCAGCCGCTTGCATGCCCTGAGACAAATTTCCGCAGGTGGTTGGGACCGTGGGCTGCCACATGCACTGATGACAACACCCCATTCAGCCCTTTCGCCCCACCTGGCACTCCAGCTTGCTCGGGCCGCCAAGAGCATTAAAGACTGGACTCCGCGTCGTGCATTTCGGCGCCGAGCATTTTCGGATAGATACTCTAGTCTATGTACCAAAGCGGCCGTTCAAGAGTTGTTAATCCCGGCCAATTCATCGGCTTTGTGTCTATGGTAATAAGCAAAGGGCTCTGAAACGATGGACGGCACTCAATACGCGCGTGCGGTTGTAATGTATAGGACCGCGCTCCATTCGAAGTTAGCTCGTTCTCTTGATTGAGAGATGTTGACAAGTTTTCTACGATACACTGTGATTGGCATCCACGCTTCTCACTATTTGGAGTGGGTGACAATTGTCATCTGCTAGTCTCCACGAATCGGGTCGGCACAGAATGGCGTCGCCACGGGTGCTTCTCCGAGACATCTTAAAAATGTTTTTTTTTCCCCGAAGACCTTTTCCTACAGATCACATGAGAGAAGAAGCGAGTAATAGACGGATGGCGGATGAGGCTGATGGCGCAGGAGGGTGCTCGCGGGCCCTGACATTGCTGCTCTCAAACTTTGCGTTTCGAGCTGGCGAAGCCTCTGCTTCTGACAGCCCAGCAAGCCAAGAAAGCGCACAATGCAAGTGCAGCAACTGAAATGCGACACGCAATCTGCATGGTAGGATATCATTGGCATTTTAATCTGGCGTGCTCATAAAGCCATGCCACGGGAGACTGCATCTGGTCTACAATGTCCGCCCCAAGTGCTCTGTGCCCGTCTCTGTGCTGGATGGACCCCGCTCCGCATCAGCCCAAAAAGGCATCCAAACCGCGACCTGAACTTGGAAGGGTTTCGCTCCAAGCCGGCGGACAGGCCCTTCAGCACACACACAATGGGCTTTTCCTCACTCCAAGACAAGATCATGGCTATTGTTGGACCTGTGACCACCAGGCCGGACGTGCCATCATTATCCTTTGGGTCGACATTCGCATGCCGAGATCCCACCTGGCCTGCACCGAGGATTCGATCGGCTCGATGCCCGCGCCCACGAGGATCTCGTTGATCTGGCTGTGCAGCTCCTGCTGTCTGATCCTGATGCCCGCCACGACGCTGCTGTGCCGGCGGTTCTTTTTGGCGTCGGCGCCCCAGGGCCCGGCCCTGGTGATTTGGTCGAGCAGGCTTCGTATCTTGTTTCGCTGCTCCGGGTCCAGTTTTGCCATGCGCGGGTCGTGCGGTCTGTATTCGACCTTTGTCGGGGTGGGAGGCTGGGCGGCTGGCTGGACCGCCTTCGGCTTGGGCGTCCTCTTCTCTCGGAAGCTCGCTGCCGTGAGGACCGTCTTGGGGCGGGGGGTCTTTGGCGCGGATCGAGTCGGCTCTGCGGACTTTGTCTCATTCGTCGCCGATTTGGTCATGCGATGCTGCCGTCTTTGCGCCCGCATCGCAGCTCGTCTGACAAGCTCTCCCTTGCTCGTGGCTTTGGTGGGTGTTTTGGTGGCTTTCGGAGGGGCGACGGGTGCAACGGCTGTCTTTGACTTGGATGCTTGTCGGTCTTTCTTCGGATGGGTTGTGCTGCTTGGCTTGACTGGCTTCGTCGGCTTCGGCTCTGAGGTTTTCTTGTTGGGCCTAGCGAGGCGCTTCTGTGTCTTGGTCGAGACAGGACCCCAAGCCCGACAAACCTCCCTGGCCTTTGCCTCGACCTGCTGTCTCGCCTCTTCTCGCGCGACGCCCCTTCTGAGGAGCGCGTCGTAGTCCGTCTCGCAGTGACGGACATGCGCCTGCACTGCGAGGCGCGCCTTGCGTGGCACGCTGATTGTCCCCGTCCTGCCCACCTTTCCCTTTCCCTTCTGCAGCGCGATCTTCAATACGTTCTGCACGGAATCAGGAGGGATCCGGGGGAATAGTCTCACGATCTCCTTCTGGAATGCCTTGGCTATTCCATCGTCTCGCTTCACGACATTGGCGGCCCTGTCGGCGCGGGTGCTGCGCTCTCGGAGTTGCACCTGCGAGTAGATTTCGATCGGGACGCCGAGACCAATCTGCTGATTCTTTCCGTTGACCACGACGTAGACGGCGCGGCCACTTGCCTGTGTCGATTTTCTGCAGTTCCCAGTCACGTAGACGTTGCCTTTGGGCACAAAGGCGTACCCAGTGGGTAGAGAGCCTATCGTCAGCTTAGCCTCTGACATGTTGTCTAGGTCGCTGTATTGGCGTGGTGGATCATAGCTTCTCGTGCCTGTCAGCTCGGCGGTCGGACACCAGCCACGCGAACCCTTCAAAGTCTCTGATGATTCGGTACCGATTCGTGAGCGACCTGGCTGTGGGGATCTCGCGGCTTTAAAGCAGGCTCAGCTATGACAATCTTTTTGACCTGCAAAGTTTCGTTGGTGAGATATTGACGGCGTGGTTGATCAGACGAAGTTGGTGTGGATTTTATGGCTGAAGTGTGGTTTTGCGAAAAAGCAGTGTGAAAGCATTTGAATTTGGATTGCTGGTGACTGCAGCCACAGAGCTTAGGACTCGTCTGCGCGTGGAAGTTTGCACATGAAAGAAGACAGCCTTACAAGAGAGGGATGTGTTATGGGACAAAGAAGGTTTCCTGAAGCGGAAACTGTCCCTCGCTGAACGAACGCCGGCAACAAAAGGGATAAATAGCGGGTACGTTCCTGAAGTTGCCTAACTTGCCTTTTGCCGTTGTTGAAAAAGCAGGCAGAAATTGTGGTTAAATATGGCGAGCGATGTCAGGGTTGGAGGCGACGCGGTTGTTGTCCCATGCAATAAACGCGCCTTGGGCCATTTCCCCTTCACTTCAGGGGTAACCCCCCCCCCCCCCCACGGCAAAATTGACCATGTGCAGGCAGAAGATACATCAGCCTAGAGGTCTTTGCTTCTAAACAACTTGATTCCGCAAACGTAGACTTCCTAAAAGCAAAAGACTGTCTCGTTCCAGAAATTACTCTTACATTCCAGGAATCCTCCGGCGTTCTAAAAATGAACTCGTCTAAGCAACCCGAGAAGGCAGTACAGGTTCACGCTCACTATTCGACGCACTTTTCGTTAATACAGGTGTTTTCATACCTGGGCCATAGTCTTGCATGTCCTCCCGAGCGAGTTGAAGTCCTGTCAACAAACAACATTGAATGAATTTCCATCCCAGCGGTGAACATTTGAAGTCCTACGAGCTTTACCGCTTGCTATGACCAATTCGGAGTGTTGAAAATTGGAGGGAAACATCCAACATGTAATAAGCCACGCCCAGCTTTAGAAAGCACCACATTACGCACACTTCTATAAACACACATCTATTGCGTCGTTTGGGTCAGACAAGAGCTAAGTATTCAATGGATTGGATTTGCATCCCTTAGTATCAGAAACTGTACTTCTGGCCAGGTGCAGCCAAGCTGATGATCTTCCGCTCAGTAAACTCCTCGACACCAGCCATTCCGCCAAAGCGCCCATACCCACTGCTGCCACCGACCCCTCCGTTGGGAAGCGTCGCCTCGATATACACCGTCGGCCCGTTGACGTGACAGCTGCCAGCGCGCACGCGCCTGGCGACGTCGAGGGCGCGCATGACGTCCCTGCTGAAGACGCTCGCGCAGAGCGAGTAGTCGCTGTTGTTGGCCGACGCGATGGCCTCGTCGTCCGTGTCGAACTCGAACAGGCACATGATCGGCCCGAACGACTCCTTGTGGAAGACGTCCATCTCGGGCGTGACGCCCTCCAGTACGTGCGGGCACAGGATGGTCTTGTTTGGTCCTGAGATGGTCATGTCCCCCGTGATGAGCTTTGCCCCCTTCTCAACGGCCGACTCGAGCAGCTTCAGCACGCCCGCTGCAGACGCCGGGGTGAACAGCCCCGATATCGACACGTCTGGGTCCTCCATGTGGTTCCCCGTCCTCAGCTTCCCGATCCGCTCCAGCAGCTTCGCCTTGAACTCGGCCATGATGCCCCGGTGAACAATGACCCGCTCGGTGCTCATGCACACCTGGCCGGCGTAGCTCAGCGCGCCAAACACGACGGCCTCGACCGCGCCCCCGACGTCGGCGTCCTCGAGGACGATGACGGGCGCCTTGCCGCCGAGCTCGAGGACGCACCGCTTGAGCACCGTCGACGCCCAGCCGGCGATGATGCGCCCGACGCGGTCCGAGCCCGTGAAGTTGACGCGCTGCACCAGCCGGTGCTTGACGGCGTGCTCGGTCACGGCGGGCGTCCGGGCGGGGCTGCTGGGTAGGAAGTTGAGACACCCTGGGGGCAGGCCGGCCTCGGTGAGGGCGCGCACGACGAGGTGCTGCGACTTGGGGCTGAACTCGGACGGCTTGAGCACGATTGTGTTGCCGCAGACCAGGGGGCAGGCTATTGCTCTGGCGGTCAGGTTCACCTTGGGATATGTTCAGCCGGTGTCTCGAGGAACAGCCATGGTGTTGAAACTTGTATCGGATGAGACAAGTCAAGGGGGGAAATCCGAGGCATTGACCTTGCACTTGTCAAAGCAAAAGAGTCTAAAGTCTTACTGGTGCATTCCACGGCGCAATAGCAAAGTTCACACCAACAGCCTGCCTTTCAACCAAGATTGTTGTCCCCGGCCGGTCAGCAGGCACAATCTCCCCTCTGATGTGCGTCGCGAGGCCAGCGACCTCCCTGAGCACATTCACCGTCGACAGGATGTTGACGCTGATCCAGGCCTTGGTCGCAGAGACCTCGCTCGAGAGCAGCTCCGGCGCGTCCGTGTCCAGGTACGTGGCGAGGATGTCGGCGGCCTTGAGGAGGACGAGCCGCCTGGCCGAGGGCCCCGTCCTGGACCACGTCTGGAAGGCGTCGTGGGCGGCCTCGATGGCGCGCGTGTAGTCGTCGACGGTGGCCGACGCGCAGTCGTAGAGCTTCTGGCCCGTCATCGGGTTCGTGACCGGGAACGTCGCCCCGTCTGAGCTCTTCGTGTACTCGCCGCCGATGAGGAGGAGCGGGTCGTCCTCGAGGGCCGTGTAGCCGCCCTGGCCATCCCTGCCCGTCATGTCGTCCGCTGGCATGGCGTCGGTGTCCCTTCCGTACTTCTTGTCTCTTCTTTGCGCTGGTGTTGGCTTGTGGCTTGTCATTGTGCGTGTATTCAATTGTATTCCAATCCCGCGGTGATTCTTTCCACTTCATCCGAGTGGAAGGTGGAAATGCTAGGGTATCCCGGCAGATGTTGTAGTGCTGTGGAAAAGAGATTCCCCGCCGGATTAGCGACCTACGAGGACGTCATCAATCTGTGGGGGAAAGGCTGGTTATCTGGTTCATTTTTATAAACGTTGGACCAAACATCTTCAGAGTTTCGTTTATAGTCAGATCCTAGTGAATTGAATTTCTTACTTGTCTAATGCAAAGTAAATCCGATTGAGCGGTCCTGGCTGAGATATATGGTGAAACTAATGGATGAGCTCCGGACGTGGGGCCGGATTCTCGGCGCCGTGTTAGTCTACCAGCCGCATGGTCCCCGTGGCGAATGGAGTCACTCACTCGTCTTCACCTTGAAGCCGTTGCGAACCGCTGGATGATGCAAAGAAGAAGCCAAAATACTACATTTCCTTTGCCCGGTCTATTCAGCTCAATATCTTCCTTATTCGAGTATTGTAGCGATCTCAATGCTTCACTTTCAAGGATGTGCAGGGTGCAACGATGCGAAGCGGGTTTTCTGATTGCTGACACCGACGTGGGCGCCAGGCCATCATCTTTTTGATACCACCTCCACGATGAATGTTCACAACCTAGTTCAGGCCCCTGCGATGGCAGTTTTGATTCAGAATATTTTCCATCTCCGTCTTCATTTCTTATCCCTTCAAAACACGGGCTGTGAAGCTGGCGAGATGAATAGAGCTTGAAAGGCATTGGTTGTATCTATGAGCTTTTGGAGTAGTTTTGAAAGAAGTATGCTTATAAAAGCTTCGCAAAGAGCCTTGCCGGTCTTTTTAAGGCTGTAGAAGGGGGTAGAGATTGGTATCGGGTGGTAATACAATAGGTACAACATTGTTCACAGGAAATTCGTCGCAATTATTCGCATCATATAATGTAAATTGATCGAACCCGCTCACGGAGCTGGGTTGTAATCCATTGGTGGGCACACCGCCTGAATGAAGTCCGCCGACAGCCCGGGCAAACCAAGCTGCTACTGGCACCACCCCGGTAAAAGAAACTCACTCAGGCTGTTTGTCGGAGTCCATCACGGAGAATACTCCTCCACACAACATGATTCTCAAATGGCTTATCGGCCATGGCCATCCTCGACATGATGTGCTTCCAACGTGGCAAAGTGTCGCGCGGGGAGATTCTCGAGTCCTCCTCCTCGGCCAAAAACTTGCCGTGCAAAGCCCTGTTCCAAAGGTTCCTGAACTGAGCGCTGTCCGGCCCATAGAACTCCGCCGCGCGGCCCAGGAGCATCTTTGAGCAGTGGTTGACGCGGTCCCACTCCGGGAGCCTCAGGGTCCGCTCAACCGGCTCCCTCACGTCCCTCAGGAGCGCCTCGGCGACCCGGCTCGACCACCTCGAGTTCTTGTCGCTGAACTCGTATGCGGTGTCGGCCCACGTGTCAAAATACACGCTGTCCTTCCGCCCTTCGCGTCCGGGCACGCTTGTGATGGCTCCGCTGCTCCACCAAGGATTCGAACCTTGCAGGTCGTGGTCCTGGGTTCCGATATGGATGGCACGCCGTGTGTACCCGTGTAACCAGTTGTACTCACTCGCGATGGAGACAGTTAGGCACGGCATGGGCGTCGACATGTTACTGCGGGTCTCGTGCCATCTTGATCTGATTGTATGAGTTTGCGCATCAGTCACTAGAGCCTTTCATTTAATCGCGATTTATCTGGGATCGGTGGCTACCGAAAGGTAAAGAAAGGAACTCATCAAGTGATGGTACGGAGACATGCGTTTTTACTTACGTCACTATCACAACGCCGATGGGCCGTGAGCTATCATCAGGGGGTTTGCCATAGGCCGACTGCAGAAGTCTAGTCAGCTGAGTCGGCTTGAACGGCATCATTAGAACAATACCTTAGCCCCTCTGTTGTACGCAGCCACGAAACTGCGAATCAATTTAATCTCTTTGGCCTATTAGCAGAAGTTACATATGATCTGGCGTTGTGGAAAAGGCCTTAGAAGCGGTTGTGGCAGAATCCCAATCCGTCCAAGTTCCGTGGACCAAGTAAGCTCTGGTCTATGCGCGGGCTGATCGGATACACCGTGATATGTGCATACTCAGGCAGGTACCAGATAAGGATAGATGGTGACGGAAAGACGCACCGTGTGGCATAGTCTCGTCAAAATTAGCACTATTGACAAATAGTATAAGCAATGGCCTCCCGTCGTCGTCTGTCGTTGGATAGTAGCCTGTACTGTAGGAATATGAAGGCCGAACGGGAATTTCCTCATGCCCAATGGTGCTTCTTAGGTAGCGTACAGTTGAGTCGAATATCGGGAGAAGTTCTGTTCCAAGTATGAACACGTGAGCCAAACGGAGGGTTGATATAATGATAGACTCGGGGGAAGAAGTCATCTTACTCCTCGCCAGAGGTGGCGCATCCCGCGTATCGGACGGCAATATTCGTCTAAACGTACCGGTGCGCGTCCTATGAGTGAACTTTTTCCTGAGATAGATCACCGCGTCACGAAGCTCACTGGATGCATCCATTCGTTTCTGGAATGCAACTCGCTCGCGGTGTGACGCCACGATGTGGGAGTCTTTGAAGACATTTGGGCAGAACGAGAGTGGGTGCCCTCTGCGACAGACAGGACAAGGTTGTTTGATTACGGTGGTTATTTGCCCCAACGGCGAAACCTCGAATCGGGCTTCTTGTTCTGCAAGCCATAGCTTCGCCTTGCCGCCACCAGGGTCCTCGAGATTCGAGATCCAGTCAGCCTCGTTCTCAGGCGAGTACTGCCCACGTCTTGCTGGTTCGCCGACGTTCTCTTCTGCCTTGCTGGAGTACGATCGCCTCGAGTGCTCCCGGCGAGGGTGATGGTCTTGCGTGAAAAGTGGAACTGCCCAGGTTGTGCGGCGCGGATCATGACACATTGCGTGTCCATGGCATGGTACGCATCGCCGCGCCCAGGATCGTATCATCTCCAGAGCATCGATGACTTCTTGGATCAGAGAAGAATTGATAAAGAAAGCCTGCCCTGGTTGTGAAATGTTGTGGAATTGGCTTGTGTTGGGAGAGATTGGAACTACTCACTCCACGGACCACCAGTCCGCTGCCCCTTCAAATTTTGACGGCCAACATCACACCTAACCCTTGCTCTGAGGCTCAAGAAAAGGAGCTGGAAACCCCCCCCCCAAACCAAAAGAAGGCCTCCACACCCTTTCACACTCACACATGGCAATAGCATTCCAAGAAGATGCCTTTATCGAATGTTATGATGTTCCATCCGATCATTGGACTATGTGCTGATCATTTGGGGTAGTGGCATATTTTGCATTTTTCAATCTATTCTTCCATACCGTGCAGGGGGGGTCTTTAAAGGTGGTCACTATAGGCTTCGTTTACCCAGTTGTACGCTTTTTCTGTAAAGGGGCCTTCTAGCTACTTTTCGGGTTTTTAAATACTTAACTATTAGGCCCCTAATTACTAATTAGCTGTAATTTTAAATAAACGGTTATAGAGCAGAAATAAACTCGGAGTAAAAAAGCGATTATAAAGTAGAAAAGCGATTATAAAGAGGTTAGGTAGGTATATATTAGCCTTAAAGAAGGGAAGGGAAGGGAAGGGAAGGGAAAAGAAGGGAATAGAAGGGAAGGGAAGAGATAATATTTTCCTTCTTAAAGTTAAAGTTAAAGATAAAATTAAAGTTTACTAATCCTTTAAAATTAAAATTAAAATTAAATTATAATTAAAATAGCCTGTTTTAAAGGTTTAAAATTTAAAAAAGAAATAATAAAAAGGGAAATAAAAAGATTTTTTCTTAATTAATTTTTATTTTAAAGTAAAAGGGTAACTTTAAAAGAATTAAAAAAGAATTTATTTTAAAAAAAAGAAATCTCTTTATTAAAAGCTAAATTTTATTATAAATTATTTTTATTTTATAATTATTTTATTTTTTTTATAATTATTTTCCTTATTTAAAGCTAGTTTTAATTTATTAGAAATTTATA
Organism: Diaporthe ilicicola; assembly: GCA_023242295.1. Classification (NCBI taxonomy): domain Eukaryota; kingdom Fungi; phylum Ascomycota; class Sordariomycetes; order Diaporthales; family Diaporthaceae; genus Diaporthe; species Diaporthe ilicicola. The sequence goes on along the minus strand of JALPVH010000004.1, from coordinate 102,576 downwards.
TAAAGCTTATTATTAGGTATAGCTATAGTTTTTAAGGAAAAGATAAAATAGATTCTTTTAACTTTTATAAAGAAAGTAAGAAAAAAGAACTATTATAATATAGTAGGTTACTCTATTATTTTATAATAGGGAAATCTCTATAGCTTTTCTAAATATATTTAGCTATTATATTTTAATAGGGATAAAGTAAGGTTTTAATAATATCCCCTTTTAAAAGGAAATATTTTTCTTTAAAAAAACTTAATAATAACTATTTACCTTATATAAGTAATTATATATTTTATATAATATAGTTACTATACTTTACTATATAGCTAGTTAATAATAAAATAAATATATAAGGAATATAAAACGTTAAGAAATACTAATATTAAAAGTATATAATATATATTATTTTATAATACTATAGCTTAAATTAATTAGCTATAAAGATAGGGTTATATAATTTATAAAAATAATATAAAATAAAAGCTATATATTTTATAAAGGCTTATATATTATAAGATAGTGGTAATATAAATAATAATAACTATTAACTTATAGTAGGGAGTTTATATTAATAATATTAATAATAATAATTATCGACTTATAATATAAAGTTTATATAATATATATATAGAATATTAATTATTAACTTATAATAGGAAAATTATATTAAAAGTAAATATTATAATAATTATTATTTATATTAAGGAGTATAATAAAAGTTATATACTATTTAAAAAATAATAAAGCTTTTATAATAATTATATTTAATTTTCTTCTTAAGATAATTTTTTTTTATAGAATTAAGCTAGAATATATTATCCTTTTTATTATTATTAGCTTTATTACTAGCTTACTTCTTTTTATTATTATTATTGCTTAATAGTAATAGGTGCTTTAAGTTATTAATAAGGTTATATTTAACGTTATTAGTTAACTTATAATAAGGAAATAGTTAAAATAGTTTTATTTTATTATTAATAAAAGGTATTTATAATTTATTAATAATAGCTTATATAGATTTAATAATAAGCTTTTTCTTTATAATATAAGCTTTAATACCTATTGCTATTAAATAATAAATCGATTATTATTTAATAGTTATATAGGTAGTTACTAAGTATAAGGTAGCGGCTTTTTTAATCTAAGTATTAAAATAATTTTTTATATAATTATATTATTTTATAGCGATAACGGAATTACTTATAGTAAGGGTATAAATATATAGTTAATATTAATTATAGATGCTTAAGGTGCTTATAATAAAGTTTTAATTAATTTAGCCGAATTCTTATTATTTAGTTTTATTAAAATAAACCTTAAGGATATTAAAGATAATAGGAATAAATTTATTTAAAATAAATTAAATTAATAAAAAATTATTTAAATAATTAGATTTATATTTAATAATAATAGCTAGATTTTAAATAATATAAAGAACCTTTACCTTATAAAGGGTAATAGTCTTTTTAGTTTTATAAAATATTTTAATAGGCTATTTTACCTTATTCTATTTACCTTTAAATTTATAAGTATAAACGCTTAAATATTTAATAATTTTCTTATACTTAGCTAAGTTTTTTATTAAATAAGTATAGTTTATCTTTATAAGATTTTAATAATATTTAAAAGAAGCGGTATATACCTTAAGAAAGTTAATAGTTATTAGCTCTATATTAATAATAATATTAAAAGCTTTAGCTACTAACTTTATTTTAATTTAAAGGCTTTAAAGATAAGGAAAATAATTTTAAGCTATTAAGGGATAATTAGTTACTTTTAATTTAAAAATATTCTTTTATTATAAAAGGGATTAATTAGTATATTCCGCTAGATATTAAAGGTAATTTTAAATAATAAGTAATATATTATAATCGGTACCTTATACCTTAATCTAGCTAATAATTATATTATTTACTTTAACTTTAAGATTTTCTTTTAGCTTTTTTCTTTTTAATATAAATTATTTTATAATATTACGGGTATAACTGCTTTTATTATTAAAAATAATTAGGTTATTATTAGAAAAGTATAAGCTATTTTTAATATATATTATAACCTAATATATAATTTATTTATTAATATTAAAGCTAAAGCTTAAGAATTATTTAGTTATAAAGAAATAAATACCTTTATAACGGTTATAAAAGATAATAAAAAAGGTATTATTTAAATTAAAGTAATTATTATTATCGCTTTTATATTATTAAGGTATAAATAGCTAGGCTGTTTTACGCTTATAGCGGGCTTATATAATATAGGCGCTAGTATTAGAATTATATTTACTTATAATATAAAATAGAATTAGGCTAATATTTAAAGAATTAATATCTTTAAATTTAAGCTAGTTACTTATAATATTATTTTAATTTTATAATTTCTTAATATTAAATTTTATATTCTTTTACTATATTATTAAATAAAGCTAAAATTTAATTAAGTATTAATATTACTTCCGATAAATTTATAATAGCTAAGGGTAAATAGCTAGGAAATATTTAGCCTTTTTTTTATTAATAGCTATAAAGTTATAGCCTTTAGGTATTTTTAATTTAAAAACTTAAATAATAAACTTTTAAGTTTACTTTTTAAGATTAAAGATTTCTTTTTATATAATATAGCCTAGCTAATTATCTAAAATATTATAGTAAGTTTTCTAAAATAACTTAATCTTAAATCCGACCGAATTAATATAGTAAATAAGGTTTATAAGGCTATTATAAAGTAAGATAGCGTTTTAAATATTATAATATTAGGGTAAAATATTAATATAAATAGCTTAATAGATGCTATTATAATATCGATATATCTTTAACCGTTAATAGTAATTAGAATATAATACTTTAATTTAATTAATTATAATAGATAAAGTAGAAAAATAAAGATTAATATAATATATATTTAAAAGATAGAAATATTTATTTATGGTAATATATTTAAGGGAAATAGATAAACCTTTAATATATAATAATAACTTAATATATATTAGATAGCTAAATAATAGTAAATAACTATTACGCGATATATATTAAAATATAAAAAAAGTTAATTAAAGTAATTTTAAAAAATGCTTTTTATAGTTAAAAAGGTAATTATTATAAGATAATATAAAATATAAAGAAAGTAGTATATAATAGTTATAATATAAAGGTAAAGGGAGTATATAATAATTATTTATTTATTTAGCTATTAATAGATAGTAATTATATAGGTTAAAGCTTAAAACTTTTAAGCTTATTAGCCTATTAGCCTAGCTAATCTACACCTTAAGCTAGCTAGCTTTTTTACTTTAAGTTCTTAAGCTATTATTATTTAATAGTTTTTTCTTAGCCTTTTTAATCGGTATTAAGGTTAAGCTTAAACCTTATTAGGTTTAAGTAATATAGATTTAAATTAATAACGCTTTTATATTTTTTTATATAAGCTTTTTATTAAGTTTTTTTATTTATTAAATTTATATATAAGCTTATTTATATTAAGTATATTCTTTAATATTTATACGTTATAGTAATATAAATAATTTTTTTACTTTATTAAATATTATATTTCTATTCTTTTATTATAATATATTATCCTTTAGTTTAATATTTATTTTAAGTTATAATAGTAATAATCCTTAAAGTACCTTTACTCTTTATTATTCTCTTTTTTTACTTTTATTAAAGCTATTAATAAAGCTTTTTATTTATATAGGTTACTTTTTAGCATATATATTAAAAAGAGCTAGATAATAAATATAACTAGATATCTATTTATATTTAAAGGAAATTTAAATTTATATATTAAATTACTCACCTTTTTTTAAACCTTAAAAGGTTTTATATATTATTAGAAATACTTTTTTAATAAATTTTCTAGTAAATAGTAGCTATTACTTATTTAAATTTATATTTAATCTTTTAGGGAAAAGGTAATAGGTTTATACCGCTAATTATATCTTTACTTTATTTATATTTAAGCTATTATAATATTAAGATTAGCTTTCTTTTAAAAGATATCCTAAAAAATTACCTTATATTAGCTTTTAGCCTATAATATAATAGTTATATTTATATTATATAGCATTTTATTAAAAAAGTATTTTATAATAATATTATATATATTATTAAGGTTAAATTAAAAAGCTAATATTATTTTTATTTATAGCTTAATAAGATTTTTTTATATAAATATTTATAAGATAAGTTTTATTATTATATTTTTATATTCCGAAAAACTATTAATTTATAAGTAATAAGCTATTAAGAAGAGAAGCTTAATATTTAACTATTTCTAAATTAATTTTTAAAGATTTAATATAAATTTAAGGTTTTTATTTAAAATTATTTATATTAAAATACTTTAATTAATAAGGTAAAGCTAAATAAATAATACCTTTACCTAATTTTATATAATATATAAAGTATATTCTAAAATAAATAAAGATATCTTAATATATTTATCTATTATTATAAGTATAGCATTAAAGAAAGGGATATTATTTATTTATTAAGGTATTTCTTTTAATAATACCTTTAATAAGACGGTAATAAAATTAAAAGTATATATATAAAATAGGATATTTAAAGTAATAATCGGTTTAAGTTTTCTTAATAGTACTTAATTATTATACCGATTTAGTTTATATATTAAGTAATAATTAATATACCTTTTAATCTTTTTATAAATATTTATTATTATAAATTATAATATTATTTTATATTATATTTATTAAATACTAAAGTAGTATTGCCTATTATATATCTAGGCTATAATATCCTTATTTATTAGTTTTAGCACTATTAGCTTTTAATAGCTATTAGTATTTTTAAGGTATAATAAGCTATTTATTAGTATAAAAGAAAGATAGATTTATAATAATAGATCGGTAATAAGTTATTTAATAATCTTATTTTATTTAGGAATTTTATAATAAGCCTTTTATATTTAATTTATATATATACGATTAATATAAGTTTTTAAGATTATATAGAAGGTATTCTTTTTCTATAATTCTTTAAGTATTTTTAGTCCTTTTAAGTTATATTAATAGGTTAAAATCCTTAATATAGCGTTAGCTATAATATTTATATAGCTAAAAATATAATATATATCTAGCTAAAATTAGCTTAAAAACTCAGATATAAGTATAAGCTTTATATTTATTTTTATTTTATTTACTATATTAAGGCTTATTTACTTAATAATATTTATTATAGCTATATAATTAATAAGAACTTAAACTAGCTTTATTAAATTAAAGTAAAAAATAATCCTTATTTTTTTAATTAGCTATATTAAATAAGCTACTTTTAACTCGGTTAATTAATATTTAGTTTTAATAAAAGTAAAAGTTTTATTAAAGTATATTAATAGTTATATTACGGTATATAGAATTATTTAATTAAGATTTTATTAAAAAGAGTTATTAAATTAAAATAAAAGCTTAGAAAATTTAATAACCTTTAAAATATTAATTTATAAAAAGAGTTTCTTATTAAGATTATAGTAAAATAAGGTATTTAATTAAGCTAAGGTAAAATAAATATTTTCGAATATTATTAATTTTACCGGTATCGGTTTAAAGGAAGTATATTTAATATATTATTTCTATTTACTTTTTAATAAAAGCTTTTTATTATTTCTTATAAATAATAATATCTTTATCTTTCGATATTATAATAGGTTAATATATTTATTATAATAGGGAATTAAGTATTTAAAAAAGCTTATTATACTAATAAACCTTTTTAATATATTAAAGGTATTTAAAAACTTTATATCTTTAAGTATTTAAATCTTTAATTTTGCTATATAAATAGCTAATCTATTTATTTAAAAGCTTAAAAGCTCGATAAATAGGTATTTTATAAAGAATTTAAAATTAAAGATTATAATATTTTTTTATTAAAATAGCGATTATATTATATCTAAATCCTTAATATACTGCTTTACTATATTAAAGTATATAATAATATTATTAATAAAGGTAAAGGTAATATAGTAATAGTTTTATAAAAGTTTATTTATAAATTATTAAGTATATTAAGGAGAATTTCGATAGCTTATAATAGCTATATTAAAATATTTCTATCTTTATATACTAACTATAATAAAATAATTATAATATAGTAGGTAAATTAAAAATTAATAAAAGAAAAAGCGTATATTTATTATTATAAAGTAGCCTTTATTATAAATATATTAAATAATATTTAACTATAAGGGTAATAAATATATATCGGGAATTATTACCTTATTTAAGGCTTATAGATTTAGAATTATATATCTTTTTCTTTTATTATTTATTATTTTTTAAATAATAAATATTAGTAAGCTAAACAGCAATTATATTTTAATTTATTTAGCTTACCCCTTATAATAAAGCTTATTTAAAATTTTATTTATAATAGCTTAATCTTTAGTTTTAATAGGATATAATTATTAAGCTATCTTTTAATTTTATTAGCCTTTAATTAATAAAACTTTTATTTATTTCTTTTTAAATATATAAATAAAATTTAAGTTTATTTATAATATAGTATATTTCTTTATTAGCTATTAAACTTATTAAATAAAGAAAGGTAAATAATTATAAATAATAACTTTATATAATATCTTAACCTTTAATATATTTAGCGGCTTATTAATGCTAAGTTTAAGTTTAAGTAAAAGATAATTACTTAAGGGAGTTAGATTTTTTTAAATATTTTATATTATTATATTTTAAATATTTGTAAATTATTCCTTTTTAGCTACTTTAGTTTATAAAGCTAGTAAAAAAGTTATTTCGGGAAAAAGAAAATAATTAAGGTTTTTTATAAGATTATCTATTAAAAACTCCTAGGTAAAAGTAAATATATTAAATAAATTTTTAGAATAATTATTTTTATAAGCTTATAAAAAAAAACTTTATTTTACTTTTATTTATTTATTGCTTTTATATAATATAAGTATTTCTAGCTAAAGTTTTTTTTAATATTATATTAGCTTAAAACTTATATTAATTATTAGTATATAATAGATAAATAGCTTTAAAAGGTTATATATATACCTTTTTCGCTTTAGCTTAAATAAAAGAATAGCTATTTTAAGTAAGCTGCTATAATAATAAATAATAAACTATAGAAATATAGTGGTATAATAGTATTTAAGGCTAACTTAATACTATAGTTAACTATAAAATCTTTAAAAAAAATCTTTATTAAGATTATTATATTTTAGAAAAATAATAGTTTTACTACCTTTTATAAATTTAAGATATTTATTTTATAAAGTACTATAATTTCTTATTTAATAAATATATTAGTATTAAGCTTATTAAATACTTAAGTATTAATATAAAGCTTAAGAAGATATAGCTTTTTATCTACTATTTTATAAAGGTAAATAGAAAAGATTTCCTATCCTTTTATAATAATAATTTTAACTTTTTAAAGATAATTCTTACTTTATTAGTTTATCTTTATATTTAAGAAATAGTTTAAAAATAATAGTAAAATAGCTAAATAACTAGCCTTTATATTAAAATATATAGGTAACAATACTACTTTAAAAGCAGGATATATAGAAATATATATATATATATATATACTTAATATATTCGGATTAAAATTAATAGCTAAAAGTATATTATTTAATAAAAAATTATTTTATCTTTATAAAGGCTCGGATATCTTAAGGTAATAATATTATTATAATTATATATTAGTTTTAAATATTTTATTATAGCTAATATATTTTAATATTAATAAGTAGCTATTTTAATATTATATATTAATAAAGAAAGAATTATCTTTTTAAAAAAGGGTAATATTAAAGAAGAAATATTAATTATCTTAGCTTAAGCTATTTATAGATAATAATAAGAGAAAGTATTTAAATATAGTTTTAATAGGTATATTTATTTTTTTATTTAATATTTAATATAATAACTTAAAAGTAAATATAGCTTAATTACTTATACTTATAATTTCTTTTTTTATTAAGATATATCCTTTATTAGAAAGAAATTAAAGGTATTTATTATTCTTTTTATAGGTATTATTTTTAATATAGAAGAAATAAGCTTTTTTCTTTAAAATATTATAATTTATATCTTAAGAAGTATAACGCTATTACCTCCTTATACTTTATTAAAATAAAAAATATTTAAAAGATAATAGCTTAAAGCTTTTAAGATTTAGCTATAAAATATTTTAAAATTAATTAATTTAAAATTATTATTTTAATAATATTAATAAATTATATTAATTAGCTATATATTTTATTTATTAATATTAACGTTATTTCTTTAGCTATTTTTAAAATTTTACCTTTAAAATATATAATTAGCTATATTATAATAATTCCGAATAAAGATAATTTAATATACCTTAAATTACTTATAGGAAATTTAGTTATAAAGTAGCTGAGAATTAATAAAATTATAATAGTTAGCTTCTTTTTAAATGCTATTTATAAGATAATAGCGGCTATAACCTATTAAGTATTTATAATTTTATAGATATTAATATTTAATATTATTAACTTTAATTTATTTTTTAAAATTAAGGTAAAAGATTATTAATAGCTAGTTTTTATTATTTAAGTATAATAAGTTAAAGTTTTTCTTTAAATTTCTTAAATAAAGTTTTTAAGCCGGGATAGTTAAACTTATAAGCTATTATAGCTAGCTTAATATAGTTATATATTAAGATAGAGATTTAATTCTTATAAAAGTCGGTATTTTAAGTATATCTTTATATATTTTAATAAAATTAGCTTATATTTAAGCGGTTTAGCAATTATTTAATTTTAAAATACTATTTATTAAGCTATTTTAATATAACTTTTTACAGTATATAAAAGGCTTTAATAAGGATTTTAATTTATTTATCCTATCTTATAATAAAAGCTTTTAATTTATCTTAATAATTTAGTAATAAACTTAAACTTTAAAAGTCTTAAGCTAATTTATATAAAAGGAGATATATATATTTAGCTAATAAATTTTTCTAATTATTATTATTCTTTATTTATAAGAAGTAAATATATAAAAAGAGAAATATATCTTTTTATATTTAAATATTATTTTTATTAATTTAGCCTTTTATTAAATAAAGTTGCTATTTAGCTAAAGGCTTAAAATAGCTTATTTCCTTAAAATTAAACTTATCTTTAGCTATAATACTTATTAATATATATAGCTTTTAAGGAAATAAGATAATATTTAATTTTTATAGATTTTAACCTTTATCTCTTAATAAAAAGTTATTATACCTATAATATAGGCTTAGATATAGATATTTATTATTATTATAGTTTAAGCTATTATTATCCGGTAGTTTAAAGTTTAAAGCTTAATCTTTTATTTTAAAAGGGTATTTTAATTAGAATTTTATTTAAGCTTTTTAAGCTTATTATATATCTTTAATCTTTTACCTATTATATTTTAATAATAGATATAAAAACTTCTTTTTATAATTTAGAAAGTTAATATATTTTAAGTAGAAAACTGGATCTATTAAGTTTTTTTTCCTTAAAGCTTTTTCTTTAAACTTTCTTATATTATTATTACCTTCCGGCGGTTTTAATAATTTTAATAGGTTAGCTATTTTAAGTTTAATAGCTATTTTAAAAAAAAGGGGGCTTATAATATATAATAGTTTAAGATTTACCGCTATAATATTTTATTCGGTAAAAGGTATATAAAAGAATATAGTAAAAGATATTAATAATTTATAATAAAATTATTTTTAAAAAGTATTAATTTAAAACTAATAGTTTAAAGTAAATCTAAAGCGATTTAAATATTATTATTATAATAATAAAATATATACTATCTTATATAATTTCTTAATAATTTTACTTATAGCTATATCGGTAGTATAATATTTAGTAATAAATTTACTTATAAAATATAATGCTTATTAATTATACGCTTATATAGCTATTTTTAACCGGTTATTTTAATATATCTTAAATAACTCTTTTATATAAACTTAATATTTTATAGCTTAATATACTATTTAGAAAAGAGATATTTTATATTAAAAGAGATATAGCTAAAAGATCTCCGGATAATCTTAAAAAGCCTTTTAAATTTAAAATAGCTATAATAATTTATATAGTAATAATAGCTTTTTAAAGGCCTTTAAGGTTATTATTAACTAGATAAAAGAGCCGTTTTAATTACTTATTACTTTAATTAAAAAGCTTATTTCTTAATTAAAAAAAGTATTTTCTAATTAAAGGGAATATTTTCTATTTAAAGAAAGAATCTTTTATTAAAAGTTATTTATATAAGGTGTAAAAAGTTATAGCTATTATTTATTAGGTATAGCTATAGTTTTTAAGGAGAAGATAAGATAAATTCTTTTAACTTTTATAGAAAAAGTAAGAAGAAAAAACTATTATAATATAATAGGTTACTTTATTATTTTATAATAAAGAAATCTTTATAGCTTCTCTAAATATATTTAGCTACTATATTTTAATGGGGATAGGGTAAGGTCTTAATACTTATAGCTTATATTAAATTAAAGGTTATATTAAAAGGGGCTTTAAAATAACTATTTTAGGTATAAAAAAAAGAGGGCTTTAAAATAATAAAATAAGCTTAAAAGCTTATAACCTTTATAATAACCGCTTTTAAAATTCTTTAATACGCGGTATAGTTCTACAACCCTCATTTCACCCCGATATTATAAATAAATACCTATGGGTTAACCGGGTACCTAATTAGGATTAGTAGGTAATTTAATCCCTGCAATTACCCACGAGTCTTTTGAACGGACACAAGATCAATATCTACACATCCTCAACCACCACCTCAATACCGCCCACCAGGCCACACCAACCCGTACGCCTCACAGCCCGGCCCCATGTCACCGTCGCGGCTCGAGACGTAAAAGCCCACCACCATGGCCGTCAGCCCATCGCCGGCGGCCCTGGGCGCGCCCCACGCCGGGACGTCAGCCCCGGCGTACCGCGACATGACCTGGCCGGGCGTGTCGCTCTGGTTGACAGCAACGCAGAACTGGTACGCGAAGAGCGCCGCATAGATGTGGTATGCAGCCGTGTCGCTGACGAGGCCGCGCGCGTCCGAGGTGGGGGCTTCCTTGACAGCGGGTGCTGCCATGTTCCTGTTGCGTGTGGTCAGTCCGAGGGCGTGGTCAGAAAATTCGATGCTTTGACATTTCTTTTGGATTTTTCTTCTTCTGCCTGGGGCAAATTATCTGTTGTTGACAAGAAGAGAGGGGGTGTGTGAGGGGGTGGGGGGAGGGGCTCAACTCACGAAGTAAAATGTGCGTTTACATAGAAAGCCTCGGACGCACCCTCGGCAGTGTCGATGGTGAAAGACCGCGTAAACCGCCCGGCGTCGCCGTATGACCCAAACACCTGGCCACTACCTAATCAACCCGCAGAAACCCCCAAAATCAGCGACAAGAGACCCTTGAGGAAGCCGCAATCAAGTACCTAGCAAAAGGGGCCCCGGACCCACCCAGTCGCGTTCAGGACATCATCGAGCCCCTGCGAGGCCGACAAACTCAGGGAAGAGGCAATATCCGGGCTCCTCGCGCACCTGCCTCTTGAGCGCCGCAAAGACCTCGTCGCTCTCCGCGCCCCCCGGGGCAGTGGCTCGTGATCTGGCACGCGTGCCCCGCGGTCCCGTTTTCGTACGGCGCGACGGGGGGATCTGGCTTGAGGGGTTCGACGGCAAGTGTTGTCTGCGACGGGGCCGCTGAGGATGGAGGCCCTGTCGGATCCTCTGTTGAGCTGTCAATGGATGTATTGCTCACTATGGTGCTCGAAGCAAGTGCGATTCCTATCAGCTAGGTTGCCCCCAGGGTAGTAACTAAAGGAAGTATAGTTGCGAATAACTTCATCGTGAGACTGGTCAGAATGCCTTCTCAAGAAAATTTAGCATACACGAGCTCTGTTGAAATAGGGCATACAGCACAGCGAGACCTCTGGGAAATCTTTCCATAAATACATGCGTCAGCTGTATGATTGCGTGTTCTAAAAGTCATTCTTGGTGGTACTACATATGTATCTATGATTCATTGGAGTATGCGTTTGTGTAGAAGGAGAACACACAGTGGTGCAAGAAACACCCGCGTTGAAAAAGAAACCTTTCAGGAACAGTGTGCTTCAATATGAAGCAATTGCTCCTTGACACTGTTGATTACATCAAATTACATCAAGCCGGAATCTGGTATCGCTGTTTTGCAGCAATCTAGTGGTAGCACCAGAGTGATTGGATGATTCTTGTGGAATTCAACGTGTTTTGAATTGTTTCCTGGGTGCTCATACCAAGAGGCAGTAAATGCAGGTTTCTGCACATCAACAATTGCAAAGTTTCAAAAACGCACTCATGTGCTTTTTCTTCTCAGTTGCATCACAGCCGGCAGAACAAACTCAACCTCACTGTACCCTCAAAATCCAACCATCGGCCTCCTTCTCACCCTTCGCATTGACTCCTCCCCAGAACACAACGCCCTTTCCATCCAGACAGGGCCCCGCGCCAAAGAAACCCCTCGGCCCGGGGTGGACCTTTCCCTCGTGCTCCACTTGCTCCGTAGGCACGATTTCCACCTCGGCCCAGCTAAAGGCGCCCGAGTCGACGTGGCCGGGGAGGTGGTCCCGGATGGTGTCCTTGACCGAGGTCAGGCTGAAGCCCTGGGAGGGGAGCTGCAGGGACCACACGTCTGAGTAGAACGGATGGCTCTCGTTCGCTTTGCCCTTATAGTCGCTTCTCCCGAATAGATATGCTAGGAAATGGCGCCCGAAGCCTGTTGAGAGGGGAACCAGGGCACCGCCGACTCTTGAGCTGGGTCCGGGGACGAGAGGGTTGGCTGGGAAGTCGACCTTTTCCCACTTGAGCGCGTCTGGCTTCGCTCTCTCTGTCGCATTAGGTCCCAGGTTGAGGAAGTGTATGGACCCGCTCAGGGCCGAGTCACTAGTGAGGTTATAGAGGGTATTATTCACGAAGGCTGAGCTCGAGGGCGCTGCCGGTGAGGATGGCAGCTGGGTCCAGGCGACGGAGTCGAAATCGTAGAGCCAAGTCTCTCCGACCTGGCCCGAAGACGCCGACGTCTTGCCACCATGGAGGACGAGGAACTCCTGCTTCTCGTCGACAAATACGCTATGTCCCTCCCTTGGTGCCAATGCCTTGCCAATTTGGGTGGCTGCATGTACCTTGCCCCATCTCAGTGTCTCCGAGTCCCACAGCCACAGACACGCGTCTTCGTCGATTGGGCTCCCGGACTCGTCGCTGCCTCCGTGGATGAGGACGTATTTGCCTCGGGCACACGCCGCGTGGCCCTTGCGAGGTGAAGGGACCAGCAATTCTCCGGTCGTGGCCTCCTTGAGAGGGAAGGCCGGGTAGCAGGCGTATTCGGCGTCGGGCTTCGTGTCAGACGGGAGCGATATGGCGTGGACATCGGTGTTGCAGAGCTTCCCGCCGGATTTCTCCCCGCCGAAGATGTAAGCTTTGTCGCCGATGACCGTGACTGAGTGATGGGACCTTGCGAGTGCTAGTCTAGAGGAGCGTGGATTGTCAGCACGGGCTGCACATGGATTTGTATTGGTACCAGAATGAGAGGCATACGATGTGTCCTCTGCTGGAGAGGCGGCGATTCGGTCTAGAGAGGCTTTGAATGGCTGGGCAGGCTTGGCCACGGCGACGGCAGCTCCAGCTTGGATGCCTGTAGAGACGACCTGCTCGACCGCCAGAGCTCCTGCTGCGACCTCAGCCATGTTGATGTGAGCTTGTGAGGTGGCCCTTGCTTGATGGTGTGGATGCTCGTATGATGTCGGATTGAATGTGTGTTCTAGTCAGTGGTGACTGTTGGGAATGAGCTTGATGTTCTTGTGATGTATTGCCTATCTGGCCCGTTCTCATGTGAGAGAGGTATTCAAATTGAAGAGAGGCGGACCCTGAATCTCAATCTCCATTTTGTTGTGGGTGTTTCCTGGGATGACGTAGGCTGATTGACCCATTCATATGCAGGAACGAAAGGCAAGAAGGGGGGTTGTTGCTGATCTCATGTGTAACGACGACGTCACTGGCGGCTGAATTGATTGAGACAGGAGAGGAACAGAAACAAACAAAACACAGCGTCCAAGGGAAAGCCGAAAGGCAAACAAGCTGTCTTAAACTTTGGTGATCTCACACTCAATCGGACAGGTTGCATTTGACTTAAACTTTCACATGTACACCATGCACATCATCACCAATGATGAAAAAAAAAAGCGAGTCATCGAGTTGACATTGAAGACAACCCTCACTGCGTCTTGTCTTGGTCAACAAAGTGCATTCATTGTTCAGCCACACAAATTGTGTATGCGATATTTCACATAGCAGAAAGCTTAACATTACCCACCCACAAGGCCAGTTGCAGGGAAAAGGCCTTGCAAGGAAAAGGCCAAGACGGAGGCGGCACCGTGGAGACTGCCGGGCAGCTCCGTGGGGGCTTCGGGTGACGACTTGCGGGGCGGGGCAACACCACCCCACCTGCCGAAACCGGCGCCGACGACTGGGTAAGGGCGATTCAAGCACAAGGGTGGTCATCTTGAAGAAGCTGCTGGTCAGCACCAGCCTGCTGGGCCGATTCAAGCGAAAGGCATGCAAGTGCAGGTGACGGCCATGACCGTGGATCGGCCTCCTTCCGACTGGACCTTCCGACTTGAAATCCCTTTCCTTTCGTCAACATGCCTTCACCTTTCAGAGGCTCAGATAAGGACAGTACCATCACTTCCTTCTCCCTCTCCCCCCTTCAGCCCCTGTATACGATTCCCATGTCGCAGGCCTAGCCTCCTAAGCCGTCCCCGTCCCCCTCCCAGCTAAAAAAAAAGAAAAACACAAATTATGGTCTCTGTATCAGCATTTCTCAACAAATATGCCTATCACGAGTCCGGCCTCGCCTCGCTGTGGATCACCGGCCGCGATGCCTGGCTCATCATCTTTGCCCGCTGCTGCCGCATGTTCGCCTATGGTGCCAGCTCGCTGATTCTCGCCCTCTTCTTCAACGAGCTGCACGTCTCCGACTCGCGCATCGGCCTGTTCCTGACCCTCACTCTCGTCGGCGACGTTGTGCTCTCCCTTGCCATCGCCCTCGTCGCCGACCGCATCGGCCGCCGACGCACCCTCCAGTTCGGTGCTCTGCTCATGATCCTGTCCGGCGCCACCTTCTCCCTCAGCGACAATTACTGGGTCCTCCTGCCCGCTGCCGTCGTCGGCGTCCTTAGCGCCACCGGCGGCGACACCGGCCCTTTCAGAGCCATCGAGGAGTCAACCCTGTCCGAGCTGACAAACCCCGACACCCGCTCCGACGTCCTGTCCTGGTACATCACCACTGCTGCCGTAGGGTCCGCCTGTGGTGTTGCTGTCGCGGGGAGGATGATCGAGTCGCTCAAACTTAGGGAGGGCTGGACTCTCCTGGACGCCTATCACGCTTGTTTCGGATTGTACTCCCTGATGGGTGTCGCGGCATCCCTTTCAGCTTTCTCGCTCTCCAAGAAGTGCGAGCTGAAGCCCACTGCCATCACCAAGGAGCAAGAGACCGGCGAGGCCGCCGAGGGACTGCTCAATGATCATGAGCTCAACCCCGTCGGCGACGGTCATCACGCCATGGACGGGGTGGAGGAGCCCAAGCCCCAGGCCAATACCAGCAAGATCGCCCGGATCTCCAAGGAGACGCGCTCTATCATGTATGCCCTGTGGTTCCTACTAATGGTCGACTCTCTGGCCGATGGCATGGTCAGCATGTCCCTGACGACATACTACGTGGACGAGAAGTTCCATATGTCAAAGTCGACACTGGGCGACGTCATGTCAGCCAGCTACTTCTTCGCCGCCCTATCGACCGTCTTCGCAGGGCCGCTGTCCCGCCACATCGGCCTGGTCAACACCATGGTCTTCACGCACATCCCCTCCTCGACCGCCGTGCTGCTCTTCCCCGCCGCCCAGAGCCGCTGGCTGACCTTTGTGCTTCTGGTGCTGCGCGTGGGGCTCAACAACATGGACCAGGCGCCCCGAGCCGCCCTGATCGCCGCCGTCGTCAGGCCCGAGGAGCGCACCGCTGTTATGGGCATCACGAGCACCCTGCGCACCCTCGCCAACGTCACCGGCCCCAGCTTCACCGGCCTGCTCGCCGACAGCGGCCGCTTCTGGATTGCCTTTGTCGTGGGCGGCGCCCTCCGCCTCGCCTATGACCTCGGCCTGTTCGTGGCCTTCATCAACATCCAGCTGTACAAGCACGAGCCCGGACAGCAGGTGTTGTCGCCCCGGGACTCGACCGGGAGGCTGTCGGAGGATGCGTTTGAGCTCGGGTCTGACGGCGAGGATGATGGTGTCGAGGCGAGGCTTTCGTTCTCGAGTGACGAGGGGGTCGGGGCGACTAAGAGTGGGAAAGGGGAGAGGGAACGGTTGTCGGTTTAGGTGCCCGTGCGTTCTAACGATGCCCATGTCATGGTTTGAATAGACGATTAATGAATACTTTGTATAAATTTGAGTGCCTTCACTTGTTGTAGATCCTTCGGTTGGCATGTGAAGCACACAGTCAGAAGAATACTGTGTATAAGGTAATTAAATTGGTGAAGAGGAGCAATCACGATCATAGAGTAGGTCCGAAGGGCTGTTTGCAGTGGGCACGCTCTGCTGGCTCCTCCAAATAGAGGCGCTCCAACGCGAAGAGGTCAAATTATGGGCAAACAAGGGACCCTACTGGAGCAGAGAAGCCAACTGGCCTCCGATCATGGCATGAAAGACGCCAAATGATGTAGACAAATGATTGACTCACTTTGGTTACGGAGACTAAGTTGAGTACCTAGGTAGGTAGGGAAGAGTAAACATGAAAGCAGAGAAGGATCGCGCAGTTTGATGGCCGCATGCTGAGGAAGGCCCCCGCCCCTAAGTTTCCAGGCCTGTACGGCTGGCTTATGAGCCACGAGGATTTTGAGTCCTGGCGGTATTCGCAGAGTTCTACACTGATGATTCCTACTGGAAGTGGTACGCCATATTAAACAATCAAGCTGGCTACGTATTTCATGCCGAGCTTCCTGCTCAAGCGCTACCAGATGACGGACAGGCGTATCCGTATATCAGCCGAGCTGCATGTGCTGAGGACGGCGGCCGGGAATCGCACTGTCGCACCCGAGATGCTGCGGCTAAGTACTGCTCGGACATTGTGACGACAGCTGGGTTGAGTCGGTTGTCACCGTGGATGTGCTCAAGGCGGCGGCTAGAAACGGCCATGAGGCCCCTGAGGCGTTGCGCATCCTCCTGCTAGAGCATTCGCTTACACGAAGTTGTCTTACTGAAGAGCACCTGGCAAGCATATTATATTGCATACGGAGAAATCCTAACCTGAAGGCAAGTGAGAAGGGTCTCAAAGCAATGGAGGAACTCAAGCAGGGGAGAAACTCATAATGTTCCTACGAAGAGGATAAGGCCTTCAATTGTTTTCATTTGTAACTCGATTCATGTTTGCTAGAACCTCGCCAATTCAACGGTTTCTTCCCCACACCCCAGGTGCCTGCATCCTTCACCCTGCACCCCGCACCTTACACCCTGTTTTCGGCGTCCAGCTAATGTTGTGATCTACAACAGCTTGGTCCTCCAGTCGCGTTGATAGTCTACCAAAGAAAAAGGAAAGACCCTTGTTCTCAACGGTGCAGAATTCGGATTCGGATAAATATCCGAATCACACACCGCAGAGGCCCAAGCAGGCACTCTCTGGGGTCGTAGCCGAGCACTCAGTACGTGGTACTAGCAGTCTAGTGTAGACCAGAGGGGCATTTCCGGCTGCTACCCATGTCCCTTTGAATCAGTCGATGGATCGCACGGCGGACAACCGAGATGGTATACCCTCTCTTGGCCCCTCTAGGCCCTTTAGCTTTGGTCAAGATGGCTAGGAAATGTGGAGTTCCAAGACCTTGGCATCCAGATATAAAGACGAGGTCAAGACTATGCCCGCCCGTACTAGTAGTGGTCCTTGAGGTTCTGCGAGAGGTTGCACTCCTGCTAGTAACAGCTCAAGGACCAGTCAGACACTGCATAGGCACACGCCCACGATGGCTTCTGTAAGACTCGCTGCCGGCCTCACCCTCCTCGAGGGTCTTGGCTCCTATGCTGGAGTCCAAGCCCAGGCCGCGTCCCCCGCTGAGAGACCCCTACCCGAAGCAGCTCAGATCATTGATCAGAAAAGCTTCATTGTTTTAGATGAGGTCCTGCCTCCATCCAAAGCTAATGCTACTACGGTAGGTATGCGTTCAGTCTCAAAATATCACCTCAGGTTAGGTACGACTGTGCCGCAGAGATACGACTAACAATCTCTATATTCTATAGGAGTTTCTCTGGCCCGGCGTTACTCACGAGTCGCTCACGGAGAAGCCCTTCCACGTCTATGACCCGGACTTCTACGACATCATTGGCAGTGACCCGTCGTTGACATTGCTCGCCGAGTCGGACGGCGACCCGCTCTTCCACGAGGCCGTGACATGGTACGCAGAACCAACTATATGATTATCTACCGAGTATATTGGAAGCTAACTTTCAAACAAGGTACCCTCCCACTGATGAGGTCTTCTTCGTGCAGAACGCCGGAGCTCTCGCTGCCGGCACTGGCCTGAACAAGTCGTCCATCATCCAGAAGATCTCCCTCGCGGATGCGGAATCGCTGCGCAACGGGTCACTCGGTGCCGAGGCTGTCACTGTCCACACCGTGCCATCGAACCCACAGGTTATCAACCCCAACGGTATATGAAATGACACCTGTTATAATTAAAATTAAAATAAATGCTAATCATTTCTACCAAAGGCGGAACCAACTACAAGGGCAACATCATCTTTGCGGGCGAGGGCCAGGGAGACAGCATCCCCTCCGCGCTGTACCTGATGAACCCTGTCGAGCCCTACAACACAACTCGTGAGTGGACAAAGCCCGGCGAGAACCTCGAAAGGTGCCATTTCGGAAGAGCAATTCAGGAAGCTGACTTTTATCGTAAAACAGTTCTCGCCAACAATTTCTTCGGCAGGCAGTTCAACTCCCTCAACGACGTCTCGGTCAACCCCCGCAATGGCGACATTTACTTTACAGACACCCAGTACGGGTACTGGCAGTATTTCCGCCCTGAGCCCGGTCTGCCCAACCAGGTTTACCGCCTGAACCCCGAGACCGGTGCGCTGACCGTTGTGTCCGACGCCTTCGTCTCCCCAAATGGTATGTTTTTGAGAAAAATGATGGCTGCCTTGATATGTATATCAGAATGAGTGAGCTGACGAGAAGTGTCCTGTGCAGGACTCACCCACTCACCCGACGGTAGCTACGCCTATGTCACGGACACGGGAATGAGCCAGGGGCTTTTCGGCGTCAACATGACCAAGCCAGCCACAATGCAAGTAACTCGTTTCACATTCTCTGTTGCTTGATTGTTCAGAGTTTAACGAATATCTTTAGCTACCGATTTGACGTTCAACCAGACGGTACCTGGGAGAACCGCAAGACCTTCGCTTACGTCCACGCTCGTCTGCCTGATGGTAAGTACAGGAGTGCCGAGTCCAATGTCAACTATGTCTATGATTTGATTGACTGACTGACCGACCTCTTAAATCCTAGGTATCCACTGCGACTCCAAGGGCAACGTCTACGCCGGCACCAACGACGGCGTGCACGTCTGGAATACCTCCGGCAAGCTCCTCGGCAAGATCTACACCGGCATCGTCGCCGCCAACTTCCAGTTCGCGGGCGAGGGGCGCATGATCATCATGGGCAAGACGAAGCTCTTCTATGCTACCCTGGCCGCGTCTGGCGTGGCCTTGCAATAGGCATGATAATAATCCTTTTTCAGCCGAGACTCGAAGGAGTGGTCGCGTACAGGCTTCAGATAATGGGTCTAAAAACAATACTATTTCATCGATCCCGTCTTGGACAGCAGCCAGAGAAATTACCTTTGAGACAATTTTATTGATCAATAAAAGGGAAATGTGGCAGCGGCCCTATTGGGATGACTCCCTAGGTGCCTTTGCAAGAAAGACGTTTTCATTCACAAGAACCCTGATATGCCAAGACTTTGCTTACCATGCATGTGCTGATTCTTACAGTATGGGGCTGCTGCTTTAACATTCAGAAATAGTCGCCGGGTGTGATTACGGCTAGCGTTATACCGCGAGGTCTTATCTATCTGTGGATTCTCCCACTCCTCGACATTAAGATAACTAGATACGCCCAAGATGCCTATCTTTTGAGGTATTTCCTGACGTAAGGCATGCTCCTCACCTTCAGCTTGAGGACGCCGTTACATCGTCCTATAACCGCTACGTATTCTTACTGGCCCCAATGGACCCCTGCGGCTCTGGCTATTTTTACGTGGGCCGGCAATCAATTGGTGCGAGTTTGATAACACAGGGCAAATCAACTATCAGCCGGAGCTGTACCACGTTGTCCCACCACTGCAACCCTGTCTCAGATGCCCCTCATGCAAGGTGATGTCTCATACTTTATCGCAATCATATCTAAGCAGCATAAGCAGCCGTCATGATTATTGTCTTGGCCTAGGCTACTAATGACGGAGGGGGCTGAGAGGCAATTCAGAAGATTCAAATTTCATCCAGCAGTTGCTGCACCTTTGGTGAAGATTGCTTCCGACATTGCCAACGCTTGGCCACTGACTTTCCGCATACCTAAAGAAAATATGAGCGAAAAAAAGTTGGAGGCTCAGACGAGATCGTCCGCTGATGGAGAGGTCTCGGCCGGTGAGACAGTGGTACTCTCTAAGGATGAGCAGCACCTCGCAAAGCTGGGTTACAAACAGGGTTTGTCGAGCATAATCTGAGAATGACGAAAGAGACGAGAACCTATTAATAAAAACATATCTCCAGAGTTCTTCCGCCACCTTGGCCTCTTCGAGAGCTGGTCCGCAACATATATCACTATGAACTTCGTCTCGGGACTTCCCGTGCTCTTCGGCTTCGCCATGACCACGGGCGGGCCGAAGGCCGCGTTCGCGAACTGGACCATGATCGGAGGGTTCGTATATCAAGACACTCGCCTAAAGCCTCACCTCTTCCCGGCCAGCTGGGATGTGCAAGACTGACTGGCGGCACAGGCTGTCCTTTATCGTCTCGCTAGCCATGGCCGAGATCGCGGCCGCCTTCCCGACCGCCGGCGGCATCTACTTCTGGAGCTACCGCCTTGGGGGCAAGAAGTATGGGCGCATACTGAGCTGGATGACGGCGTGGTGGAACTGGGTGGGCTGGGTCTGCGTCGTGCCGGGCGTGCAGCAGGGGTCCACGAACTTCCTCCTCGCCGCTCTGGAGATCAAGTATCCAGACTCTTCCGTGATCACGCAGGGCTGGTTCTCGTGGCTCCTCACCACCCTCGGCATGGTGCTTGCAATGCTGCCCAACATCATCTCGCAGAAGGTGCTGCAGCTCTACTTCCGCTTCGCCATGCTCATCTTCGTCGTCCTCTTTGCCTTCTACTGGATATGGTTCCCGATCAAAGCTGCTGGAAGGTTTCAATCAGCCGATGGTGTTTTCAACACGTTCTACAATGGCATCAATCTGGGAGAGGAGAAGCAGGCTTCCGATGCATATGTTTGGACGATTGGGATTTTGTTTGGTGCGTGGGAATTTTACGGGTGAGTGGCAAACTCCCATGGCTAACGCAGAACCTGACAGCTCATCTTACTCCATGATAGGTACGATGCCTCGGCGCATCTTGCCGAAGAGACACATGAAGCATCCGACAACGTCGCCAAGGGAATGTGGGGAGCATCACTCTGCGCATGGCTACTTTCAGTTCCGGTGAGTGGCACAGCCGAGCCCAGATTGCCCAAGCAGAACCGCGCTCGCTGAAACTCCATCTCGAAGACCCTGATCATGGTCCTCTTTTGCATGCAAGACTTTGAGGGCATAGTGTCAGCAAGCTACTCCAATAACTGGGCAGAATACTTGGTCCAGCTCGTCGGCCCCGACGGTGCGGTGGCCCTGCTGGTGCTCTTCTGGCTCGATTCGACTTGCGCCACCGCCAGCTGCTTCATGTCCGCCCAGCGTGTGACCTTCGCCATCTCCCGGGATGGCGTTCTGCCCTTCTCGAGGTACTTCAGGCGGCTCAGCAAGAACCGGCTCCCTGTCCATTCCGCTTGGCTGGTCTTCTTCCTTAGCACCGCCATCACGTGCGCCGTCATCGGGTCCACGGTCGCCTTCACCGCCATCACGGCCACTGCTACCATCGTGACGAATTTTTCCTATCTCATTCCCATTGCCGCGCGTCACACGATCGGAAAACGAGACTTCCAGCCGGCCCGGTTCAATCTCGGGAGATACAGCCTTATTGTTGGGATCATCTCCGCTTTATACATCCTTTTTCTTTTCTCGGTGCTGCTACTCCCTCAATTGTATCCAGTCACAGCGGTAAGATGCGATTCGACTTTATGAAAAGCTCGAATGGACCTTTAGAGAAAGTTGACTTATTTGTAGGAAACTCTCAATTACGCTCCAATCTGCATCGCAATCGTCACGATTGTCAGCCTGTTTGGTTGGATACTTCCGTTCGGCCTTGGTGGCAGGTACTGGTTCGAAGGCCCCAAGCGAACAGTTGACGATGATTCTTCAGGTGGTGGTGAGCCTTTGAGACAGGAATGATTTTGCACAAGACCAAATCAACTCCACGAGGCACCAACTTAGACGTTCATCAGCTATGTTCTATTACGGGATGGGACAGCTTGGGCACCGTTGGCGCTGAGATTTTTGATCGCCAGTGGAGGATATGGATTGATCGAAGCTTAGGTCAAG
Organism: Diaporthe ilicicola; assembly: GCA_023242295.1. NCBI lineage: Eukaryota > Fungi > Ascomycota > Sordariomycetes > Diaporthales > Diaporthaceae > Diaporthe > Diaporthe ilicicola. The sequence continues at coordinate 79,829 of JALPVH010000004.1, read as the reverse complement.
GCTTTCATGACGGGGATGTTTGCAATCAAAGTTCTGTTGTCTACTAACACATAGACACGCAAAGCTGCGACCGAACACGCAATGGCTGAGACCAGATTCTTAGAAAATTTTGGCTGACAACTCGCTGAAATATTACCTTGAATTTGCACCTCATAGGTAGACTCCCCATCCTGTAGCTAAAAACATATCAAAACAACCTATTTACTAATAAAATACATTATATTCCCTCTATGTATCTATTATGATCTCGCTTGCAGCCCAAGTAATATGCAAGAGAGAGTAAGGTGGTAGTCTTTGTGAAGAGGATCCAGAACAGGAACCCTGGGACCAATGTGGTGCTAGATATAAGGTCTTTGGATGCCGAGGAATTCATCATACTAAAGGGCAACTAGATAAAGTTAGCAACGCGACGAGGGAAATAAAGATTAAGTAGGAAATAAAGCTGTAGAAATACTGCAGAGAGAGGTAGAAGGGCGATACCCAGTATAACTTACTTGTATTATACCTAGGTATGTTATTTGTCGGTAAATAGGCCCTTGGTGGAACTGCAATAAGGCCATTTGTACTACTCTAGAAGCTCATCTATCATAAGAATACTTTATTACTAGCACATAAGGAGGAAAGCTAACATTTAAAGTGAGATGCCCGAAATATATCCAAATAAAAGCTACTTCGCAGCATAGAGGACACACATAAGGAGCTAAAGACGAAGCTAAATTATATACCTGTTGACAAAGGGGCATATGGGTTTCTATCCGATATCTTAGACATTGCCTGCGCTCTCTACGGCGTTGCTAAACTATATGAACGAGATGTAAGATCCAGAAACCGGGAACACTTGTGATAAGGAGCAAGAGAATAGCCACAACTGCCTCCGTACTCAACGTCATATCGGCGCCAGGGAACGACGTGATCTGAGTTCGCAAATAGAAGACGTATGTATAAAATCTGGTAGACAAGGTGATAAGAGTCCAATGTGCTTGAATAAGAGGCGCTCGGAATCTGGATATGTCCAATAAAATAAGGTGTTATATTCGGGATGCCTTAATATGACCCGATAATTCGTTTTACGTCCCAGTCACATTAGATAGCGTTTACTTTAGGAAGTCTTTTATAACTTTGCTGGGCTATAGAGGGAGGGCATGTATCGAGGGGAAAATATATAAGCTTGGATTTCATGCGATCCTCGGCGTTGATCGCCATTGGGGCAGTTTGGGGTGCCCAGATTGTGGGCTCTATAGTTAATCACTTTGGAGGATAGACACCAGTTTATAACATATGCAAAGATCTACAACCCCTTATACTATAACTTTATAAGTATAATCGGTTGTTGCCCATAGGACTGTGTTTAGGAGGCCGCCGATGACTATATAGTCGAGATGTGGGCTTAATAACTTTCTTAAACAAAAGACTGGTTAGGCTGGTTTCTTTTCTCCGAAGTAATACGGGTCATGGACATTTACTCTCCCTATCACGCTGAAAGCCAAAGGCGTATCGATGAAAAGACCTGTTTGTCTAATCCTGATAGAGCATCTTTACGGAGCTAGCATCCAAGGATGTCGTCCTTAAAATAACCCAGTGCGCGTTTCACTATCCTGAAGAATACCGACGCGAGGTACTCGCGCGGGTTATGGATGGGTATGTTAAATTACAGCAGGCAGGAACCGAGCAAAGCGACTTTAGAGGACACAATATTGTGCTTATTATTATAAACAACGAAGAGCCTGCTGTACAGCCGGAGAAAATATGCGGTCTTATCCTACCGCGCGTCGTGCTTGCCGATTATAACAACGCGAAGATGCGGCGCAACTTGTCATCAGATGAAGTCGATACGCGCCCTAATAATCCAGCCTTGGAATTCTGGTGGTAATTATCTGTTCCATGATATTGCCGGCTGGGTACCAGGCAGATGGAGAGACGTTGAGATCCAGCAGCAGCGGCTTTTGCGAAGATTTCGCGGGGGTGATCAACAGAAATCGTATCGTCCTGTTCCCAAATGGATGCTGGAACGGTTGGCTCAGCTACAAAGTTCCGCTCCTTCTCAGAGTTCGTCTACCGAAGATCAAGGCATAATTTAACTATATGGGGGCAGCCCGACCTGAAGGTGGACGTCTGCTAAGCCCCGGCCTAACCAGCACTTTGAGTTCGCAGATTGAGTCCCCTAGACGCAGAAATTCAGTTGAAACGGAACTCCGACCTGGGAGTCCCCAGGTGGTCAGCGAGGGAATAGGCAAGGACTTTTGGGCTCCCACTCACAAGCCTTGGTGTAAGGAGGAAGCTGTCTTGAAAGACGGTCTGTTGTTCGACGTATAACGCAACAATGGATAAATCCGGTATGCTATTTGCGCTCTTTGTGTTCTACAAGCTACTGAGCACTGGCGTGGTTAGAACCACGTGCAAAGAGGACATCTTAACCAGGTAGCCTAGTTGAACCCACTTTTCGATAGAGTATTCCTCAAAGATACCGAAATCAGTGAAATCAACTCGCCATTAAAATTGTCCATATCAATGAAAATTATACGGTTGGCTCGAAATTATATATTGGGTACAATGCATTCAATCCAAAAGTACAGGGACATGGATTATTGATCGAAGTGACAGAAGCGAAATGTTGAGACTAAGTAGTACAGATCGAAGACTGAGCAAAAGCACGTAACTATCACTTGATCCACAACTGGAAGAGGCTGTGGTCTGTGCCTAGGTCAGTGGGGCACGGATGCTCTTGAAGGTCCGAGTTACCAATATTGTTTAAGATAAATAGTTCCAAATCGATCTGGTCTGGGACCAGCCCCAGAATAGCGAAAGGCTAGTCTCCCAAGCAACGTCGCCCTAGAAGTCTAGAAGCAATCTATGGGAAGGGGGGCCTTTCGGCGAGAGAAATACCCAAGAGTGCGCCAGTCAAGATTGAAAAATAAACCAACCAGCCAGCCGTGGCGCACACACATGTGTTCGAACAATTTCATTCGTATTTCGAAAACCGGCATCATCGTGAATCATTGTTTTGCACCCGTCAGAACCTCCTCGGATGACTCCTTCCGTTCCCAAGCATAGACTCCAGATCCTCCCATCCGTATATTGGCATTTCGGTCCCTTGTTGCGCCGCCTGGTTCCCGTTCATCACCCATGGATTCAGTCCCGGTAAACAGTCAAATGCCGCGAGCCCGCTGGGCTGAACGCTGAAGGTGCCCATGGTCGTCGCGGGCAGCACGCTTCCATATCCAAAGAACTGCTGCTGCTGGTCGTGCATCATCGCCGCAGTGCTGTCCTGCATCCGAGCATCCATACCTGGCACCCCATCCGACGGCCGTGGGCCGTAGCTTGCGTCCATGAGGCCACGGAACAGGAGGTTGGGGGCCGAGATGTGGGAACCTATGTGGGCCGGGGGCATGAACGACCGTGGGTCCAGCTCGCTATCACCTGGGCCTGCGTTGATCTTGATATGGTAGGCACTCTCTTCGAATGCGACCATGGCGCGCGCGAAGCGCTCCATGGTGCTAGACTTTGGCACCTTCAACACGAGTTCCCTCAGGCGCACTATCAGCTCGCGCAGGGCGACGAGCAGCAGCTTCTCGTCGAGATCTTGCGACATCATGTGGCCAGATGCCAGGGTGGATGTCCCTTCCATGTAGTCTGGCTTCACAGCAGGTCCTTGCTGGTAGGACTCCAGCCTGAGTGATCGGAGGATCAATATCATGGCCGCTGAGTAGGCGAAGAAGACGTCGAGGCCGGATGTCCCGCGGACGAGTTCAAACGAGTCGAGCAGCAGGAGGAGACGGGCCATCTGGCAGGCGTGGCGGAAGCACATATCCGAGAACTGGCCCACCTTGTTGGGAATTGTCGTGCTTGCACCTTGGTCATATGCCATCGCGTGCCCCGTTCTCCCACTCGCCGTGATGCTTCGCAAGAGGAAAGGTCTCGTCACAAGGATACAGATGTAGTGGTACTGGATGTTGAGGAGAATTATTGCTCGGATGCTGGGCAAGGTGCGCCAACCAAGCAGGGTGTTCAGTTCGCTGAGTTCCATCCGCGGGCCGTTGGTCACGGGCAATTTGTCGTCCTTCTCCGTAATCACGGGTACGTCCAGCCCTTGTTGGTAGGACAGCTCCGTCTTCCAAGCCTTCAGGGATGCGAGAACCTCTTCAACCGACACATGATGTGCTTCATGTGGGGCCTGCGCAGCAGACGCGGGCGCGTATCGAGGGTTTCGAGAAGTGGAGAGGATCCTGTTCAGCTTCAAGGTCATTATAGCAAGGGCGTCGTCACTTTCCTGGTTGCCGCTGAGGACTCCTCCATGGGGATGGACAACTTGTACATCAATGTCGTTGACACCGCTTGGTCTCCCGAGACTGGAGGCGAGGAATTGCTCGAAGCCGTAGAGGGTGCAGAAAACCCGCCTTCTTGTTTCCCTCTCGATGGGCGAAAACAGCTCTGATGTGTCGTTCCTGTGAAGGCCGAGAGCGAAGCAGATCCGGGTCGCTGTTCCGGCCAGATTCCAGGCGGCGTTCCGTTCGTTGTCGTTGTGGAGGAACAGGCTGAGAAGCAAAAGCGCCCGGACTCCAGACAGCGAGCACTTGGTGACGATACGGGGAAGGAGCTTTCGAGTGGAATCGACGCAATGCTTCTGCAGGACCTTGGATTCAGTTTCATCATGGTGGGAGGCACTGGATAGAGATCCAAAGACAACCATCATGTGCAGACACCCGATCCAGCCATGGTCCGGCCTGGCAACGCCTGAATTCGGTGATTGACCCGCCGGCTCACGAGAATTCCCTAGAAAAGCCTGGTACTCGTTTTCGAAGGTGTCTCTGTGGAAAAGCGGGAAATCCTCATGGACATTGTTCCAGTACACATGCAACAGGCTTTCAACCATTTCAAGCTCGGGAATCTGGTCCATCAGCTCTTGGATCTCGTCAGTTGGCTCCATACCAGAGCTCGTTGAGCCGTTGGCCTGCGGCGACAGCGAATCCTCCAGCGGAGAGACATTTTGGCATTGTACGACGGCACCCTTCGCTATCTGAGGACCCTCGCTGAATTGAAAATTGGGATCGAGCAGCACCTGGGACGCGTCGTCCCGAGTGCTGTCAGACGTGAGTTGGCTTGTCTGGCCCGTGGAGATCTCGGCCTCTCGAGAGATCAGCAACCTGCGAAGCTGATCAAGAAACTGCAGACTGCCCGATGGGCCAATGTAGTGCTCGTGCCCGGAAGTGTCACGGAGCAGTCCGACCTTCTGGTCTTGGATGGAGGTCTCTTCCTTCTTGCCCGAGGCATCATCACGGTGACCATCATCCTGTGTCACCGAGTCGAACCCGGAGTCCACGCTTTTGCGATGGCCTGGGGGTGTATGAGACGACGACAACCCATCATAAGTCTTAGCTCCATCCCTCAACAGTACATCGAAGGAATCGTAATCGTCCAACGACAGATCTGGTATGTTGATCTGTAGGCGCTGAGCAAGCTGGACGAGATCTGCGGCAGTATCCACAGGCTGGTTAGGGAAGGCCCCACGGACAATGGCATCGAGGCACTTGTATCTGGTGGACACAGGGGTTTTAGGGTTCTGTCACCATCCCAGTTGACGGGAAGATATGGGTCTCACCTGTCGCTTAGATCCTCCAGGGAACCATAGAAGCGCGTCTTTCGCGGAGTGGTGTAGGAGCACGACAGACCCTGGGCCTTGCAAGCGACACAGTCTATGCCATTGGCCTCGATGATACACTTGCAACGCCGCTTCGAGGTGAGGTGATGATTAGCAAGATGCAGAAGTGGTTCGACTTTTCGATAGTCATGAATCATCCCCTGGCGAACAAAGCTTGAAAGTGGTCTGATTTCTTACCTTCCTGCAAAGGTCGCAACTCTGGGCGGACCTGGGATCTAGAATCAGCAGATTTTCTGGGTCCGGGAGAATGGCACGACGACTACAAGGGGCACCACCACTGGAGCACTGTACCTTTTCCGAAGCTCGTCTGGTATGCGCCTCGTGCGACGTTTTGCTGCAGCTGCTGATTCACCCATCTTCACTATTTACCGACCGCACTCATCCTCCCTATGGTTCTATTCACAGCATGAGCATACAACCCGGGTCGATGGACTTTGGTACCGAGCCGATCCGGGATCTAGAGATTGCAATTGGGTGATTACGAGTGATTCGATCAGTCGACTTTTTGGGCAGTGAACCGATGAGACCGCCGGCAGTCGATGGCAATGTGCGGAGTACCAAACATACTTGTTTTAACCCTCTCTCCACCTCTCGTCGGAGTTCGATCCTCGCCTCCGGTCACCTCCGCTGGCAATCGAGGCCAGGCCCGACATCATTGGTGTGGGCCAACCTCGGCCCGTCTTCCCATGCATGCCGTCGAGCTTAAAACGGCCGGGGTTACGTACTCCCAGCCACTCGACGGCCGTCATCTGATGCAATCAGCTTTGGCGGTCAGGGAAACGTCCGCGGGGTTGGCTTCGCCAAAGGTACAGCACAGACGGTCTGATTGTGAATTAATTAATACCTTTGTTGATTGGCGTGCAGATCGGCTCTATCAGGCTCCAACAAGCATTCAATTGTTGACTCGGCCAGTCCCGACAGGCTGTGGCGTTGGCTAGGTTAGGGCTATTGTTGTGATGTGCCAGTGAGATGTATATATCGCTTTGCCCCAGGCACCAGGCAAGGCCAAGCGTTTCAGCTCCCATATTGTGGTGGACGTCTTTCGTGCGACCCATTGAAACTCACACATCTACCGCCCAATTATACCTGTTTCAGGACGGCATATCAGTTATTCCGGGTCTAGCTCTGGAAAGCCCTTCTCGACGTCACGCTCGTTCTTATTGTTGCAGCAAGAATGAGCTACCTTGAGTGTGCCAAGCCCTCAGATATAACCTTCTCAGAGATAGTTCCTTTCTTTTCGCAAAGACATCTTTCAAGTGCTCTTTCTTTCTTGGAGGCATCGCGACATCGAACAATTGAATCAGAGAATTGAAGTGATACATCAATTCAGCCAGACGCAGATCTGACCCTATATCGACATTCCTTATACCACACGGTAGGGACTTCTGCGCTCCAGATGTCGAGAAGCTGAAACAGACTCCCGAAAACGGAGGTTTCAATACGGACGCAACATAGAGAATAATTGTTATTGCAATAGAGGTATCATGTCTGTAAATCATAGCTATTCCACACCACAAAAAGAAACAAAATCATCAGGAGCCTCCTCTAGGGGAGGAGAGACTGGAGATCAATGAGGCTGCTGTTGTTGCCTCCACACGCGTCCAACTGGTGTGGTATGAGCTGGCCTCGGGCCATCGAATCCCGCGCCTGACCCTGCAACAGACCTTGAAGAATGACGTATCCGCCTCGGACTGCTAGGTGATACAGAGCCATTTGCAGTTGGCTCCGCGGAGTATTTACCCAGCTCGCCGCGCTCGTCCGTCTCGGTGAAGATCATGACAGTCTGACGGTCATCATCGACATCTCCGACCGAATCGTAGTTATATCTTGAGTCAAGGCTGCCCAGGATCATCTTGTCAATGTTCCCGTCGGCTGGCTCGTGGTCGATTATATCACTAACTTACTAGCACTGGATTCAAGCGAGTGGCAGAAGCGCGCAAGCCATCGGCGACACAGGGGAGTAACTCACGGTAAGGGCCGGTCGTCGGTCCCTGTCAGATTCTTGTCCATGTACTCGAGCGCCTCGATGGCCGCCTCGTCGTGGCCGAACCGCACGAACTGAATGCTCAGACCTCGCTCCTCAGCTGCCTTTCCAGAAGCTTCTTGTCCTGCGCCTTCACTAGCGTGTTTATCACTTCATGGATGGCGTTTGCGTTGTTGCTGACCCCGGGCCACACTCCGTCGGTGAGGATGATCAAGGTGACTTTCTACTTTTCCTTCTCCATGAAGCTGTTGGACCATTTTCCCCGGATTTCACCAAGGACATCGGTAATGTTCTCCTCGAGCTCGTTCGATGACGCTGTGGAAGCAGTGACGGCCCGCGGTGCCGAATCCGGGGGGAGGAAATCAGATTGTGAGTTTTGTACCGAGTTCGAGCCCTGGCGGTGAAAGCCGTGCTTTGGCCGATGCCTATTCATCTCTGCAAGAAATTGTTTCGGCTCGTGAAAGGTGCCGACTGGATCTTTGGACGAAGTAAAATAGAGATCGATGCCATCATCGTCCTGTCCATAAAGGAGGGCGACGAGAACAGTCATGAGGTCCCTCACGTGGATCCAGTGCTCGGCCATTCTGGACGCATTGTCGATAAGAAATGCCTGTATCCAACATCGTTGGAATTTGTAGATTGACATGAATCCCGAACTCTAAGCTTACAATATCTCTGCCTTGAAAATATGTGTCAAACGTGTCATAGCGATGTGTCGAGTGTTCGGAATTCCCGCGGCCCCTCGTTCTGGCCCCGGTCATTGGTTCTGGTCTCGCCGGTATCGCATCGGCCTCCTTTATTAAGGAGGCTAATGAACTCGAGGCATTCATTGGCTTCGACTTGGAAGATCTGCCAAATAGTTTTCGGACGAGTCACATGGGTCATATGGTTGGTCTTGTTTTCCGAGGTGAAATCAGATCTGGCGAAGGGTGCAAGGGGTTGGAAGTCTATACCAAAGGATTGGGCTGGCTGGGGCTCCGTGGTGAGGAGGTGGTTGCTTCAGCTGTCTCGAGGCTCCGTGGGATTTCAAGAGTACCTGAAATCCAGCCTACCTCTTCAAGCAATCTCCCTGGCCTCCATGTAGCTGGCATGCAAAACATCATGCTGTGGCTGTGGGCGGCCATGCTGGGTTTTGGCTCGGACATGACACCCATGTAACTGCGTCCAATCCCCGTGAAGCATGATGGATTTCTCCAACTTATTGCTTGTTGATGGACTTCGGAAGCCAAGAGAGTAATCGTCAAAAGGTCCTCCGTGTTCATGGAGTTGGCTTCCTGCTAGGAGCGGTTCCTTCGTTGCTTCGATAAATGCTTTTGATTTGTACTTGTGTCTCCATTCTTCCGAGCCTTCCTCAGCCATTCGATCTTGCATGACCTGTGATTCTTGTTGTTGCTCCTGGTTGATGGGAAAATTGAAGTAGCTGGGTACCTTATACGACCTGGTCTTCTTCCAGGGATTGCTTCGCTTCGGGCGACTTCAAGGCAGGATTTGACGTTCTCAGCCACCTTAAAGGTAGTACTCCTGTCCCTTGGGTCAGCCTGCAGCATGCTTCTCTCCACAATATCAACGATGTTCTTCGTCACAGGATCACAGCGGCGAAGTGCTTTCCGGATGTGTGTGTGCCAGTCCTTGACTGTGGACGACAGTTTGCTCCCGTCGTGGGATTGGTCTAAACCCTGAATCCCCAGTAATGGGATGTTATCAATCTCGCTGATGATACTCGCGGTCTCGAGGTTGCTTCTCTGAAAAGCGTTGTTATGATCACCCACTGGCAGCTGGCCAGACTTCCGTACAAGTTGGAAGAGCTTGATGTCTCGATGACGAAGTGCAATCCAAGTGGCTGCTTTGGAGAAGACACAGCCCAGGGACCATATATCAGAGCGCTGAGAAACTGGGGCTTGGTCACCATCTGCACGTTCCGGGCCGCCTGAAAGTCATGAATAACATATACTAGCATCTACAGACTGAACTCACCATAGGCACTTGTGCCTCCCTTCCTGTTGATAAGGGGCAGTCCTCCCTGCTTCCTGAAGCGCGTTTCTTCTGCAAATTTGGCGGAACCGGGATCATTGATCTTCATCCTTTCCTCCCGTGTTTGCAGTATATGATGTTGGCAGGTTTGATGTCACAATGCCATCTCTGTGCTGCCTCGAGTTTGCGCTTGAAGTCGCCTAGAGCGTTTTGCCCGTGTCGCCCGTGCCCTGGGACTGTAGCCATGGTAGCAGCCAGCGGTCTGTAACCAGGTACTAAGTACTCGGCCTGTCGATGCCCAGCTGGCACTTCGGCAGGGGCCTGGAAGTACAGCGTTAGACCCCGCGCACTGCTCTCTTTTTGAGTCTAGAGGCTGGCGGAATCTCTGTCGGTCCAGTTTTGGGGCTCTCGGCTGTGCGAAGAAGAGAACGAAGGCCACGGGTGAAATTTTGTAGATACAGATGGAGTTGGCGAGGCTCTGTATTCTAAAGACGGACCCTGAAGAGGGGCACATCTCGACACTGCGTCTGACCTTGACTGAATCAAGGCTCCCTCCCCTGCTCAGCTCTTGAGCAGTGTCAACTCTACCGTAAACTCTTTTGAAGGGAGCGGGGCACACAGTGTGAGAATTATCTATCTGCCAGGTACTGGTGTCAAGCATTCTGAGCTCCATCGTGTATTATGTTGCCCTAAGAGCGGCACCGGCGAGCTCACGGCTCCGAGGTTGACTTCCATGTCAGTAATGATTTCGACATCTATAGGGACTCAAACATGGCTGCCACCCTGATGGTCTTTGAAAAGCATAAAACTTGGAGTCAGTCAAGAGAAAAGAATTCGTGGATACCCATCAATAATAGAAATACATCATTTCAGGCCACTATATAACTTCATAGCTCGAACCTGAACGCCTTCTCAACTTGATGCCCGTTTCGCCGCAGCCCATGTATCTCGCCGCAGGATTGCCAGGGGGTCCGATTTCAAACCCACGATCCCGAGGCCCTCAACTCGCCCCACGCTCCATTTCCCTAGCAACTTCTCGCCTCGCCAGGCGTACACGCTGACTTCGGCAGCGCTAGGTGCCCCCTCATTGACCTTGGGGCGGGGCACCTCCTCTGTGGGCGCCTGCACGTCGTAGAGGTTCTCCGTGTCGCCCGCGACCTCGTCCTCGCTGGTGACAGACTTGACGAGGTCTTGGGATGTGATCACGTTCGGGATGAAAACATCGCCGCTGCCTTCAAAGTGATACGACAATTGTAAATGGGTTGCTGGGTAGAGTGGGTCGGTGTCGCGGGCAGAGGGCAGAGAGACTGTGAAACACAGTGGCGAGGTGGCTGCTGCGGCTGAAGGTATGAGCGGGGATCGGAAGCCTGAGGGTGGGGTATTGGCTGGTATGTCTGGAAGAATGGGAGGTGTGAATGAGCGAACCGAAAGACTGAATTTGGGCGTTCTAGGCATGGTGAAATGCAGTGTTCAGTAATGTCTGGATCTCCTGGCTCTTCCAAGTCTGCCAAGTGACAGCAGCAATTTTTATGCAGGGTCGAGGCATACATTTGTATTCCACTTCTCCTTGATATATCAACCTCCCAGTAGCTAATTCCTGCATTAGACCTAGACAGGGAAGATGAAGCGCCAACTCGGACATAAGCTTTAGGCAGATGTTCTAGCCCTAGACCGGAGGCAGGGAGCTTCAGAAAGGTGAGCCTCAATTTCGAGGGGCTGATGCGACGCACCGCGGTCGCAACGGGGTAGATAGCATTTATCGACCAGGATGATGGCAAAGATCATAGCCCAACTACCTAGGTAGTAAATAAGCTCGTCGGATCTCGGATCACTAATTCTTAATTGAGGGTACTACGGACCGGCCCGGAAGTTGATCGCGGGCCCCACCGACGGGACTCACGCCCGCTTGGACTGTCATAAGCCGCAACGGAGGAGATCCCGCACACTTTTATCAGATTGGCAAAAGATGAATCAGTCGCCAAGTCAGGTCACGTGTGTTGGAACTCAGTATGATCATGACCTCGCGATCATGAACGTGACGCTATACTGGCCGCCAGGCCACCGAGTCAATCAGCCATTTAACTTGACTGTAATCAGCCGCAATGCCGTCTGGGGGGACGGACTGCTGACTTCTGAGTGGTCTGGGCTCTCTGGACGCTGTAGGCACTGATGATTTCTGTGGTGGCGGTGCAGGCTCAATCTTGGCGAGACCCCGGCTCGATCTCGTCGGGGGAATAGGGAAAGGGAGAGAAAGCCGGCGCTCTAATTAGCTCAACGTTCTCAATGACACGAGAGTAGGTAACAAGAGTAGGTAACAAACTCGCAACTTGTGCTAATCCATACTATCGAATAGCTAGGGAATCGCCTGTCTAGCAGCGAAATTACCTGTCCGAGACCACCCAGTCAAGTTCTTGCCTTGTAGGGTCACCAGAGCGAGAAGATCATTGGCATATAGCGTGATGATGATCTTCTTTACCGAAGAAATGGCTTTCAGCTGAGCTGTAATTCGCAGTAGTGCCTCTCAAATAAACTATGAGCCGGCCTCCACCCCTTCTGCTAGGAATCTGGAATTTTCGTCCGAGACTTGCATTTGTGTCGTTAAGTTAGCACAGCTCATTTAAAGAAGAATTAAGCTCTGCAAGCTATCTTCTCTAGTCCTGACCGTTTCTGGTTAATTTCGTGCCATCTCCACGACCGGAAAGCTGATGCATAAGCGGGATAGCAAACCCGTATTGGAAGATCTATTTCTGTTTAGGAAGGATTGTAAGAGAAGGTCTTTCTGTTGCGGCTTATCCATTAAGTAAAATAGTTTCTACCATATAAGACTGCTCTAGCTTCGCCGTATCTTTGTCGGCTGGTATAGAGCAATGCTATTTACCACTTGGGTCTGTCGGGCGTAAATGTCTCCTTCATTCGAGGTCCAGCGTCTTGAAAAAGATAGATCGGATGTCCCACCACGGGAATCCGTTTGTATATGTCCTGGCGTGCATTTTCAGCTAAATCCAAAGAGCCAGCCGGGCCAGAGGCTGCCGATTAAGAGGCCTCTCCGGATCTTGAGCCCGTTGCGGGACGATTCTTAGGTGTGTGCTTATCTTCAGGCCCCATTTTGAGTCAGTCTTACCCATGTAAATCGATCTTCCCCTTCTTCTTGGTGGGTTCTGGTCTCGCTGTGGTACGGTAAAGGTTGGTATATGTGAATGTCGAGGACGCAATTGTGCGATCCTGCTGAGGTTCGAATTCGATGCCAGTCTGTGTGACCCTTTTAGCATCACTTCGTTATACGGCTTGGAAGCAATGCTGTGTGGAATGCTTGAAAATTTAAACATTTGTAATGACAGTTTCCTTCCGAATTCTATACTGGGAGCTGCTAGTAAGATTCTTTAGTGGGGTGAACTGTCCAGGCTCAAGATACTCCTGGGCAGTAAACATGCTCATCAACATCTGAATCTTGGCTTCTTTCGACTTATTATCAAACGATGGTCCGCTCTCGCTACGCAGTGCAAGAACTGAGATCAAGTTTCTGATTATGTCGACTATATGCTAGATATCATGGTTTGGGACTGGAGCAATGGAGCTATAAACAGGGTTGCAAAGCACTACACTATTTACACTTAGTATAGTATAGTAGGTATAAACTCGCCTATTACACCCATTACACTAAGGGCATTTAAAAGCCTATTTTATTCCACTAATAAGCCTAATAGGTATAGTATAATAGATAAGAATATAAAATTATTATAAACCCTATATTATACCTTATAAGGTATACTAATAATTAAGGTATAAGCCTTACTATACGCAATATACCTCCGTTATATAAGCCGGGAGTTATATAACTTAATTAAAAGCAGTTAGCTATAATTAGGCCTTATTAATATAGCCCTCTCAGCCCGATAAATAGTCCGGCCAAAACGCCTTCCTTAGATTAGCCTATAGCTATCGCCCTTTTAATAATAGCTTTAAGCAACCAACTAATTAAACCTAATATAAATTAGTTTATCCCTTTTATCGCATACGTATATAAGAAGCAAGCCGACTAATAGATAATAAAGTGGAATCTAAAGGCTTGCTTTATAAGATATATATTTAAATTTAGTATATACCTTATAAAGCGCAATATATAGTATACTATAATATATTTAAGCCTATTATACTATATTAAAGGTTTATATACTATATTATATTTATATTAAAGCCGAAATATTTATATTTATATCTCACTAATAGACCCAGTAGGTATAGTGTAGTGGATTGCAACCCTGGCTATAAACGATATAAACTAGGACAAAATCTCTACGCTAAGGCCCTACGCATCATCTGGAATTTGTGCCGAGTCAGCATGAAGAAGCCGGCAGAGTGTTCCTACTCTGTGGCGAGGGAAACGATTAGCTTTTTAGCGGTCCAGAGGGTTTAGATTAGATTGTCCTAGAATCTGACAACGGAAGAGGAGGATCGGATGTGATCTCAAGTGAGGTGAGACTCTAGACTACCAACCACGTACCTAAGTTAGGTGAGCCATCTTGAGCTGCGAATTCTAATGGAGCGAAGCAGTTCTTGTGGTAGAATGCGAATACCATATATCGCCGGTTGCGCTATTTAGCGACTTCCGAGCAGCCCAGAGGCACTTGGAAGCTTTAAGTGATTTCGTTGTTAATTCGTATATATGCTCTTAGAAAAAAAGCCCTAGGCGGCCCCTTCATGCAGTGGTAAACGCTTGAAGCCCTAGCGTTAGATAGGTATGTAATGCCGATAATAGTACGGTATATTTGTAAAGAAAACAGATATTTGCAGGGCAAAAAACAGATAGTACAAGGGTATATATAGCCACTAATATATAAATAACGCTCACCACCTAAATTTATATAGTTATATATTATTATATTAACTCTATAACTATTATACCTAAATATCCTCTTTATTATAATTATATTATATTATTATTATATTTATTAAAGCACCTAATATTTTAAATTTATAGTAATTTAAAAGGTATTTAAGCTATATAAACTATAATTTTATTTTAAACCTTCTTTTTACCGCTATTATCGCAATTTTATTACTTTATTTAAATTAGTCTTAAAGTACTTATAAGTATTATACTTATTATTAAAAAGTTTTAAATAGTTTAAAAGCTTAAAAGTATTAATATATCGACTATTTTATTTATTTAAGTTCCCCTATTAAGCTGGAATAATAATAAGTATTCGAGAAGGATAAGGTATAATATATCTTTTAAATTAATATAGTAGGTTTTACTATATAGGACTTTTTATAGTAACTTATTAATCTTCTATAAGCCCGTCTATAGTTAGAAGCCGCTATTCTGCGCTAATAGCTATAGCATTAGGCCGCGCCTAATCTATTCGCGCCGGTGCTTTTAATAAGCTATTAGCCTTAATATAAACCGGTCTATCGAGGTTAAAGCTATTGCGGGCCGCGAGCAACCTAGTTTAACGCCGTTAAGCACTATTAGTATACGAAAGTGCTATCGCCGTATAACTTAGGCCTTCGAATATAAGTTGCTCGAAATAGGCAATGTTAAAAAGCCGCCATTGCCCTAACTAAGGTTCTGGCTCTGCTCTATAAATATACACCTATCACAACCTTATTCCGCAAGACCACTCGAAAGCAATTATTTAGCCTACTATATAAAACCGAGACAACTGCTAGTTAAGTTTAAACCACTACTTACACACGTTTAAGATCTAACTAGGTAAGGCCACCATATTTTATTGTTTGGATATATGGATCTAATAGCTCTATAGCTATAGAAATAGACTTTATTTATAACGAGTAAATCTTTACCTAGGTAAGAGATTCTTTTACTAAGGCGAAGAAGTGTAAAGATAAGAACCTTTCCTTATCCTAATAAATTAATATATTTATTAGCATCTTAGAGATATATAAGATTTATTTAAAAGAAATAAAGAAGTTTATTACCTATAAAATAAGGATTTATAATAAGCTAAAGGGAAATAAGCCGAAGGGAAATAGGGATATTAATTATCTAATACGCTTTTTTAAAAAGGTTTACCTTTTATTTAAATAAATTAGAGAGATAAAGCCTAGTTATAGAAATATAATATAATTAAATAAAATTTAGTTTAAAAAAAAAATATAATTATAGGTCTTTTAACCTTATACCCAGAAGGGAAATATTAATATATATTTATAAAGGGTAATAATATTAATATTTTATTAATAATAATCGGCTTATTATTATACCTTAAAATTAAAATAAATTAAAATATATATTTTTATTATAATATTAAAAAGATAATATTTAAATAATTAAAGGTAAATTTTAATATTAAAATAATTAATTTAATATAGTATTAATATAAGGCAGTTAAATTAACTTTAATAATAAAGAAGCCCTTATAAGTAGAGGTTATTATAGTTATAAAAAGCATTATAGGGGTAATAAGATATAATTAAATAGTGGCTTTTAATTGGCTGCAGCTGGGGTAGGGCGGCTTCTATAAGCAGCTTGCCCTACGCCATCCGTTTTTTGCCCTGCGAATATCTGTTTTCTTTGTGAATACAGTCGTCTTGGGCCAAAGAAATGGACGGCCTCGTGCTGCCACACAGACGAGGCTAGTCGAGACCGGCGCTGCAAACTAGACCCGTCGACGAGTAGCCCAAGGCTAGCCTGTCTCCTCATATAAATAGGTACGCATAGAAATTTGTGCATTATCTAAATATTTTAGCTGACTACGCACTTCGGTGCATATGCCTGCTGACCTCACCATACAACAAACGCTATTGTAATCTATGCACTACATAGGAGAGATTATCGTTTTCCTTGGGGATTTGTCCGTTACATTCCAGAACAAAGGGAATCGAAGGCAATAACGGATTAGATATCCAAGGAAAAAAAGGGGGGAAAAAAGGGGTGGGGAGGAAGAAAAAAAGAAATCTTTCGCACAATTGTGGTAGCTCGGAGACACCCGCAAATAAACATCGCTTAAAATCTTCTTACGGAATTAATATTGCTTTTTATCAAATTACACAACCATTCTACACTTTCTTCAAGCCTGCGACTCTCGCATTAACACAAACTAACATTTTGAACAGAATCGTCTAAAGAAAGCCACACCCCGCCATGGACTCAACAATCGTCAAGAGGCGCGCACACCGCAACGCAGCCTTCGAACACCCACACTTCAGGTCCCTCTGGGAGCCAGACACCGCCTTGAGGGGCGGCAACGCAATCAAATACTCTCTCTAGCCCACCACGAGATCCAGAGGCGCATCCACCGCGCGAGGCTGTGCCACTTCTGCACGAAACGAGCTGACGCACCGCGTGTCGGTGGCGGCCCGGCGCCTCAAGACCAGGGGCCTCCTCCTCCACGACGACCGGGGTTTCATGGAACTGTTCTGGCAGGACGGGGACGGCGCGGTGGTCGCGGGCGAGACCATTGTGGTGGTGGCCGGCAGCAACGATGGCAAGCAAAAAAAGCTCGCGGTGGCCGACCACATCGACCACGCTGGCGCTGGCAGAAGAAGCGCAAGGCTGAGCGCGGGTGGGGCCTCGAGTGGATGATCGACTTCTGTCACGAGCTTTGGGGCGCTGGACCGCTCCCGTTGACGCCGCAGCGTGTCGCGCCGGGGCTTTCGTGGGAGCTGTTCGAGGATGAGGAGGCCACGCCGTGGCAGACATGCTTATAGGTTTTGGCCCATGGTGGGTACGTGCTCGAACACACGACGAACAAGGACAGCCTGAGAAGCTTTGTACAAATGCACGAGAGGTACCTTGACTTCAGCCACGAGAATTGCCAATGCGTTGATACCATGCTGATTAGGACTCAACCCTCGAGATTCGAGTCTGTACTCATAGAGAGGGTGATTGCTCTCATCGACCCCAGACTCCCAGAGTGCTGGACGCCATTCCGCTGCCTTCTGAGGATATCTGGCGTAACAGGGAGAAATGTCTGGCTTACTTCGAAGAACGGCTGAGCGGCGTTCGCAATGCCAGTGACTCCTCGCCTGACTACTCTTACTCTATAGGGGAGGTTCGCGTTAGCAAAAACATAGTCCCTTGGCCTCTTCCCCCGGGCTGGCAGCGCCGCTGGGTGCATCAGGGAAATGTATGGTTCCACGACTGTCACGGGCGTATTTAGGCCCAGGAATTACCCACCCGCGGGTATCTATAGATACCCGCGCATAGACTTCGGGTTCTTAAACCCGAATATATACTAAATTACCCAGAATTAGGTAATTACCCGAAACCCGGTTTTACCCGGATAAAAATAAAATTCTTTAAATTACTTACCTAATTATCTAATTATTTTATTATTACTAATAATATAACTAAATAGAATTTTATCTTACTTATTATTTTACTCCCTTAATTTTCTTTTCCTTAAATAAATACCTTAGCGTTTTATTTTATTCCGCTTCTTTTAAGCTTTATAGCGCCTTTTTCTTTCCTTATTAACTTATTTATTCTTTTTTTTTAATATAAAATCTAATTTAGCTATAATAATAATATCTTTAACCTTACCTATAAAGTTAAATTATATATATTTAAAATCTTCCTAGCCCCTTATAATATAATCTAGCCTTTTAATATAATAAATTTTATAAAACTTATCTTTATTCTATTATTATATTTTAGTTATTTCTTTATTATTAGTATATAATATAAAAGATATCTTAATATTATTTAGGGATAAATTATATTAATTATCTTTAAAAAGATTATTAATAAAGCTTTAGGTTTTTTTAAGAATAATTATAAAAGGAAAGGTATTAAAGATATTAGTAGCTATATTAGCAAGATAAAGATATTTCTACTTATTCTTTCGCTATTATTAATTAGCTAAATTACCCTTATTTTTCCCTATCTTACTTTTAATTTTATTTTTAAATAAAGGTTTTAAAACTTACTTTTAATAAGAAATTCTTTAATCTCCTTTTATATTTACTTTTTATATATTTACTAAATAGTTTATTGCTTTTAAAGGCTATTTAATAAGCGCTTAATAAAACTATTTAAATTCTTTTATAATTATTAATTTAAAGGCTTGGTAAAATCTTTTAAGCGATATTAAAAGTATATATTAATAAATTTCTGCTTAAAACGTATTTTAATTTAATTTAGCCTTTTAAAAATATTAAAAAATTAAAAATAATACTATCTCTTATTAATATTACCTATTAAAAATAAGGATAAGAAAATAGCTATACCGAATAAATCGTTATTTATAAATCTAGGTATATATTTATTAAGCTTTAAATAGGCAATAGTTAAAGTAAAAAGAAATTGCTTTATTAATATATCTCTTTATTTAAATTTTAATAAATAAATTTGCTTATAATCCGAAAGCTATTTCTATATTAAAGCTAAATAAGGAAAAATAGTATTAAGTATATATTCCGTCTTATTTCTAAAGATATTAATAAGATATAAGATAAGGAAGATATATTTAGTAAAACTTTAAAAAAGATTTTAATCTTAATTAGAAAATTAATAATATTTAAAATATTTCTTATTATTCTTATCTTTTTTATATTTAAAAAAGTTATTAATAAAGGCTAAGATTATCGCTTTTAGCTTTCTAGCTTATAGTATAACGCTAATTATAAAGCTTTATTATATATATATATCTAAAGTTAACCTAAATACTTTAGAATTATTACTTATAAACCTTTTAATTTTTTAAAAGTAATATTACCTTTAAGTATTAATATTAATATAAATTATAAGCTAATAGATTTATTAGATATTAATCGAAATAAAATAAAAAGTAAGATAATTAAATATTAACCCGGTAAAAAGCCTATTTAGCATCTTCTTTATTATCTTTTAAAATATTTAAAATAAGTAGCTTTAAATCCTTTAACTAATATTTTTTAATTTTAGCTATTATTTTAACTTAAGAAATATATACTTCTTTATAAAATATACCTTTAATAAGCTAAAATATATAGCTAATATAAGAAAGCTATAAAATTAGTTAAATTTAATAATTAAAGAATAAAGTATTATTAATTCTTTATATTATATTATAAGTAAAAAAGTTTTTAGCATTATTAGCTATAATTATTAATACTTTCTTTTAAAAACCGAGCTAAATAATAATTATCGCTATAAAGTTTACTATTTTTAATTTAACTAATAAATTGTTATACTTTTAAATATTAATTAATAAATAGTATAAATTTTAATTCTTATTTATAAATATAGCTATAATACCTTATAAAGCCTACTTTAATAATTTATAAAACTATTTATTAATAATAAATAATATTTTAATATTAGATTTATAAAAAGTAAGCTAGTTTTTATTAAACTTTATAGCTATAATATATAAGGCTAAATATAGTATTTTAAGGTTAAGCGGGGCTAAATAAAATAAATTATTAAGTTAATATTAATATTAAAATATAGAATCTTTAATTCGATTTATCCCTTTACCTATATTAATAAGAAAAGTTATAATATATTCTCTTTAGGTATCTTTATTATAGGTAATAGTAGGAAATAATTATATTTAAAGATATTAGTATATAAACTTAAAGTAAGATAAAAAATAAGATAATTTAAATATATTAATATATTATATTTATTTTTCTAAATAAAATCTAATTTACTATTTATATTTCTTAATTAATCTATTTATAACTCTTATATTTCGTTATTATTAAATAAAGGTAATAATATATACTTTTTAAAATATAGATATTTACTAAAAAATAATATACTGTAATTATAAAAGAATAAATACTTTAAATAATCTTTATACCGCTTATAAATAATAATAGATATACCACCTTTTATTAAAATATTCTAATTAAAAATATTTTATATTTTAAATAATCTTCTTTATTATTTATAAAGGTATTTTTAAGCTAATTATTATTAATTAGTTAATAATTATAATTTATTATATTATTAGTTATCTAGCTATAGCTAAGAAAAAAACTACTTAAAAAATAATTTCTTTATATCGGTAATATATTAAAAGATAAACTTTATCTTCTTAATTATTTTAAATATATAAAAAGGGACCTTACTATTTTTATAATCTATACTTATTAATATATAATTAATAAAAAAAGAGCTAAATAGATTATTACTATTATTAAATTATTAAAAGGAATTAAAGTTTTAAAAGGGGTTAAAGTTTTAAAAGGGGTTAAAGTTTTAAAAGGGGTTAAAGTCTTAATTACTAATAAATTAAAAGTTATTTAAGCAATATTAATTATTATTAAACTTATTATTAAAAGTATACTAAAACTTTATTTAAAAATATCTCTCCCTAAGAAATTTAATAAGTATTTTAAAATATAATAAAAAGCTAATAAAGAATAATAAAATAAAGTAACAGTAGGTTTAATAATAAAAGGGAAAGAAAATAAAATAAGAAGTAGGATAGCCCTTATAATATATAAAGAACTTTTAAGCTATACTATTTTAAGTTAAATTCTAAATAATATAGGCTAAACCTAAAGGATATTTATATATATAAATAGCTATTACCCCTTTTTAAAATATATCTGCTTTTTACTTTACTTATAATATTCTTATAAATTATTATAATATCTTTTACTTTATTTAATAAGATATTAAAAAGTAATTATAATAGCTATAATTACCCCCCTTTAATTAATTCCTCTTTTTCTATTATAAAATTCCTTTTATAAAATAAAATTACTTAATCTTTACCTAATAAAAATAATATTTCTAGCCTAAAACTATTACCTTATAAAGAGGTTTCTAAAGTAGCCTTATTATAATAAACTATATAAAAATATCTAAAAAAGCAGCTAATAAATATTAAGTAAAAGGCTATATAAAAAGCATTTAAGGGTAATAAAAAAATTAAAAAAAGAAAGGTATAGCCTTAAGCTATATTTAAAATAAAAATAGGCCGGAAAGCTAAATATAGATATAAATACTAATTAAAGTAAAATAAAAAGTAAAATAAATATTAATAATTAACTTAAATTAAGTATTAAAAAAAATTAAATATCTTTAACGTATAATAGATCTAATTTTACTATTTATAATATTTAGTTAGCTTATCCGAAAGATTATTAAGAAAAATAATAAAAAATAGTTTTTCCGGTAGTAAAAAATAGCTTTTAAAGTATTTTAAAAAGCTATAAAGTAATATCTTATTAAAATATTTATAAATAAATATCTATACCTAATTATATTACCTTTTTACTTATATAAGCTTAACTTCTATTTATTATACCACTTATATAAAATAAGTAATAATAACTAGCTAGAATATTAAGCTTTTAAGATATATATATAAAAAGTTAAATATTTCTTTTTTTAATAAAGCCTAATTTAATATAATATAATTATATTTAATATATTTATCTTACTCCTTATTTTACTTTTCTGCTATAATAATTTAAATAGTAATTTAATAATTTAAATATATATTCTTCCTTTATTTAAAATCTTTATCGCTATTTACTATATTATCTATAGCTATTAAGGATATAATTACTATTTCCTTTAACAATATATTATAACTAATAAATACTAGATCGCTACCTATATAGGCTTAACAATAGAAATTTATCTTTTTATATATATAATTTCTAAATATAACCTAAAAACCTATCTTATATTTTAAAATTTATAATATATTAGATAAAAAAAGGATAATACTCCGGAAAAGTAATTTATTTTTTATTATCCGAATATAATAATCTTAATTTATAGCTAAATATAAAAGGAATACAGATTATTTAATATATTTAACTATTTTTAAAATAAAATAATTTTATAGGTAAAGTTATTATATTTATCTAGCTATAAAAGCTATAGTACTATATAATTTATATTTAATATAAGTAATTTAACTATATCTAATACTAAAGGTTAAAAATAAACTAAGGGAAAATAATTAAAATTTTAAAGAATTTACCCTATAGCCTTATTAAGATATTTAATTTAAAAATACTTTTAAGCCTTCTTTAATAAACCTTTCTTTTAAGGCTTTTTAAATCTTAATAACCATTTACCAGCTATATATAGCAAATCGTATAATAAAACTATCTCTAATAAAATAAAAAACTCCTATTTATAAAAATAATTTATAACCTAAAAGTATTATAATGCTATAAGTAAGAATTCGTTTATATTTTATATATATTAATTATTAATTTATATATTGCAAAGATTAGCATAAAACAGCCTTTTAAACTTCCTATAATATTTTTAAACCCTTTTATTATATAGTTTATTAGCCTTATAAAATAAGTTTACTAATAAAAAAACCTTAATTTATTTAAGCTATTACTTAGTAAATTTATTATAAAACTAGATATAGGCTAAAATAGCGGTAGAATATTTATTAAACTTATAAAGCTTAATATATAGCTTTTAAAGGGTTTTTTATTAATATCCTCTAAAAGCGTAAACCTATTCCTCTTTATATCCCTATAATAAAATAAGTTAAAAATTAAATAAGATATAAAATAAAATAAACCTTATTAAAAAGGGTTTTAATATAAGTAAACCTTTTTAAGATATAATATAAGAATTTAAGTTTATTAAGGTATACTTATTTCTTATAAACATTTTTTAGCTAAGCTATAAGATTTTTAATTTTAGGCTTAAGTTTTATTTAAAGCTTTTCTAAATAAAACTAAAATCCTATTATAATATAACTTAAGCTATCTATAAAATTAATAAGATATTTTATAACTATCTTCCGCTAATCTGCTATATTAATGCTAATATAAAATAGATTATAAGTCTTTTTAATAAATATATTTATCTAAAATATATCTATTAAAAGTTCTTTATTTATAATAGCTTTCTTATTATCCTATATTTTATTATTATTTATTTTAATCTTACTTTTATATTTAAAATCTTTTACTTAAAGCCTTAAATAACTATTAATATCCTTAAAATATATACCCTTTTTTCGGCTATAGATATAATTAGCTTAGCTTAATAAAGTAAAATAAAAAGTAAAATAAATATATTAAAAATTATTTACTTCCCTTTTAATTTCCTTTTTTTATTAATACTTTTTTATATTATTTATATTAATATATTCGAGTTTTATTTTAAGATCTTATTTTTTATAATTAATATTATACCTAAGATTATCCTAAGTATATTTAAATTTAGCTTAATTATAATTTATCTTAATAAGCTATTAGCGTTTTTTAACTATATAAATATTTTCGAAATACTCTTTCTTAGCCTTTTACTTTTTAAGCGTTATTTTACTATATATATAATATTTAAATATAAGGATAAAAGAAAAGTTTTAATAGCTATAGGTTATAATTAAAAGGTAAATTAAAATGCTAAGTTTATAGCTATAATAGTTAATATTAGCTATTACTTTATATTAATTAAATCGGGTTAATATATTTTTAACGTATAGCTATCCCGCTAATATTTATATCTACTAACCTATTAATAAACCTATTTAACTATATATTGCTATAATAGTTATTTAATATTTAAATATTTTACTTCTTATCTTATCTTATATTTAAGAATAGTATAAATTAATCGATACCCTTTAATTAATTACTATAGCAGTAAAATTAAACCTAATAGTAAATATTTTAAAATTAAAAATAAAAATATACGCCTCTTTTAAATTAACGGCAGATTATTAAAAAAAAGTATTATATAAAAAGCTTTATATAAATAAGTTTAAAATAACGGTATTAGTATTAAAAGATCTTATAAATATAAGCCTAAAAGTAAGCTATATATCCTTTACTTTTTTAAAATTATTAGTTTAATTTATATAAGCAGTTATATTATAAGAAATTTAATATTATTAGAAATCCTATAAACTTTTACTTTTTAAAGTACTTTTCTAAAAACTTTACCGTAAAATTATATAAAACCTTTTCTCTTTTAATATCCGCTTTTAAAAATTTACCCTTATTACCTTTTAAAAGATTATAAAAAATTATCTTATTTATCATTTAAATAATAATATTTTATTTTATTCTTTATCTTACTTTTTATATTACTAATTATTTTAGCTGCTAATATTACTATAATTTATATAAAATATATTATTATTATATTAAAGGATTTAAAGCTTATTAAGTAGCTTATTTCTATTATAAAAGGTTATTATAAAGGTATAATTTAAAAGTTAGGAATTTTTAGATAAGAATAGGTATTATAACGCCCGGTTATAATTTAAAACTTTAAAAATTTTTTAAGCGGTATTATAAGTATTAGAAAAAAGAAGTTTAAGAGTTTATAATTAGAAACTTTATAGCCGGAGACTTTATAGCTAAAGATTTTATAGCCTATAGGTTTTATATAGCTAGTAAATTATAAAGCCTTTAAGTTACCTATAGATTCTAATTTAAATCTTAGTTTATATTAAAAGAATTAAGGCTTAGTAGTATAAGGCAGAATAATACTAACTAAATTAAGATTAAAATTTATATAGGAATAAAAGATTATTAAGATTATATAGTAATTAGAAATACCTAGTTATAGGTAATTACCTATCGGGTATCCGATCCGAATGTTCGGGTTGGGTACCTAATGGGTAATTACCCACAACTGGGTATTTCCTGGGCCTAGGCGTATTGTGAGGCCGGGAGGGCTGGTGGCAGGTAATTACCGCGAACGTGCCTCATGCCGTCAAAAGGACCTCGGATTAAAGAGGGAGAAGACCTGATCGATCTGTCTTCGAATTGAATGAATCTTGAAGTAATAAGGAAAGTTGAGTCTCTTTTGTCCAAGACTCAAGTTGCTTGGCGAAATTCCAGTTGATTGTAAAATCAATACAAAAATGTCCGCCGTCATCCTAAAGTCCCATAATCAGAATAAGTAACTATGTTAATTGTGCGCAGCCAACTCCTATGGTAAGTGAACGTGTCCATTTCCTCATGTAGTGTATTTGTGTCTTTCGTTAGCACATTCACCTCGTCTTGTCTATTCAGTTCCTTGCAGTCAACGACACTGTATCAAGATACTTGCAGCCTCTCTTTTTACCGTCTCACTCACACAGGGCAGGAGTGTCCAGGACTGACAAGCCGCTTCAGTATCAAGAAGAAAACCTTACAACCTAAGAGACAGCCCTCCTTGGGGCTCCAAAGACCTCAGGGGCCGCGCAAGCTCCATGGCTAGCCCTGGGCAAAGCCACATGCATGCATGCATGCATATATGCCTTACTACAGAGTACCCATGAGGCGCAAGGCAAGAAATCAAGGCCCGCATATGATTTGTCGAGAGGACCAAGGATCACATGTCCTCGACGCCGTCAAGTCGCACGACGCAAAATTACAATTTGAGCTTCTGCGGTCATACAGCAGAGAAGCCTGGAACGCATTGTGCGGCGGTGGCCCACATACAGAGTTTACTTTTATCTAGATCAACTAGCTGTGTGGCTCGGCTGACCTCGGCCCCCCCCTTCCTTTCTACGCCTCAGCAAAAGCAATCGCTGAGACAACGAGCTCTCCCGTCCCATCTACAACTAGCCCGCTCACCGCAGGGCTCTGAGCGAGCATTGGAACTCGCGGGCTCGGTCAACGGGGAGCGAGTACAACATGACAGCAAGATATCAAGTCCAGGACCAGGACATGCGACACTGAGTGGCGATCCCACGAGCCGCATTGTTGTTGGCCAACAGTGCTCACGCACACTTGGCCCCAATATCCGATCCGCCCTACCCCTCTAACGATACCTCGGGACGCACCTCTCCCGCCATCCCGAAGCCAGCCAAGGTACGTGGGAAGCACGACGCCCTTGGGGGAGGAGATTGGGGGGAAGGAGCCGTGGCGGATTAGGCAAGGCACAAGGGGCAATGGTACCCGGTGATCTAGCGGGCAGGAGAGGGGGAGGGGTGTTGGTTAGGAGCTTCAGGATATGTGATCGATTCCATCGGTCTCGCATATGTGCCCACCTGGGCACGCGAGAAGCAAGCACTGATATGCGTGCCAGCAGCCAGCCAGCCAGTCACTCGTTC
The DNA here is from genome assembly GCA_023242295.1 of Diaporthe ilicicola. NCBI lineage: Eukaryota > Fungi > Ascomycota > Sordariomycetes > Diaporthales > Diaporthaceae > Diaporthe > Diaporthe ilicicola. The sequence continues at coordinate 53,278 of JALPVH010000004.1, read as the reverse complement.
GCTCACTCGAGCACACAGGTCCAGCCGAGGGCAATCGAAATCGACTGCCCGATCTCGCCCCTGCACAGCTTGACATCGCACAGCATCGCTGACCGGTTGGCCCGCGTGCAGCAAGCAGTAAGGCCGCGAGGGGCGGGAGCGCATATGCTGGGGGTTGGGTGTGTGTGCAGCACAAAAGCTTAGGACGCCTTGCAGGCTGTGGCTCGCTGTGCTCTGTGTGGTTCCGCCGCCCCGATGTCTCTCGATGTCTCACGCTCTGCCGCTGATCGTCCGGTACTGTTGAGTTGAGAAGTGAGCAGCCAATAAGTCAGTTGGGGTGGGTGGTGGGTGCCGTAAGCCATGGATCGCAAAACGATCTGTATAGAAGTCGGGCAGTAACCGGCAGCCCTAAGAAGCGATGCGATGGTACCGTACCCTGACAGCAATAGAGCACACCCCACACACACTTGGGCTAAGTGTGTGCTAGACCTTGGGACTAGACATGCCAGTTGCTGGAAACATAGCAGCAGCTCGTCACCAAGCTGAGCAAGAGATTCAGACCGAGCATCGGACGTGGAAAGGGCACACTGGACCCGAAAGTGATTCCGTCACCGTGCCTAGTAGAGCAGCAGCGGGGCCAACTGCGTACAACCACACTTTCCACCACGTCGAGCAGTTCGTTGGTGAATGGGCAATAGAATGGATGAATTGGCCGGGCGATCCGGCCGTCGCATTGCATCGCATCGAAAGGGCCAAATGGGTGGGAACGCCAGCCGCCACGCGCTAGGCCTGGGCCTAGGTCTCCAATGGCGGCCAGTGTCGGTGCCAATTGCGTTGCCAATTGCCCAAGGGCCATGACGTATCGTGCCCGAGCTCGAGCTCGAGCTCGTGCCGTTCTCCCCCACCAGGGCTGGGCTGGGCTGGGACAAGCCAGGCCCCCTCGACCGTTCAGCCGTTGCGAACCACGGCCGCCTGCAGGACTGGGACTGGACCGGACTGCAGGAAAAAAGACTAGCTCTGGTACCTCGGGAGGTTTCTTCAGAAAGGACCCCTGGGCAAAAAAGGCGCCAAGAATGTGTGGGGAAGGTCCAAGGTCGCTCTGGAGTGGTGGACAGAGAGGATAGACTATGCATGTATATGCACGTCGTCCTGTGCGTACTAGTAGATATCAATCAATTAGGTGGTGGGTGGGTGGTGGGTGGGATGGGGGGACAATGCCTACATAGTAGGCACTAGATACATACGCTCATGCATACATACACGTACTGTGCTTGTGTGCTTACATCCATCCATCCATACACATGTGGGACGGACGGATGAGTGGGTGGTGTGTACCCTCAGAGGTCCCGTCCTGAATGTCGTGGCTGCTTCGCTTTGGTTCGCCGCAAGGGAAAGACTACCCGCCCCAGGGCCTGACCGAAAACAGAGTGTTTGCCCCGTGGTGCACCATTGTTGTTCGTGATGACTGCATAGTGGCCAGATAAACTCTGGTGTGCTGCATGGCGGCGATCTTGGAAGCCGTCACAGAAGCACTAGAAATGTGCCCGCCGCCCAGCCGCCATCCATGGATGTGAGGCGAGGCGATACGAAATGCGCGAGCGCCCATCTATTGCTCCTTTCCATCGCCAAACCGTTGATCACCTCGTGCTTTATTTCCAAGTGCCGTCATTCCCCGGTGGTGGCGGCAGGTGGCGCGACAAGGTAAGTTTGGGGGATCGTCGTGTTGGCTCCATGGGAAAGGGTTTTTGTGACTGTTTTTTTGCCGTCCAAGGTGCTTTTCCGTTCTGTTGCCATTTCTCCGATGTCTCTTGTTGATCGACATCAATGATTGCACCGACGAGCTGGTTCCGGGGCTCGAGAAACCGCCGACAGGACACCGTCACTGGCCGTGGAGGTATCCAGACGTGCCAGACTACCTGTAGACGGTAATAACGAGCGAATCAACGCAGATTGTCCGCCACTGCCGTCGGGTAAAAGAATTTCAGCACACTCTGCGCTGGCTGGCTGGTCGTCATTATTAATAAACCACTCGTCTGGAAAAGGTGGTGATTTGCACTCGTCGATCAAGTCTTGATGAACGTGTGGGACGTGTTGGCCACCGAGTGCCACCGTAGCGTGCCCTTCGCCCAAACACAGCACTCGCCGGCGCTGGCACCAATGCAAGGACGGCGTGATTTGCCCTCCACCCTCCCAACAGAGTCTCACAAGACCATGACCGGGGGCCGGACACACAAGAAATAATTAAGGGTCCGCTTAAGCCCGCCCTTAAACCCCGACTTGTTGCGTAGACAGTTGAGAGCCATTCCCCTCTATTCTGCTGACGCAAACAAGAATGGCCAACCAGAAAATGCAACTCATCGGAGGTGCAGTCCCAAACCGCCGCTGCCAGATGTGCACTTCCGATGCATTAGGTTCTGTCGTTATTTGGTGCTGCCCACTGGATGCCCACTGCGCCAACCAGTCACGCCTCTCCAGAGCCGCAGTCAAACCGGTCGCGAGCGCTGCAGCTTTGGCCTGGCGGTTTTCTTCACCCCGGCCTGCCCCAGGCCAGGCAAGCGCGTACTGTGCTCGATCGCGAGGTGGCTCGCCTCGCAGGGCCGCCAAGTGACACACAGTCGAAATGACGGGCCCCATCCTCGCCTGACAGCCCGCATGCACCATCGTTTCGCCACTGCTGCAACGCCCACTTTGCTGCAGCACGAGCAAGATGCACCTAGCTGTATGTTGCACTGTAAGCTGGGAGCTGCTGCGAGCTGCTGTGAGCTTCCCCCGACAGCTCCACCACACCTGGTCGTCCCCATCGTCATTCTTGCTGCTTGCCCGTGGGCCAGGCCACACCCCCGCCACAGCGCACATGAGGGCGGCAACCAAACAAAAGACAACATGAGATGTGAAACCTCGTAGCTGTGCCCTTTCATCATTATTCACAGTGCGGGCGTGACGCCATGGCCACCGCGCCCAGATCCGGCTTTCCGTCGCCCCGAGGTCACCCGTCACCCCACGACCGTGCCGGCGGCGACGCGGGTCTAAGCTGCAATAGCGGATACTGTAGCGGCAGCAAAAGCAGGCAGGGCCAAGACCATAGGGCCTGAAGCCCTGTCAGTCCAGCCCCGACCCCAGGGCGCCGGGCTTTCGTCGGGAAACCCAGGTCAGTCCCACAGCGGGCCTCTCTTCATCCGCTTTTGCCACAGTCTGCCAGGGAACCCCAGAGGTGCTATTCACCGGCTGCGACTGGCCAGCTCCAGGGCACAATGAAGCTATTTCTGTTTCGTCGAGGCCCTCAGGGATATGAGCTGTCATATTCCCTCTGTCAACTGCAGGGACGGGCAGACCTCCCCTCCTCGAACAGCTCCTCGCAGCCTCGACGATCATGCTCGCCCAGGACCCTTGCAACCCCATACTGTACGGAAAGCCAGGAACGAGAACGAGAAAGGCCTGGCCCCCCATCCCTCCCTCCCCCGAGTGCAGGAAGGCATGTCACTTTCCTCTTCTGACCGCGGCAGCAGCAGTAGCCTGGCCCCGCGTGGCTGCGGCTCTGCGCATGATAGAAAGTCATCCCATCACTTTCCCCCTTCCGCCCAAGATCACCGGGGCTCGGTGCAGCTCCGACGCGGGAGGCTCCTGGCCGGTGTCTGTGCTGGTTGGCAGGCCGGGTCGCCGGGTTTTGGTAAATCACCTGATGCGTGAAGTGCTCGCCCAGCCTCTCAAGCCGCTTCGCCCATCTGCCCGTGCGCTCGAAGAGGAAAGCCGGCGACGGGGACCGAACTCGGCCCTACGTGCCCATGAGAGAGGGCCGGCAGCACGCTTGGTTCTTGCCCCTCGAACGTCTCCCGCACGCTGCGCAGAAGTATCTAGAGAACCCCTGCGTGGGCAAAGAAAAAGGGCCGGTGCGAGGCTTGCCATGCCTGCCACGTTGGAGAACCAAGATGGCGATGCCTCCGTACCGCCGAAGCTACGGGAATAGTGGTGGGTATATTAGATCTCCATCGCCATCGGATGAGGTCAACGACACCATCCCGAATCTCAACCCAGCGCTGCTGCTGCTTGCGCGGTCGGTATTTGGGCTGCCCAGTGCCTGAAGCTCCCTCCCAGTCGACCTCGGGACCGACCGAGGCGCCGAGAGCCGGCAGTCAAAGGGCCGTTTGCCAAGAGCGAGGCAGGTAATTCCCTGGTTTCCAACGGAGTCCATTTCCCTTGATGGAGCCGTGCCCTAGCATCCGGCACTGGCGCAGTAGTTAGTAAAGTTGCGACGCATCAGCACTAGCCGCGCAGGAAGGCAGCGGATGATGTCCGATGGACACACCACTTGCGCGTAACGAGGAGGCCCTGCCCCCGTTTGAGCATGGTTCGTCAATTCGTTTAGCATCGGTCCCCACATCCCGCACCCTTGGACGGAAGGGCCTGGGGCCCGTGGCCACCTTTTTCTGGGGTAACGGTACTATGGGCAGGGCCCCCGGTGCCGAGAAACACGCCGTTAGGTCGCCCACACACACACAGACACACCCACCTGTTCAGTGCACTCCAGCGGTAGTCAAATTAAAGGGCAGAAGGCTGTCCACCTCCATATTGAGCTGGTGAGCCAATGAAGCCTGGGCAATTCTAAATGACGTCGTTGGTAATCACTGACAAACGAAATTGCCGTGTTTGAGAGTTCTTATTTCCTCAAAAGCTTCTTCCCTGCGCCGGTGGCGAAGTTTGGGGCCAGACCTGTCTGGAAGAGGCATGCTCCTCGAAGGTTACTCGACCGACAGGGCCGTCGACGTGTCCTGATCAGGAAGCTTAGCACGGAGTAAGCCTTGGAGAAAACCTTCATTCCACGTCAGCGCAGCAAATGTTCTGCACGTGAAAAGACACGATAGAGAGGAAAAGCCGAGCAGAGTTCGATGAGCGTTGACGTTCACGAAGTCGTACCGCAGCTGACCTGTCAGGCCTGTGCGGTGTGGTGATCTTCGCTGTTGGGTATCTCGATCCCAGATCCCAGAAAGAGCATTGTGGAGGGAGGGTCCAAGGTCGACACAGACCAAGACGAGACCAGAGCTTTGCGCGGCTGCCCGATGTGCCTCCCAGGATGAGCATCGAGGCCTCGGGAGGGTTACAATTCAGGCGATGCTCGACCCAATTTGAGCGACGACCCGCGCAGAAATAAACGGTGCTGAAGCTCAACCTTTTGTGATCGGATGTTACCAACCTCTATCACTAATAACACATATGCCTCCCGAATAAGCCTCGCATTGGAGTAATCTTCCCCTTTTGTGGCATATGTTAGGTGTCGCCAATTGGAGAAATCAATCCCGTAGGACCATTCAGCTCTGGGTGTCGCAATCACTACCCTCTTCGGAGATGAACGCGGGTAGGTAGGGGGCCCCGAAACTTTTCCATAATCTGTGAAAGTCTGGGGAAGACAGGGGCACAGGGGTTTCCTCACGTGCTCTGGGGATGGTGGAGGTGCCACAGGGATTCTCCCATCTCCAAAAGGACCACATGACGCTCCTTGGCTCGGGTTGGAGACAAGAGAAGGGAAAGGGGGCCCATTCCCAAGAGCGCTGCTCATTGGGGTCTATCCGCGACGCAATGACGATTGGGGTCGTTGCCATCGAGGCTTGGGCTACACACTCGCAGACGCAAGAGCGGCCGCCGACTCCGAAAGGAGTAGCATTGTGTGACTGGCTGCATCTGCCATCACCGATATCAAGATTCGGAGTATGTTCGGCCATGCAGAATGCAAGTTGTTGAGCGATGTGATTCGACAATGCTCTCCAGGTGAGAGTGGATTCTTCAACATGATATATCACGGCAAGACCACGGCCGCATGCACCTAGAAGGCCGTGGCGATCCCATGGGTTAGCTGCTGGACTGCTACCTGCGCACGCTGGGCTCATCTGCAGACCGCAGAGCACCCGGAACCTAGACCATACCCCAAAGTAAATTGTAAGATCCCGAGTGTGACAACAGTAAACCGTGTTGAACGGAAAACATGATTGTGCTGCCAATGTTTGCTTCTTCTTCAACCGAGAAACGGAAAATTGATTGCGAGAAGGAAATCGTCGGCGCTGTCGTGAATCTGTGGCTTGATGGCTTCTACCACGTGAAGAATTGCCCGAGTCTCGCGGGCCACGGCTGTCGTGCCATCCGCGGTGTCTGACGGAGGCATCGAACAATGTCGTATGCTGCTGACGAGGTGTCGGAAATATCGAGAAACATGTCATGAAGAAGCCAAGCAAACCTCGACGATCAGGTGTGGGCCAGAACAAGAGAGACGACAGGGGACTGCAGAGGTGGCTCGACCTTCCTCACGGGAATAGACAAACATCGGCGAATAGTGAGGTGGTGGCGTCGAGCTCTGGCGGACGCCGCTGAGGTGGCTTGCAGACACTTGTGAGACGACTGTGCCGTCCAGGCCGGGCTAACACATGCCTCAGATGTGCGCACCTGACCTTCATCCCGTCTTGGTGGCATGAATTGGAAGTCGGTCTGTGGCCCTCGCCGATCCCGTGTGCGACGGAAACGAGAGCGATCTGAGTTCGACGTCTAGATTTCTACGGCCAAGAAAGTCTACTTGGGCGTGTGCTCTTGAAGGGAACTGCGAAGCTTTTTTTTCGATTTGAACTCCCTGCAACCGGCCAAGTCAGAGTTGTCCTGGATAGATGTGCCAAGAGTTGCAGAACGACACCATGTTGCAGTGGAGATTATCGGACGACAGTAGGTACTGCAGACCGCATGTTTGCAGGTCAGGATCTAGCAGGCAGACAGGACGGAGCGAGTCTGTGTGTCGAAACCTTCGGCGCCCATCTCGCAGGTCTTGGCCCGAACCTCGAGAGACAGGCGCGGTAATAAGGCTCATTTGCAGGTGACTGGCTCGCTGACTGACAAACCCTGACGACCTGGTTCGCAACGCTGCAGGACCGGGCGGCTCTTGTCAGGGGCCTGCTTGCGCGCACGCTGGCATGCTCGGGGCATGTCTTCTTCTGGCAGCGTTCTTTTCATCAAAAATTCCCACGGGTCCATCATCTCATGTGCACGCTCAGCTTCTGACATTCAGCGAATGCGAGCGAGGCTGGCAGGTCCAGTCCTCCTCCACCAGCCCAGGGAGGCTGTCAACGGGGATCCGCGTAACGGGGCATGCCAACTCTGAAACTGATAGTGATGGACATTGCATTGCCGTCCACACATCGGAGATCTGGCGACTTTGGGAAGTACCCATGGTCGTTGAGGCTGTGCAAAAGCTGTTCCCAGGGGAGGTGCGTTAGCGGGATGTTGAATGAGACCGGCTGGACCTCTCTTTGCACGATCCTTCAGAAATCAGGTGTGTGCCGTGTGACCAGTGACCTTCGACTGACGAGGCGCGGCACGTTCGGAGGCACTGTGCAGGCTCCTGCTTCTCACTTCCCTGTGGGTGTGCAGGGGGACCCCCAACAGGCTCTGGAGTCCCTTTCCCAGGCATCAAGGTCTTGGAGGGGCATGGAGGGGTCGAGGTATTTTGGAAGCTCTGGCTTATCAGCACCCTGCCGACTTCAGATAGATGGAGGGGCATTTCCTGCCAGCTCCAGATTGGACGGCTGGCTCATTTGGCGGGGATCCGCTGAGCGCAAAATGTCGCATCCTTCGAGCCTCGGAATTTAGCCTGCTCAATTGCTCATAAAGTCGGTGTGTTTCCTTCACTCGGCCGCGCGTTGTTGCTTTTCCGCCGCCAGCTCCGAGACCTACTTCCAAATCAAACGCCCGGAAGCTTGTGCCTGGCGAAGTCCGCTCATCAGAGCCGCAGTACTCTGTTTTGCCCCTCCATCTGGGGAGCAAGCTACTCCAAAGCTGCCGAATTGCCCCTCCGGATGGCGGGGCAGAAGGGAGCACTGCTGGTGCAGATGCCCAGTTGAGCTTTCAACCTCGCCAGCGTCGGATAAGCGCCCGCTGTGGGTATCCGCATGCTACATGGACGAGCCCAGGATTTGGATTGGAAGACCAAGACCTGTCGAGTCTCAAGTCTGCTGATTAGAGGCCGCTATGAGCAATAGTAAACTGGGCCCGTGGCGATGATGTGGGCCCAAAAGATGGGAGCGGCCCGAAAATGACGGCCCAGCTTTGCCCATTCTCCTCTACGCAGAAAAGACACATCAAATTGAGAGATTTCCGTCAGACAAAATTGCATCATGTACTGCTTGCCCAGTGTGTCGGCCATCCAGGCTGGCGCGTTCACACGTATCACCTCCGGCGGTTGAGGCAGCATCCGACGAGGGTTGCTAAATACTGTACTCGATCTGTTCATAGTGGTGTGCATCGAGTGTTGCACATCAAAGCTCTGCGTCGCGAACCCCTAGCTTCGATCGCAGGTTTTCCGAGCTGATCTGCTGCTGGACTTCGGCAAAGCTTGTCGAGTGCTTTAAAACATTGACTTGCATCCCTTGTCCTCACCGATCTTGCTGCAGGAAGTGGCAACTTCATTGGGCGCCTTGAGAGAAGGGATGACAAGCCTAATTGTCGCAAGATTTTTGGACCTCTGTAGCGCTTACACGCAGCTGAAGCATTGCGAGTTTGTGGAGCGTGCATATCTGCTAAGCCGCTGGCATCCCAGTAAGATGGCGCATGGCAGCCTGCCCTGCCAACCAGCCGTCGTAGCAAAAAGGCGTGATTGATTGGTTTTGCTCTCTCGGCTCGCAGAACAGCTACCACGGCCTGCATTCACGCTTGGAGCTTCTCATCGTGGTTGTCTTGACAGTAATAAAAGTACCAAAGGTACCAAAGACCATCTTCCGTGTGTCGTCATACAGACGAGCGGCGTGAGCAATGTTGACCGCTCACGGTCAGGTGTTTTGGAATGCTTCGCTGTGAATAGAACCACCGGCGGCCACTTCATTTTCTGTCGACATTCGACGGGTTGGTCACAATCCCGAACATCAGAAACGTTTGCGACGTCATCGCACTCGAGCTGCGATTCGAATCAGATCATACAATCCCAGGCGCAGTCTGATAGCCTACTCAAATAAGTAAGGTGGTGCCCGCACAGCAGCGCGATTGTGCAAGGACCACGGTCTCTACTCTGCGCACCGTGTGCCTAGCCCAGCGTCACGCGTCTGATCTGTCCAACGGCGAAGTAGCCAATCCGGAAGATGCTTTGAAGCAGCTTACCTTCCGGATGTTACGCTTATTTATTGACGTTGGCGAATACAATTGTGGTTGCAGTGATGCTGGTGCTCAGAGCCACGAAGCAGCGCAAGGCGCAGAGCAAGGCCCGAAATCTGTTAAAGCGACCCCGGTTGAGAGCTGTAGACAAACTTAAGCCGCAAAGTCATCGCTTGGCTGAAGCTTTTTACCCAGCCTTGGTGACTGAGTCCTTCGCCAACAACCAGGCAAAAGACGGCTATCCCTCGGGCCCAGTGTCTTGGCAGGGTTGTCGCTAGCGAAGTTGAGCGTTGGGTGGGATGCAACGACGCGGATTAGCCATTTTCCTGCAGGTTATATCGCAAGGCCTCGCCTAGCCGAGCCGTCCAGCACACACTGTGCTCACGCTGCTCACAAACCATGACCTGCAGCCTGGCCTGCCTGGGAGGCGGCCTAGCGACTCAAGGGACCAAGGGACCATTAGACTTAGGCCATCTTATTAATCGTTTGCCGCACTAAATATCTCGACAGCAGCGAATGACTGCGCGGCTCGACGTTGGTCGTCACCCGGTCAAGAGCTAGACCATTCGTTGCTGTGCCTTAGTCGCATCGAATGGTAAGCGATTCTGTATCGTGGAGTGACATGGTCTCGAGAGGCTTTGAGGGATGCTGGTCGGGAGGCAGCAGAGCCGCTAGGGCGGCTTGGAACGAGCGTCATTCTTTAACGATCGGGTTGCCGGATGAGGCAATCAGCGAGCGACAACGGGTGAAATCCAGCTTCAGCCTCTCAGGCACCGGGCCGGGTAAAAGCTCGCTAGATCGGTACTTTGTCTAGACGGGCCCTTTTGTCTTGCATTTTCTCGAGCATGCCACATGGACTTTTGATGGCGACCCGTGCCGCGCGTGTGCTGTCTCCTGTGGCTCCAAAGCCTTCTGGGGCGGCTACTTGTTGGAAGAGGTGGCCAGGTAACATACTGAAGAAGCTGCGACGGTGCCATCGAGAAGATGTTGGGCGCTCTGGAGCCTCGCAGATCAGGCGTCGCTTACGAAAGATTTAGAAAGCTAGTAGCACATGAAGCTTGGGATGACAATATGTGTATGTCAAGGGTGGAGGGCATGCCACTGGTGGCAGAGACCCTGCCGCCGAGCACTGTGCGCCACGTTGGAGGCGGCACGATGTGCAGCAGCCAGTTGCAGCACAGCTAGGCTAAGACGAGACGGGCGCCGTGGTGAGCTGATCAATCACCATTGACCAGGTTGGTGTGTGCCGAGGGTCTCCGGTTCCCGCATGCACAGCGGACACCAAGGGATTCAGCGTGCGTCGAAAACAGTGTGATGGTGGCATCCTGTGGGCGTCATAGTTACGCGCAGCTCGAGCATTGGCCGGGAAGAACTGGTGAGTGATGGCCGAGTTGCGGGTCGAAAAGATGATTAGACTGGCGATATCGAAGAGTGAAGCAGAGAGAACCGCAGAGCTCATGCGGCATTCTGCTACTGCACTATGGATGTCCCAAAGGGGATGGAGGGGTGCAAGGGTGGGCGAATGGGAATGTGGCAGCCCGTGGCCGCTGTCGAGGATGCGACGATGCGTACGACACGTCTGCTCTGTGCGCACACCAACAACATGTATTGCGAGGTTGCCGTGATTCGGAAAGCAGCGATGGAGCAGCGGGCGACCACTACCCGGAGGTGTGTTTTAAACCCTCGCCTTTTGGCCAGGTCAAGTGCTGCAGCCAGCCTCACCGTCTGAGGGAAGCAAAAGGGTCTTTTGATAGTACCGGTAATAAGGTTGGGATTGATGTGCTGGGCCGCTGGTTGCGACCGGAATGGAGGGATCTTCCAGGCTCGCGAGGCCGGCCGCATGGGAGCGAAACTCTTGAGAGGCTTCTTGGGCGGCAACGTTGCAGACTAGGCAGACCCGTTAGGGCACGCACGGTATTTGCTCATTCGAGTACGCGAGTAAAATGAGTTCGCGAATTGTCGTCGCTCGTATCCGGGGTTTTGGCGGGCTCCTTCGCTCATGGACGGACTCGTGATGGCTTGTGTCCGATCCATTTGATGGCTGGTGGCCCATGTTGCTGCTGCTGGTTTGGTTCGGTTTTGGGTTGTGTCTGTGGGGCTGGCTGCAAGCAGAACAGGGCAGGCAGAGCACAAGAGCACGAGTGCGTGCAGTAATCCGTTGTTTGATCTCCTGCTCTAGCTTGTGTATGGTGGCAGGAGCGATAGACCAACGGGTAGGGTACCAAAGCGAGTTTCTTGGCAGCCAGATTCAGTAGCAGTTTTCTCCCGAATACACATACATCACTTTTTGCCCTACTGGCTTAAACCTACAATCATGGTGATGAGACTGGGACTGGATGCCATTAAAATGGCCATCGCCTCGAGAACCTCCCATTGTCGAATACCTTCTTAGCAACCAACTTTTGTTACTCCTTTAAGCTACCTCGCAATCAGACCTTACCATTCCGCCTCCGCCCGTTAAGGAAATCATAACACAGCCAAGAAACTCCCAACCGCCAGATTTCTATGGGCCCAAGTTCCTCGACCAAAAGCCTTCCTCCCAACCTTCGCAGCAAAGCACCGCCGAGCTATTCGGGCCTTTATAGCTTAAAAATCATTAAACAGAACTAAAAAAAAGTTCTGCTGGAAAAGTAAGCACTGCTAAGCTATTCGGGCCTTTATAGCTTAAAAATCTTTAAATAAAACTAAAAAACACCACTGGAAACAGTGGAAAGGTAAGCACTGCCGAGCTGTTTAGGCCTTTATAGCTTAAAAATCATTAGACAGGAATAAAGAGGCACCGCTATTGTTGGAAAAGAAAAAGAGCTTGCGCTTCAAAGCCCGCTCTAGAAATCTAGAGATAGCTTTACGTTAGGATTAATTAACTGGGCTCGGGGTCTCGCAACTCTCGCCCATCGTGGGAAAAGGCATCGTATAGGGTAGGGTGGCAGGAGCGATAGACCAACGGGTGGGGTACTAGAGCATATTTCTTGGCAACCAGATTCAGTAGCAGTTTTCTCCCGAATACACATCACTTTTTGCCCTGGTGGCTCAGACCTACAATCACTTGCCTGGCAAAAGCTGGGAAGGGTGCCTCGGGGATTTTACAGAGGGCCAGGGCACAGGCTATAGCTGGTTCATCTCTATTACCTCACAATCAATCACATTACCGATGAGTTGGCACACTTGCGATGAAGCAGACCGTCTTTCCCGTCCTGACTCCTGTTGCAATGCCGTCGGTCGAGGAAAGGAAGGGAGGAAGGAGCCTCCATGTCCAGTGCCCCACAGCCCTTGACCATGCCCATGTCCTGTTCTGGCCTGCTGACCTTCGAACTGTTATGTAAGCTCCCAGGCTTCAGCCGTGCCCAGGGAGAAGGCTCAGGGTAGATCCACCCGATGTACCTTGTATCCCGTATCGCGGGTCGTGAATGGAGTATCCATGTATCCATGTAGCTTGTATCTTCCCACATTAACCAACCAACCAACCGACCGACCAACCAACCACAGTCTTGTGCCTAGCGCTGAGGCCACTCCTGCCCTGCTCATGCCCTGCTCTTCTGTATATTGGCTTCCATGTGAGGTGAGCATGTCCTATACTGCGGTATTTACCGTGTGCATGTACATATGCTACTCTCGTGCTCTTGGCCTGCGGTTTATCCACTCCACATGACGGCCCGCCGGTTTGTTTGTCTGTCTGTTAGTCATTCAGTCAGCCTGTGTTCACGGCATGTATCATGACTGTCGCGAGACAGAGGAAACACTTGGACCACCGACTCAACTACAAGCCGCGACCCAGCCCATCTTTAATCGGGCTCCCATTCGCCCATGCTGAAGTCTTGTATGACTTGGTACTGCAAAGGCAAGTGCAGCGTGACTTGCAGGGACCAGGGTGCTAGACCGGCTTCTGGCACGAAGCACGTCCCAAAACTACCCCAAGGGTCAGGTTCTGTGGTACCTGAGCCCACACAGTGCCAATCCCCACGAGACGGGACACCCCTGGCGGTTGAACTGAGGGCCTGAGGACCTGGTGGAGCAAGAAGGCTGGCCGGGTCCTGCTGGTCTGCAGGCGGTACGTTGACGGTACGCGCTGCCTTCCCAATCCCTCCCCAAAGGCCAGGCTCAAGCACAAGTGCAGTCGCAGTCTCTCCCAAGGTTGCTTCTCTTGTTGTCTGTGCTTCTTCTTCACCAATTGCCCATTGCCCTCCTCTTCCTCCTCTCACTCCTCCAACACCTCACCTAACCTCTACTCTCCTCACCTCGCCCAATTGCTCGACTTGTTGCGTACAGTACTTGGTTGAGCTGTCTGTACGAGCTTCCGAGCAATTCCCTCAGTTGCTCCGCCGTCAGGATCGCAGGACATGAGATAGTCATCACGGACCGTTTCTCCTCCCAATCTACTCTCTTCTCCGCTCCTCCACGTCTTCTTCCCGCGTAGCCTCGCCGCCACCAGCTTGCGACTTGACTGTTTGTCCGTCCGTCTGTCTGTCTAGCTCCGTTGCGCCACTCGCTTGCCTCTCGTGAGCTTCTGATCCCGAGAATTACACCCACCCGATCGAATCAGGTTTCCAGCGCACTCCTCGCTCGCTCGACGCACACGCTCCGAGACCGCAAGCCACTCGTCCGGGTTGCCTTGCGCCAACTCTCCTTGCCGAACGAAGCCAAACCGCCAACACTTGCACTCGAACACTATGGGCAACGACGCTGGACCGAAGCTCGAGTCCTCTACCATGTCGACAGTCAACATGTCCAACTCTCCTCCCGCCGACCCAGATGTTACTGCTCCCCAGGGCGATGACACTGGTATGCCAAATGTCCATCCCCGTGCTGTGTTTCGCAATGCGATGATGCTCTCTCTGCTTCTCGACCCAGACCTTCCCCATAAACCCCAATGCATAAGTAGCCTTAACCGGTTGGCTAATTTGTGACTCCCTTGCAAGTAGAGGCCTCGACGATCACGGTCAACACCAAGACTCCGACGGCCAGTTTCCCTCCTCCAAAGACTGATAAGCCCCGACCTCATGGTTGTACTACCTGTGGCCGCGCCTTCGCTCGGCTGGAGCATCTAAAGAGACACGAGAGGTCCCACACCAAGGAGAAGCCATTCGAGTGTCCAGAGTGCAAACGCTGTTTCGCCAGGCGTGACTTGCTTCTCCGCCATCAGCAGAAGCTACACCAGTCCACAGCCCCCTCGGCCCGCCCTCGCAATCGCCGTGAAAGCGCAAGTGGTGGCACTATTGGCCAGAGCCGCGCTCGTAAAAACAGCGTCGCCGGCCCGGTCCAGAGTGCGCCTCCAAATCCGGCGTCCATGAGACCGAGGGCCAATACTATCAGTGTTGTTGATAGCGCTGCTATACAGATGATGGCCGGGGCTGCTAATGGACCCGTTGCCCGCATGCCGCCGTCTCACAGTCGTCACGACAGCCTGATCGGCCTGCCTTTCCACTACTCGCACAACCAGTTTCCGGGTATGTCTTCGGTCATGGGCCACCGGGGCGTGCAACATGGGCTTCCTAAGCTGGAAACGAACGGGCTGAGCTTCGATCAGGGCCTTCGCACTGCACCGCCCAATGCCATTTTCCGCAACGACTTCATGGAGAACCTGTTCGGTGCTCCGACCATTGACCCTCAGGCTCTCCATGTGGGCATGGAGTCCCCGCAGTCAATCGGCGTCGACCCGCTTTCACCCGGCTTTCACGGTCTCCCAGACTTGTCATCTCAAGCTCACTTTGGACTAGAGGACTTTTTTATTTCAGATTTCGGGAACCAGCTGACTTTCAACAACCTCAACGACAATGCGGTCGATGGCTCATCCTCCTCAGCCATCAGTACTGCCAGCCCCGGTGGCATGAGCGACGCCATGATTGATGGTTCCAACAATCCCGCTTCAACGGCACCAGGCACTTCCTCTGCATGGGCACCGGCCATGGTCTCCCCTCAGATGGGAAACCCCTACAACATCGACTTTCCGAGCCATGTTTTCCCTGACCTCATGACCGGGGCACCAGTCTCGCCGCATCCAATGCAGCACGGCATGTTGAGCGATGCTTACTTCACGCCACCGCCGTCGTCGATGAACTCGGGCTCGCCCTCAGTAATGTCGAATCTGAATGCTCAGAACATGAACCAAACGTTGAACTTTGGTCACGGCCCGGAGACGCCGACTTCGATCAATGGTAGTACTCATGGCACCTCACCCGTCTCGACAATAACTGATTCAACAAGAAACGCCATCCTAGGTGCCCTGTCCACAGCCTCGCTGGGCTCGACCCTCGTCAACCGCAGATCCTCGTTCTCGGTCAACCCCTCGCCTTCTTCCGCGCACGCCAAGGGTTCCCCGGACCCCGCCAACAACCTGCCCAGCACCCAGAGTCTGCAACGATACGTCGCCGCCTATCTGACCTATTTCCATCCTCATTTACCATTCCTCCACATCGCGACATTGTCCTTCGAGATCCCCGCCCGACCGGCGAAGAACGATTTGGGCAGTATTGGTGGATCTGCGTGCCTGGTGCTATCCATGGCTGCAATTGGCGCTTTGTACGAGAAAGAGCATGATCGCGCTCGAGAATTGTTTGAGATGGCCAAGAAAATGATTCAGACTTACCTGGAGCAGCGAAGGAAAGCTAACGTCCGAAAAGCCGGGTTTCGAGGATCCTCGTCCGAGCAAGACGCACAAGGATTTCACGACAGCTCAACAGACACTCCTGTGTGGCTCGTCCAGTCAATGCTTCTCAACGTCGTCTATGGTCATAGCTGCGGAGACCAATTGGTGGGAAAGATTGCTGAAACGCACTGTGCTGCATTGGTCAGCTTGGCCCAGGGAGCTGACTTGCTGCGTCAACCACATAATTATGCCGAGCAAGACACACCGATGAGCGATGTTTCCGATGAGCATGCGGAATGGCTGAAATGGAAAGCCACCGAGGAGCGAAAGCGTACCTTGTACGCTATTTTCATCCTCTCCAGTCTGTTGGTTTCTGCTTACAACCACTCTCCTGCACTCACCAACTCTGAAATTTTGCTTGAACTGCCTTGCGATGAGGAGTTTTTCGAAGCCGAGACAAGCGGGGTCTTTAACGCTCGCGGAGGTGTCGGTGGAGCCAACCACAACCGCGTCACTTTTCATGACGCTCTGGGAGATTTGCTGCGTACAAACGAGAAACAGCGCAGGCTCTCCATCAACAACGGGCACCTACCTGGGAACGTTTTCGCTGCTCGCGATCTTCCGCCTACAACGCTCAAGCCCAGCACATTTGGTTGTCTTGTCCTGATCAACGCCCTGCATAACTACATCTGGGAGACGAGGCAGAGGCACCACAGCAACGTCTGGACCAACGAGGAGACGGAAAAGATGCATCGACACATTGAGCCTGCTCTCAGGGCATGGCAAGCAGCATGGCAGAGCAATCCTCACCACTCTCCCAGACGACCCAATCCTTTCGGCAAGGGTCCTTTATCTGCGGATGCCATGCCCCTGTTGGACTTGGCTTACGTGCGCCTCTTTGTAAATCTCTCCCGCTCCAAAGGTCAATTTTGGGAGCGTGATTGGGATGGCATGGCAGAAGAGTTGGCCCGCGGAAGCGAGATCGTCCAGCACGCCGAGCAGTCCCTTCCAGGTCCCGAGCCTGCCGTGAGTGACAGTCTTGACCATATGGACACCAGTGCAGCAACTGGCTTGTTGGATAACCAATCCGACCAGTCTCCCTTGCAGCCTTCGTTGGCCAATCGGACTACATCGAGACGGGAGAAGCATCTACGGAAAGCGGCATACTTCGCGGCTGACTCCCTGTCGACATCTGACAGGTTGGATGTCACACTTGCTGATTTCACGCGCCAGGAACTGCCTCCACAGTCTGCGTTGTGCGCATTTGACTGCGCACAGGTCTTGGCTGAATGGGTGGCTACCCTTCAGGACCGAGTCGGTCAATATCTAGGCATTCTGGGCCAGGACGAGGTCGAGTTTTACCAAGTCCCTGCGATTATGCTTCTGGAAGAAGAAGACGTTCAGCTGTTACGGAAAGTTCAGGATGTCCTGGACGGCCTGGAAAAGAAAATGGGGATGGAATTCCTGCAGGGCGTCGCTGGCGGTTACGCGGTCAAGATTTTGAGAGCTTCAGCCCACACAATGGCCAAGAGTACTTCGTGGCCTGGTAAGTCCTCTCTTGTGATGGCGCACGAGCATGAAATGCTGACGATATACGCAGTCTCTCGATTGATGATCCAATGCCTTGAAACCCATGCGAATCACATCAAAGCCCGAGCGGAAAGATCAGTACGACCTGTCGAGTAGATTCTGATTTACTACTCTGGGCAACGCGGTTCAGAACAACAGCACTCAAGAAGGTGTTGGGGGAAAACAGTGCAGCACACGAGTGGCCCGAGACCGCTACGTAGACGATGTTCGGAGGTTCAATCCTGCTGGACATGACACGTACTCCGGCGCGTCGTCACCGAATCATTGGTTTTCTCCTTCTTTTGACCATGAAAACGCCGAGACGCATGAACCTCAAGCTCCATCCCACAGAATCGTACCGCGATATCAAAAGCGTGGTCTGGCAACACACCCGCCTGAAAGGCGGCAGCAAATCTCGCTTTCTTCGTTGCCTAATGGGACACTACGACTGGTATTACGAGTTTTGATTTCTATGACCACCTGAGCATTCGACTGCGAAAATCGTCATATTTGATCGCATTCACTGTCTATATTTGCCGATTTCAAGCATGCTTGGATATTGATGCTATACGTTGGGCTAGCCCATTGACGAGGACCGACGACTACTTCTCGACGAAACTTCTTGTGGCAGATCAATGAATGTATACACGGAGTGCACTTCTGATTCGACCATGACCCAAAACTGTCAAGTACTGAACGATATCGACGAACGGGATCAGCGAGTGATTGACACGCGTGGCTTTAGCACAACCTGGAGAGGACGAACACAAAAATAGATGAAGCCCGTGCTTATAATTTCGACCATATAACCGGCGTAGGGAGGGGAGTGGGCGGGAAACATCAAATTTCGGAACAACCGAGCAAACAAAATCACCAACTGGTAGCAAAATCGGATGGGCACGTTTATTTATCTTATTTTATCTTTGGGAACAAGGAGTACACAAGCGCTTGGACGGTTCTGGTGGGAAAGACATGAACCCTGGCGGAAATCTTGGATTCACGCCGCAAAAGTTGTGTAAATATGACTAAGAACGGTTTTGGGAGGGAGGCTGGGCTAGCCACGAAACTGATGAAATGCAATCATGCCTCAAGTACCGTCACAACCTGGGTTCTTTAAGCCGCATATGTTCGGCTCTTGATAACAAACCGCACCTTCCTGTTCAACCACGGTTCCTTCTCTTTTAAACAGTTCAACCACCGATAAGCAGTTTAATTCCTTAAACGGTTCTTTTCAATCGAACCGTTAAAAGATACTTTAAACCGTTGTTGAATAGTGGGAATAAAATAAGCTGAACATATACGGCTCTTTAAGAGCAAACCGCCTCCTTTGCTTAACCGTCACGGGCTTAACCAGACCACCCAGTGACGGTACCATGTGCTTTCTCTGCTAAAGCCAACTGGTTTTTGGCAATGATTTTGACGTGATATTTGCTTCGACATCAAACGAGCGAGAGCTTGTTACAAAGACAGCGAGTCCATGGACCAGAATTATGTTGGGAGAAGCTACGGTTGAGTGTGCACAAATGATGCCATTCACATGTTGGACAGGATGGACAGGGGAGGGTTGTTGCGGGCAGAACGACACCGGAGCCGACGCATCCAATGCTTTCAAAGCGCGTCGTGCCTCTCGCCAGAACGTTCGCTCTTAGCATTCCTACATTCCTATCATGCTCACCCTAGGGCCAGACGGAATGACGGGTTGTGCTTCTCACGCGTAAGCAACAACACCCCATAGGCGGGAGCGGAGGCTTTACTGTGTAAACCATAAATAAGATCGATTCGGGCTATTATCTATTAAAATAAATAGCTAAAGGCCGCTTAGAACTTAGCTAATATAGCCGTATAGGCGGTATAAATTTATCTATAATAGTAGCAGAATTCTAAGTAAATTTAAAATTTTTATATACCCTTTTATATCGCTTATATTATTAATAAAGCTATTATAACTATTTTATTTATTTAGCTTTTTTTACCTCCGATATTATTACTTTTAAAGCTATAAACGGTAAGTAAAGCCTTTATTATTATATTCTTTATTACTTTATATTAATTAAAATAATTATTAAAGCTAAGTATATAATATTTTTTATAAGCGTTATAGTATTTAAAGTCGATTTAATAAGCGTTTTTTTTATAAATCTTATAATAATTAAAGGTGTTAAATTTATATATAGCGCCTTTTTAATATTTTAAATTAAGCGGGGCTTTTTTTATTATTATTATAATAATATTATTATTATAGCTTTTTAATTTAAAGGTAAAAATAAGCTTTATAATTAAGTTATCTTATATAAAGATAATATAGTTAACTAGTAAGTGGCGGATATTAGTAAGTAACGGATTTTTATAACTTTTATTAACTTTAAGCTTAATTTTTACTTACTTTTAATAAGATAAAAAATCTTTTAAAAATTTTTATTAATAAAAATAAAACTTATTTAAAGTTTTATAAGTTTTTTTTATAATTTAAAGTTAAAGGTAAGGTTATATATAAGGGTTAAAGTTATTAACTTTAAGTAAGCTTTATATATTTATATATAAATCTCGAAATTTATTAATCTATATACTTTATTTATTAATAATCTAAAATAGATGTAAATTTATATATATATAATTTAATATATAATAAAATTAAGTTTTAAGTTATAGCCTTATATTTTAATTTTTTATTAAGTTATAAAGGCTTTAAGGAAATATTAATAAATAGTAAAAATTTATTTACTTTTTTTAATAGTTAGGGTAAGTACCTTTTATATAGTTTACCCTATAAAAAGGTATAAAATCCGCCACTTAATAATATCCGCCACTTATTAGTTAACCACGTTACTATTATAATTATTATAATAAAGAAAGTTATATAATTAAAGGTTTTAAAGCTTATTAATAAGATAAATCTTTATCTCGATTAAATAATAATAAATATATTAAAGGTTATTATAAAAGGCTATAAGGTACTTATAATTACTAATTTAATAAAAAGTAAAGCGAAGAAAAAAGTTATTAATATATTTTTTAAAATATTTAAGAATTACTTTATTAATAATTAAATAAATTATAAAGAAATTAATTTTATTAATAGCTAAATTAATATTTTAAAGCTTATTAATTATATAATAAAAAGTATTATAAAAAATTATTATTAATAAGCCTTTATTATAATATTAAATAATATAAATATTATTATTAATAGGCTTAAATATAAAAGCGTTAATATATTTAAATTAGTTAAAGGTATAATAAATAATTTTTATTATATTTATTAATAAAAAAAGTTTTTTTTACTTTTAAAAAGGGAAATTAAATAAAAAAAAAGGTATATAGCTTTTATTATAAAGGTTTTATATTAGTTATAAATATAATAATTAAGTTAGCTTTAAATTAGCTAATTAATTAATTAAAAAATAATTAAAATATAATTAATTTTAATTTATAATAAGGTATTAAGTTAGTTTTAAAGTAATTAATTAATTAATTAATCGGAAAATTAGTTAGTAAATAATAAATCGGTATATTAAACGGCTTAATAATAAGTTATAATAACCTTTCTTTTATTTAAAAAGAAAAGTAAAAATAAGCGGAAGCGAGTAAGGGTATATAACCTATATAAATTATAAATAAGATCGATTTAAGCTATTATCTATTAAAATGGGTAGCTAAAGGCCGCTTAAAACTTAGCTAATATAGCTGTATAGGCGGTATGGATTTGTCTATAGTGGCGGCAGAATTCTGAGTGAATTCAGAATTCCTATATTCACTCTGGTGCCAGCAGGGGAGGGGGTGCATTTGACTAGTGACCACCAGGCCGGGTCAGGAGGCAGCAAGCAAGCAAATCGCGTGAGGAAACTCAGCCCGGATTTCCATTGTTATTCGTTCGTTCTGATCAACACGAAGTGATGAGGATGGCATCACGACTTTCATGTCGGCCGCCGAGTGAGTGTCTGCAAGGACTTTCCAACGCTTACATACCCAAGACCACCCACGGGCGCGAGCTGCGCCTTGCACAACTCGGACGGGCTATTTGAGCCAGTTTCTATTGGATTTCTAAAGTTGGCCGCGCTGAGATGAAGTGAGCGCGTCAGATGAAAGGTAAGTCCACTCCTGCGATGCTCCCTGTTCCCCCCCTTTTTTTTGGTTTTGGTTTGGGTTTTTTTTTTGCCTGAGTCTGGAACAACGCGCAGTCTCTGCGGTAGCGAACCTTGAAATAAAACCGTTGATACGGGGGAAGAGACTGCTCTGGAATTTTGGGCCCATGGTCGCCTATCTACTGCTATGGTCTATCATTAGTGTCTTCCCGTTCACAGGGGCTCTCTGTCCGACGCGACTTGGAAGGGACGGGGGCGGGGACCTGTGCTTGGTGAGACACCGACCTGGAATCCTGCCATGTTCTCACCCATCACGAGGGCGCCGGGTCATACATCTCGGCCCAGATGACCAGGTCATCACTCAGGATGTAAGTGCAGACACAGTTGTACAAATGCAGGTCTCTGGGGCCAGTGACGTCCCCTCCAGCGATGATGGTTTCGGCATGCATCAGCCCCTTGGCGCAGGTCCAGATGGTGTCGTGGGCCAGGTAGGTGACGGCCGTGCCGCCGATGGCCGTGAACACCACCTCCGACTGCCAGTATCTGAAGACCATGACCTGAGCTGTTTTGGAGGTGTTCAGTACTGGATGTGCGAGCGAGCTACATAGTTGGAGGGGGGGAGGACGTCGTCCTTACTTCTGTCTGCGCGGGGCCATATTTCTATAGGGCTCGGACCACCAGCAAACCAAACTCCCGGCTGGACGCTAGAAAGAGGAATAACAATGTCAGTCGAAGATAATCCTGTCTGGAAGGGTCTTTCAAGACTGGAGCAGGGGGGACAAAAAAGGCAAGGGGTGGGGGGGGGGGGCGGCGGCTTACTAGACGCAGTTGTAGCCCAGCTCCGTGCACTTGGCGGGAATGTAGTCGGACGGCCAAGTGCCATGCTTGCCGTCATTACCAGCTGGGTCGGACGATTCTCCGTCACGGATTTCGATGTCGATGTTGTGGGTGTCTTTCCGGGCAAGGCGGCGAGCCGCAGCCGTGCCGTGACATGGGGGGAGACCGCCCGGGTCTTCCACGTTGTCGTGATATTCTGGCGGACTGGGGCCCGGAAAACCGACTGTCGTGCCGTTGTTGCCGGAAGTGGCAGCAGCCTGAACGCCGTGGGTGATGGCTATGGCCAGAGCAACGGGGTGGAGGAGGAGCATTGTGGGAAAGTCTTTGGCGTTGCTGGGCTCTGACGGTTCGCGAGGTGAGTTGATCACATCAATCTGTCTGCACGACGAAACATCGCACTACTACTTATACACGAGAGAGAAACTACAACGACAATAGCATGTGAAACAGACTCTTATGAATAGCATTTCGTATCTGTCAAACCTTGACGCAAAGGGACATTTCACTCTCTAGATGCCCACCCGCCTCTGGAAAACTGTAAAATTAGACTAGGTTATTTTTAGCCCGGTGGTGTGAAAGCAAATACCACGGGGCCGGTAATCGCAGGCACCGCTGCTTTACTTTCGACGCGAGAAGTATCAGTGAGAGGGGATGAAAGGCACAAAATGGTAGTCTCTTTGGTAAATGTCGGTATCTCGACCTTAATACGACTTGAGATCTATCCGCTCAAATAGCACTTGAGGGGTCAGGTGTTTGGAAAAGTTCATGTTCAGGCGGCGGCGAAAAGAAAGCCCTTCACCAAGGCATCTTCCAGAATGAGAGACCTTTTGGCAGCCGGCGTGAATTACATAGCGCTATCAAGATATCAGTCATCCTCTCGCTCCCATATGCTGTTTGTATATAGCGGTGCCGACCACGCACCCGTGGACACCAACCATGCCTGACACGACAGCTGTCCAGCGTATATTTCACACTACGATCGCACTGGGCATCCTCAGAAGAGAGATGGAGTACATGCAACATCGAGCTTGGATCTCTTCATAGCGAAGGAGCAGGAGAGATTCGTGAGAGTGCCCAGGTGAGAGTCAATATGCATGTAGGCAAGAGAGGTTCGCCGTTCGCGCGATCCATCATCTGGCAGACCCGCCCAACATTCCTGAAACAACACCAAAAATTCACTACTGGTAAATCCCACTTATTACT
Source organism: Diaporthe ilicicola (assembly GCA_023242295.1). Lineage (NCBI taxonomy): Eukaryota > Fungi > Ascomycota > Sordariomycetes > Diaporthales > Diaporthaceae > Diaporthe > Diaporthe ilicicola. Next base: position 29,911 of record JALPVH010000004.1, on the reverse strand, counting down.
CAATGGAAAGTGTTTGTACATTGTCCGTCAGAACAAGGGCTCTTATTCCAAGAGCATGAGGGCACTATGATCGAGGGCGGGGTGAAGTCAGCTCGAAGAACTCGAGTTGATATAGACTTCCAGGGGTATCTAAGCTTCTGTCAGTTGCTATTATTTCGACAAGCTCCTCCAATACCAAGCTAGACATGATTTGTTGATCAATGAGCGCAGTGGCGCTGGAAACTCTACATAGTACTACCGGTAACCCGCGTGTTCCGAAATCATACCTGACGTTGGCCAACAGAAAGTAGCCCCACAACCCAGGAACTTGTAGACATAGGTGCCGACGTCCTACGGATGCCGCCTTCACCCGTGACAACTAGTGTGGTTTTTATAGCTTGGGGATTGCATTGTCTACCTCCGAGGTTTGCTCATGGCAATCTCATACAATTGGGGGGGGGGGGGATACTTGGAGAAGTAGTGCTCGGGAGTTTGGAGGCATGTAAAGACGACTTAACCATTGCTTTGCGACATATAGCCGTCAATCCACGGCGGTCCAGTGCAGCACGGATGGTTTCATTCCGGGCAAGGGAAAGACGGAACATATCTCAGGCAGAGATTCTAAATGAGGTTCTTTATGGCTTAGACATTGGCCAAGGTCAAAGAGAAGCAAGCAGCACCGAGACTCGCCTAACTGCAGGACTCCGGTGACGAATCAACCTGGGGATCTATGCACGGAGGTCGGAGTAAGCCAGGACATATTCGTATGCCGTTGGTAGACGCACGACATCGCACGTACGAGCAGGCACATTGCACGAATGTCGACGACAAAGCATGATGGTGTGGATTAGGTAGACTAATAGGTGATGGGCTAGAAAATTAGCAGCGGGTGAAAATTGGCTAATCCATGTCCAGCATTTCGGCATGCCTACGTGATCATAACGGCTTAGTCTAGGGGGAAAAGCAACCCTGTGTCTTTCTAACTCTAATAGAGACGTGGGACCTCTGCCGTGACGGTCCATCAGTTTTGCCACCCCCAGGTTCCATGTCTGCTGGAAAATGGACATGGGACAGGTGGTATGTCGACACGGTGGAAACAGGCAGAAAGCCTTCATTGTCTCCTAAGAACCGTCAACCCTGTCCTCGGATATAGCAAAAAGGAGAAGGAAGAGAAAAAGGCTGCAGAACCACCCGCCCGTACGTCCGAGACCCCCTCGGCGATCCTAGGGTTTCCCTTCTACGCTTCGCCGCTCTCATCCTCGCGCTTCAGCTGCTGGCGGCGGTTATACAGGTCGCGGCTGAGGACGTTCTTGAAGCCGCGGTTCTTGAGCTCGGTCATGATCTTGCTGACCTGCCAGCCCTGCCTCAGCCAGCCGTCGACCTCGGAGGCGACGGCCGGGGGCAGCTTCCGGCTGCGCGGGTCCTCGCTGGGGTCGGACGGCGGGTGGTTGTGGGTGGTGGTGCCGGGCGTGATGTGGTGGTGGACGACCCACATGTTGGAGTCGCGGAAGGTCTCGACGCACTCGAACTTGAAGGGGCAGTTGCACTTCTTTGAGCTGCGCTCGGGCATGCCGGCGGCCTTGGACGCCTCGCTGTAGCGGGCCTCGCCCGCGCGGAAGCAGATCCAGCGTATCTTGCGCTTCCCCTTGCCCATGTCCCGGGTGCCGCTCATGCGCATCGAGTAGCCGCGCGGGATGGTGAACTGGTCGAGCTCGAGCTGCATGGTGGCGCGGCTGGAGATGGGGAAGCCCTCGGGCGGGATCTCCATGGCCACGATGGGTGGCATGGCGTGGAGGACAGCGGCCGGCGGCGGGGCCATCTGTGTTTGTTGTTGTTGCTGCTGCTGCTGCTGCTGTGTCTGTTGCTGTTGCTGTTGCTGTTGCTGTGCTTGTTGCTGCTGTGCTTGTTGCTGCTGCTGCTGGGGGACGGGCGGCGCAGGATGGGCAGTCATGGCGGCAGCCTGGTTGGCACTGGCGAGGGCCAGGACGGGGTCGGTGTTGTCAACAACATTCTGGTTGTGATGGGTCTGAGGCTGGGGAGGCGGAGGAGGGTTCACGTTTGGTTGGAATTGAGGTTGGTGGTGCTGCTGCTGATGATGCTGGACTTGGGCGCGCAGCGGGCTCTGGCGGGGTGGGGCCAGGCGACCGTCGCCTCTGAGGACAGCCTCGACGGTGTCAAGGCGCTGCTCGATGTCCTGGAATCGCTGGTCGACGATTGCGTTGACGCGTTGGTCGATGATGGAGGCGATGGTGTTTGGCAGGGTTGCCAGCAGATCGGGAACAAAGAACCCCTGCTGGGATGGATTCGCCATCTTATCTGATGGGGATGGGATGGACCGTCTCCCTGGGTCTGGGGCTGCTTGAAGTGAGGATTGGCAGGCTGTGGGTGTCGCGGACAGACGAGGATGGTTGATTGATGCCGACACAACAACAGGCGGCACAAATAGGGATTTGTGGCCCGTGCGCATGCGCTGTCATGGGGGGACTTGTCGCGGGCCGCAGCATCCGGACCACCTGCTCCGCGGGCCTCCAGCCATGACTAAGCACAAGTTACCTGGCTAGACCACCTATGACGCTGGCCGCCAGAAGAGGCCCCGGATGGTCTGCTCTACAAGTAGACTACCTGGATACCTACCTACCTAGATACCACCTTCTCAAGCAGTCATTCAGGCAAGCTGTGCACTGACACAGGCATTGTATGCGCATCACTGCCTCAATTGCACATGGGCATGCCTGGATATCATTTCTGCATTCGTGCAGCCTCTCAGTTCCGCCACTTGAGGCCTCTGAAAAGCAGGAGAACAGGTGGACATGATGCATGAATAACCCTGGCATGAGGCAAATGGACTCACCTCAATGGCACGTGAAACATGCAAAAACGACGGATTTGACACTCGAGACATTTTTGGGCTCCTAGAATAGAGTTTGGATCGAGTTCGAGCTATAGCAAAAAGGTACTCTGACATTACGGACATCAAGCATCGAGCACCATCACGGCTGTAGACTTGAGATACGAGCGTGGATTGCGAAAGCTCTCACATTGAGATTCTGACTCGAATCGACATGTTACTAGTACATAACGAAGACTATTGGATATTTGATATCAAAGGTGGTTGCACATGGGAGTATTCTGTAGAACGAGAATGTGCCGGGAATACCTAGCGATCCAATCAAATGTATTCCAAGTGTGAGTATTTTCACCACGGACATCATCAAGAGCAAACGCCCGTAATACTGCTATAAGCTGAAGCTTCCATAATATTGACCATGATAAATTACATCCCATCCTACATGAACTCTGGAACAAATCGGGAACGACAAAATGTCATAATTCCAGCGAGCGTGCAAATATTGGAATTCAGCACGTCAATCCGAATGTCTCGAATCTCGCCACAATTATATTCAAGGATTGCCTACCATGCAGTCATGGTTCCTGTATCAATTCCATATTCAAAGCACCTACGAGTTTGTCAAAATGAAATTATTAAACTGGACGCCAGGTTCATGGTCGAACACCCGAACGACCGCACAAACGCGAGAAAATTAGCCTTCTGTTGCAGGTGTTTATCTCATCTCTCGATTCCATCTCCCGGTGATCCCTCACGAGATGTCTCAGCCGCAGGCCCGATATCGCGGAAGGCAAACCTCGACGGGACTGCCTCTGATCAAAAGAGGCGAAGCAATCTGGTGGGCTCTTGGCAAATGGCCGCAGTGCGGTTTTGCCTCTCTCCTCTCGCATATGACAGCATCTGAGGCCTCATGAACCCAGCGAGCGAGCGCCCTTTGAATGACTTGTGTGCACACGCGGTGTATTACACGATATAGGTGGCTGGTGTTGCCGGCACATGGCGAATACGCGGCGCGTTTTCGGGAGTGCTACCGATTAGCCCGTGCTACTTGCACGTGGCGACACATGAGGGCATGATGAGGCCTGCTTCGTGCAGGCGCAGCTGAATCGCGACCAGCTTGGATCCTGTGGCTGTGTTTTGTTTTGCGAAGGTGGCCGCCAAAGGTTCCTTGTGTGTGTGTGTGTGAGATTGTGACGACCGAGACTTGCACTAATTATTATTGAGTTTTTGACATTTTGGCGAGCGATGAGGCTCTGCCTGCCCGGATAGGCAGGAATTCAGGCGAGGGTGGACACAAGTGAACCGCCAAGACTTCATACCTAGGTAGCCAGTGCAACAGGACTCCGAGAGGAGTTAGCTGCTTACCAGCGACCTCTTCTGTATCGGTAGTTACTGCGGACCCGTAGACTCCGCTTTGCAAATCATCGAAATATTCGAGCCGATGCGGAATGACTGTAAGTGGGTGATGAACAGTCATCGAGTGTTGATATAGCTATATTCTAGTTGATAGCAGCATTCGACGTCGAAGTCACTCACAATGATTTGAATGACATTTGATTTCCAGGTGCAGACACGTCGTACAGTAGTCATTTGAGCTCTTGTCTGTTTCATCCACATAGCTTGTCAGCCCAACCTAGCTAGCGACCATAAGCAGACTGTGACTTTGGTGAACCACATCCACAACATTGAAGCACAGCCGAGTATGTGCGTACGCCCACATCCTCCGCCTCGCTGCGGCAGAAGTCTTCGTGCTACAGACACGCAGTCCGGAGAGTATCACGACACCGACGTGACCGCACCAAAGGAACAATAAACAACAAAACCGCCTTGACCTAATGACGTTTATGAGCCAAGCCAAGGCAGACTGATCATGTGGTCGGAGGAATATCCAGGACAAGTCTCATATCCCCCGGCCGTGTCAAGGGGATTGCATTGTTCTTATTCAGGCCGTGTTATCAATAACTGGAGACAATCGTGACCGTTGAGATCGGTGCGGGAATCATCGTTTGCGAAACATGAGACTGCACTGCCTCAGTCTCGGCCATGGGCGCGGTGCACCATGTGCCGCTCTAGTCATCACAGCCGGTTGGTGCCGCGCCGTAGAGGAGTTGGTGATGGCTCCGAATGTAGAGCTCGCCCGATACGGAGATGCCTCTGCTGGGGCTCGGCTTGGCCTCTTCTTGAGCTTCTCGTCCTCCGGAGAAGGCGATACCTAAATGCTGCGAGCGAGGGGCATAGATCAGGAGGGGGGGGGGGGGGGCGCAATAATGAGGAGGACTATTTGGCCGAGCTGCTCAGCCTTACTTGGCATATATGATGATATGGCAACGGTGTTCACTAAGAAGATACCCGGCAAAAAATGCCAGTTGGTACTACTGCTCGCTCATGAATGTTTCTGGCCTAATGAAGGGGGCCCGGGGGGCCTGGGGGCGGGCGTACACACAAACAGGATTGAAACATTTGTGGACATTGGATGATCGCCCGCCGTCCCGAAACTGTGCCAGGAAGTAACTTAGTGACTTGTGTGTGTGAAAGCCAGCCCAGGCAGCGTTGATGGATCATCGTTCCTGAAGTCGGAGATGAGACATTGGCACGACTCCTCGTCGATGCCCCCAGCACAGAGCCTCTGGCAGTTCCGAGGTGCATGCCTTGGTGATCTGCGAACTCGTTGGGTCTCTGAGCCGGACTGCCTATATTAGTCTACCAATGAATCAGCATCACTCGTGGTCGGTCTGGCCCGGTTCTACATTTGGCGTGCCTTGCTCCAAAGTTTCTCGTGTCCACGTTCTTGGGCAAGGTGATACATAATTAGATACTTTTTCATGATCAACCGTGACCCTCCTGTGATATTGTTGCTGCAGACTGTTCCCCTTATGCGACGCTAGTCATTTGAAATTATCACAATGCATTGCATCAATGTATATCGCGTCATCACAATTCCACAGTACCCGCCGAGAATAAGTCGTGGTGAAAAGAAGAAAAATGTGCATATACATAGGTGGTGTTAACAACACCAGTAAAAAAGTCTAAATTGGCCTGTTACATCGCAATCCTCATTGGCGTGGGGAAATGACGCACCGATTCGCGAAGAATTGTGATCCGCCTGTGGGTGACTTTCCGTTAAGCCAGGGGCCTAACAGCCCTGGAGGCGATCGTGCCCGATCTCTAAAAGAAAAGAAACGAGCGGGCAAAACCAGGGGGTAGAAGTAACGTGATGCGTGAAGGTTTGCCGACGTGCTGCGAGGTGCAGCGCGATGGAGAGAACCCAAGAGGAGCTTGCCAAACCAAACACTGCATGGGCTCCAGCGGCGGCGACAAGCATGCAAGCAATTCGCTCGCGGCAAACAAGAGCCAACGCGCCGCCAGGCGGGCGGATCGTTACCTGCCCAGTGACTTGGCAATGGGGATTTTCGGAGCACAGCCTCCTTGTCTTGCACTACGGGCTCCTTGGCGCGCAACGAGGGTCGAAGTTTGTTTTATGGCTCTATGGAAAAACAACGCATTCTCCTCCTCCCGTTGCTGTCGAATGACGGTGCGGGAAAGGGGACTGGGCCAGCCATCGAGTTGGTCACCACTGCTCTGTGCTGTATATGTCCCTGTCCTATGAGATGCCGTTGGCTGTTTGGCTGTTGTGCTCTGAGCTGGCACCCTCTGAATCACTGCACGCACGGGCACATTGTCTGAGTAATGCAAGCGTGGCTGACACAATAGACCAGGCGTCATAGGAGGGGAGCACTTGAGGACAAGTTGGATCTTGGGCTCTTTGGATCTTAGACAACAGGAGTGCAGACTAGATGTAGATGGTCTTGATCTACTAGGTACAATACCGAGACTGATTATCTACTAGTGTGCGGTGGGGTATGTAGTGTTGCTAACAGATGTCAGCCCAAGAATCGTCTCGAGCTGCCGTCAGCCGAGAGGAGAGCAACATGATAGGTGGGTTAGGAGAGAGAAAGTGAGTGTGTGGACGTGGCTGTGAAAGCGTGAAAAAGGTAGATGTGTGTGTTTCGCTTGTACCATGGCAAACACGCGACGTATGTACCGGTAGATCAGGATAGCGGCCGCCAGGCGGTAAGAGGATCAGGAATTAGCATTAACTAGAACCTAGAAGCAGCACGGCAGAGACCTGGGCCGGAGCATCAGAACCACATGGACACAAGGCCAGAGGGCTCGGTCGCAAGAGAAAAGGAAGCTTGGAGGGGAAAGAGGGCTTGGCTTGCCAATGAGGACCAAACTCACTTATAAGGTGCTCCGTCTCGAAGCGGCGCTGGTTGGCGGCTCGGCGGCTCGGCAGGCCTCCTCGCCTGGGCTTGGTGTTGGCCGGCCTGCAGCTGCACAGCCTCACTGCGAATCTCCCGGCCAAGTCTGACCTGCCACTTCGGACCCTGCGGCGTAACAAGCGCCCTCTGTCGCGTTCACTCTCCTCCGTTCTCTCTCTCTCTCTTGCGTCTGGTTTTTCTACACATTGCCAAAGGGCTGCGAGCTAGGGCGGGGGGGACCCTTGAGACCAACAAAGCACCGCAATGTCCCCTCAAGAAGCATAGATACAATGTCAATCTTGTACTATGTACCGATGTACCTGGCAGTACGGTATTTCCAAGACATTTGCCCCGCCTAGGCCAGGCAGACCGCACTCCGCCCCCGTCAAGACGCCCACGTTCTTCGTCTTCGTACATCCATCGCCTTCCCAAGCCCATTACCCATCCCTCAGGTTCTCACCCTGCCGTTGACCTTGCCCTCCTCCATCCGCCATGATACACTGCCCATGCAGCTCTGCCTTCGTCTCACTCCTCTTATATACCCCAGCTCCCCTCCAGCCACAACCTCCTTCTGGATGTCTGTCAACTTTTGTGTAACATCAGATACACTACACATAATACACTACGCTCAGCTTGGTTTATACAGTTACTCCACACCTTTCTGACAGAGGGCCCGGTGTTATTTACCCCCTTATATCGACTGACTCACCCTCAACCCCGGCCAAGATACATACGGATATACATACAACCAAACACATATTCATACACGCGTGAAAACAAACAAGACACGCAAATGACAACAGTAGCATAACCTCGTGCTGAGACTCCCTGATCAGCCATGGCGAGCAACAACAATAACAACAACACCTTGGCGCCGCCATCGCTCTCGGTGAACACACGTGTTCGCAAGGACTCTGGTGCCAGTACGCTTGGAGTCTCTCCCTCCGGAGTGTCCACCACGTCAAACCCCTTCCTGACCCCAGCAGGCTCAGAAGACCCCTTCCTCACGCCCGACAACAGCAGGAGCCGGTCCACCAGCGTCGCCACCGATGCCGTCGACAGGGACGAGGCCCTGCGGCCGGACCCGGGCACCGAGGGCGACTTCAAGGTCGACGACAACCCCTTCGCCTTCAGCCCGGGCCAGCTCAACAAGCTGCTCAACCCAAAGTCCCTGGCGGCATACAGGGCCCTCGGCGGGCTCAAGGGTATAGCCAGGGGCCTCCAGACGGACCTCGACGCGGGGCTGAGCATCGACGAGACCAGCGCGCGGGGGAAGGTCGCCTTCCAGGAGGCGGTCGACGGGACCAAGTCCGAGGCAGAGGAGTCCTCTTCGTCACCATCGCCCGGTGGACAGCCGTTTGCCGACCGGACCAGGGTGTATGGGCGCAACACGCTCCCGGCCAAGAGGGCGACGCCGCTGTGGAGGCTCATGTGGAACGCGTACAACGACAAGGTGCTCATCCTGCTGACCGTCGCCGCCGTCATCTCGCTCGCGCTCGGCCTGTACGAGACGCTGGGCGTGGAAGCCCCGGAGGGCGCGCCGCCGGCAGTGGACTGGATCGAGGGCGTGGCCATCTGCGTCGCCATCATCATCGTGGTGGGCGTCGGCTCGGTCAACGACTGGCAGAAGGAGAAGGCGTTCGTGCGGCTCAACGAGAAGAAGGAGGACCGCGAGATCAAGGTCATCCGCAGCGGCAAGGCCGTCGTCATCAACGTGCACGATCTCTTGGTTGGGGACGTTGTCAACCTCGAGCCGGGCGACCTCATCCCCGTGGACGGCATCTTCATCAGTGGTCATGACCTCAAGTGTGACGAGTCCTCGGCCACCGGGGAGTCGGACGCCCTGAAGAAGACGGCCGGCGAACAGGTCTTCAGGATGCTCGAGAACGGCGAGAAGGCAAAGTCTGGCGACCTGGATCCGTTCATCATCTCTGGGGCCAAGGTCCTCGAGGGCATGGGCACGTTTGTCTGCACATCGGTCGGCCCCTACTCTAGCTTCGGCAAGATCATGATGTCCGTCCGGACTGAGGTCGAGGCCACGCCCCTGCAGAAGAAGCTCGAGGGCCTTGCTGGTGCTATCGCCAAGCTCGGGGGGAGTGCAGCTCTCCTGCTTTTCTTCGTGCTGCTATTCCGTTTCCTTGCCAACCTACCAAATGATACCCGCGACGGCCCAACGAAGGCGTCGACCTTTATGGTGAGTCTGTCCTGACAACAGTACCGTCTAATCACCGGGAACTAACACTTCAAACCCAGGACATCCTGATCGTTGCCATCACAATCATCGTCGTAGCCGTTCCAGAGGGTCTCCCACTGGCCGTGACGCTGGCCCTGGCTTTCGCAACCACCCGCATGCTCAAGGAGAACAACCTCGTGCGAGTTCTCCGCGCTTGCGAGACCATGGGCAACGCAACGACTGTGTGCTCCGACAAGACCGGCACTCTCACCACCAACAAGATGACGGTTGTCGCCGGCGCCTTTGGATCCACCAGCTTCTCCAAGGCCGAGAGCGGCGACAAGTCCAACATGACAGTCTCCCAGTGGGCGTCCAGCCTGTCCTCGGCAGCAAAAGAGGCCATTGTCCAGTCAGTCGCCATCAACTCTACCGCGTTCGAGGGCGAGGACCAGGGCCAGTTCGCCTTCATCGGGTCCAAGACCGAGACGGCCCTCCTGCAGCTGGCCAGGGACCACCTGGGCATGCAGTCACTGCCCCAGGCCCGCGCCAACGAGCAGGTCGTGCAGATGTTCCCCTTCGACTCGGGCAAGAAGTGCATGGGCGCCGTCATCAAGCTGCGCGATGGCGGGTTCCGGCTCCTGGTCAAGGGCGCGTCCGAGATCCTGCTGGGCTACTGCTCCTCGAGGGTGGCCAGCATCAGCGACCATTCCGTTGCCGCAATGAGCCAGGCCGACAAGGACGAGCTCCTGGCCACCATCGACGGCTACGCCCGCCAGTCCCTGCGCACCATCGGCATCGTCTACTGCGACTACCAGCAGTGGCCGCCGCTGCGCGCAAGCGTGCAGGACGGCTCCGTCGAGTTCGCCTCGGTGCTGCGGGACCTCGTCTTCCTGGGCGTCGTCGGCATCCAGGACCCGGTGCGGCCGGGCGTGCCCGAGTCGGTCAAGAAGGCGCAGCACGCGGGGGTGGTGATCCGCATGGTCACGGGCGACAACGCGGTGACGGCGCGCGCCATCGCCGCCGAGTGCGGCATCCTCACCGAGGGCGGCGTCGTCATGGAGGGCCCCGTGTTCCGCACCCTCAGCGACGACGACATGGACCGCGCCCTGCCCAAGCTGCAGGTCCTCGCCCGCTCGTCGCCCGAGGACAAGAGGATCTTGGTGACGCGGCTCAAGCGCCTTGGCGAGACGGTTGCCGTGACTGGCGACGGCACCAATGACGCGCCCGCGCTCAAGGCTGCCGATGTTGGTTTCTCGATGGGCATCTCGGGCACAGAGGTCGCCAAGGAGGCGTCTGCCATCGTGCTCATGGACGACAACTTCTCCTCCATCATCATGGCCCTCAAGTGGGGACGCGCTGTCAACGACGCGGTCCAGAAGTTCCTTCAGGTATGTCTTTTTCTTTTTCCTATCCTAAACGTCATGTACAACATTAGACCCACTAACCCAACCACCCCCACAGTTCCAAATCACCGTCAACATCACAGCCGTCCTCCTGGCCTTCGTCTCGGCCGTCTCAGACCCAGAGATGCGCTCCGTCCTCACGGCCGTGCAGCTGCTATGGGTGAACCTGATCATGGACACCTTTGCCGCCCTGGCGCTGGCCACGGACCCGCCGACGGAAAAGATCCTCAACCGGCCGCCGCAGGGCAAGAAGGCGCCGCTGATCACGACAAACATGTGGAAGATGATCATCGGGCAGGCCATCTTCCAGCTGGCGGTGACATTCACCCTCTACTTTGCCGGCTCGCGCATCTTCCCGTCCTACAGCGACACGGAGCTGCGCACCGTCGTCTTCAACACCTTTGTCTGGATGCAGATCTTCAACGAGTTCAACAACCGCCGCCTCGACAACCGCTTCAACATCTTTGAGGGCCTGCACCGCAACCAGTTCTTCATCGTCATCAACATCCTCATGGTCGGGCTGCAGGTCGCAATCATCTTTGTCGGCGGCCGCGTCTTCTCCGTCGCCGAGGGCGGGCTCAATGGCCCCCAGTGGGCCGTCTCCATCGTCCTCGCCCTCCTGTGCATGCCATGGGCCGTCGCTGTGCGCCTCTTCCCCGACGCTTGGTTCGCCCGCATTGCTAGTGTCGTTGGCAGGCCCGTCGTCATCGCGTACCGCTTCCTGGGACGCTTCTTTAGCGGCATTGGGAGGCTGTTCAGGAAGAACAAGAAGTCTGCCGACGAGGAGGCCAGTGGCAGTGAGGAGGAGGTGAGGGAAGAGGGCAGCAGCGACTCGCAGATGCGCCAGAGGAGCAACTCGGCTTCTGCTTGCTCTCCTGTGGTTGTCGTCTCTGATGATACCGGTGGGCACAACAACAACGACAACATTATTTCTGCCCCGGAGATCATGGTTGAGAATCCCGAGGGCCGGAAATGTCAATAGTCGCGTTTGTTTTTCTTTCTTCATGTGCGGGCAAAATTGTATCTGTATAAATGGCGTTTTGGTGGATGGTGGATGCATGTGGGGGGGTGGGGAGATGTGGGTTGGGTGGGTTGGCCTTTTCTGTTTATGATGATACCGATGAAATGACCTTTAGAATACCTCATGTATATACCAGGTACAAGTGCATCACGAAGCAAATGTTTACAATACCCTTGGACTGCCATCACCCCCACAGCCAAACTATGCCCGTCGTCAGTGTTCACCCATGTGATTTCAGAAGTCCCGTCTACACGATACGCCAGTGACCAATAATTTCAGATCATGCGAAGGCACCGATGAGACAATGTCTGTGGATTTCCGCTATTCGCACATCAATAGCACGTTCTCGCACGTACCCTTCTGCCTCGATCACCCTACTTGCCCCTCGGGCTGTTTTCCACTTTAACTGGGAGGCTATTGTGGCACTTCTCAACATCAATCATCATCCGCTTCGACCCCAGATCACAGACCAATGAGGACTGGGGTGTAGAAACTACGCTGTGGCATGATACACTTGAGGCCTGCGGGTGCATATATCAGCTCTGCTTAGTTGAGCACGACAACCAAATATCTAGGAGACAAATTTCCTAGATCGGGTCTCCTAGAATGACTTTGTGTGAGAAGTGAAGACATGAATTTGTAGTTAATCAACTGCCAGCCTCTTGCTATACAAGCTCCGAGCGAATTCTTTTGACTACAAGCACGATGGAGTCAAGGGGATAATTTGCAGGACGATGCGAGAGAATATAGTAGATGACCAGCGTAGGAAAAACTAAAAAACTAAACTAACTCAGGCCCCAAATACTCGTACTGATATCCAGATGTTGTGAGGCACTTCTTCTCAGTCTTTGGGCCGCGGCCTAGATGGCCTGGCACCTCAAGAACCTCAGGGAATGCCTTTGCCACTCTGGCCGGGAAAGACTCGCACCAGGCCCTCCAGGTGCTCTGACAGCCATCACACAGCCGGACACCACCAAACTGATGGGTCTTCTCGGCGCCGTACGACTCCCGGTACAGGCACTGATCACAGCCACCATCGCCGGCTGCTTCCAGCAGCCCCGCCAGGCCGGGGAACATGAGCCTGTCGCCCTTGGCGAGAATCGCCCTGTAGCGAGCGATTTCCTTGTCATCAATGCTGGAATGCGCATGAGCCTTGGCATCGAGGCGGTTCCACAGCTTGAAGTTGTTGCGGGTCTGGTCGACGACGACCTCGTCTTCGGGGCAACCGATGGTGAGGTTCTCCTCAACGAAGCGGTACCGCCGCATCATCCTAAAGTGTTCATAGTCAGCTATCAGAGGACCAAGGGAGTAGTTGCATACAAAATTGGGCCAAGGCAAGGATCACCATGTGGCTCATAGTCTGTTTTAAAGCCGGCAGGGTAACGAGTTCTTTGAGACCTAGGCCACAGATGGGAGAAGTTTCTCTTGAAGGGGGTTTAAGACTGTATCCAAAAGCTGCTTACATGTGGATTGGACCGCCGAAGAAGCGGGTGAAGTTGGTGACGCTGGTGTGGTAATCCTTGCGGCGACAAGCCACGTCAAATGCCCAGAGCACCTCACGTGCGGTATGGAATGCCTTGAGGCGAAGGTCGGGAGGCATGTAGGCGAAGGTCGTGTTGGTCTCGCCCTCTGAGCGGTGCTTGTAGAAGGCCACGGCGTCGTAGAGCACGTCGCCCATCTCTGTCAAGACCTGGAACTGGTCTTCGGTGAACCAAGCGTCATCCAGGTCATTGCATGCGAGTGCAGAGGCAATTGTGAACCGAGCCAACGCATCGCAGTCCTAGTTGTAGATGTCAGTATTCGTGTCCTTTGTGTAGCGTGCTGCTGCTCAAGAAGCATTGCTGAGTTACTTACTCGCAAGCGGAACCACCACTTTGGAGAATTTGCAAGACAGTTAGCGTAGCGACGGAACAGTTCGCCGTTGCGTTTCTCGCTTGTCTTCTCTGAAGTAATTAGGAGGAAGGTCCGGTATTCACGACACATGAGCTCGTGGCCAGCTGTTCCTTTGAACAGTCCATCTAGTACTTCCTGAAGGTCGTAACCCAGGATCTCGTCTCCGGCGGAGACATCCACCATGTGGCCCTTGAACTCAGCAATGATCCCAATGATAATGGTCCTCATAAATGCCACGTAGCGGTTCCAATTAGTATATTGAGGGATGACGCATCTGGTGTACTCCCAGGCACAGGCAAAACATTCTGCTTTGATCTCATCGGACAGTGGTACATCTTTGAGATCATTGGCAATTTCTGGAGGATAATAGTAGATATCCTGCGGTTTCTGGCCCGACTCCAAGGTTGTTGCGGGTTTGCCATTGAGCTGTGATTTCTCAAGGGGTGATACTGAACCCATGTTTGATGCGGAATAAGATACAGGTAGAGCAATGTGTTGGAAATCGGAGTTGGTTCTCGAATTCGTATGTGTTTTCATGTAGTTGAACTGGACTTCAGTGTAAGTCAAAGCTGTGCCCAAGTTTCGGAAGAGCAATTGTTTATACTGGTTCAACAGCACATATTAACTACAGAAACCCTCAGTCCAAAGGCGGACTGGGTCTTGCATCCGCACCTCATGCAATGGCCGTTTTGGGCGGCATTACCGAACACCCAGCATACAGAACAGTAACCGATCTTGAGAAAGAAGTCAAAACTGAGATGCTGTAGCGTACCCACCGATCGGTGACAATACTCTCGATTTGTCACGAGGCTCTCGATTTGTCACGAAGCTCTCGATTTGTCACGAAGGAGGACTGTACCACTCCACCACGGCGCTTCCAACCATGCATCATGAATATTAAGTTTGTCCAGCCGAGTCCGAGTGACCAAGGCTGCATTTTGTCGATTCCGCCTTTCTCATCTTCTTCCTCCCCGGCTTCATTCCCAATTGGTGGAACCTTTCGCTGTGAACGATAACGGAACGCGCGCGACGATGCCCTTGTTCAGAGTTCTAGCAGTGCCACCTCAGACCGGCCGAACATTGCCACTATACTCACCACGATTTGTTGATGCGAGTCAGGAAAACGCAGATACGCCTTTTGCGGTTTCACAACGGACGAAGGGTGTCACGAGAGTCTATTTGGCATGCTTGCAAAGCGGTGGATCAGACTCGGAATAGTACTTACACCACCACGGCTTGGTGTGTTGTCGGGGAGGAAGGTGAAAAGGTGCAGCAGAGCCAGAGTGCTGATTTGTAATATACTACAGGAATACATACTACAACTACAGTAATACATACTATAAGAAGGCTATATATACTATAACTATAATTATTGTAGTATAATATAACTATAACTATATAGTTACCTTATAATACTATAACTATAAATCTATATATAAATTTATTTATATTAAATATTAAATATTATATATATAAATAATATTAAAAAATAAATATATTTATCTATTTATTTATTTTTATTTAAATCGGTTTAAAAGATACTATATATTATATTTAATATAGAAGAGAACTTTTAAAAATCTCTTTTTAATGTTTTAATAAAAGAATTATAAATTAATTAAGTAAATATATAAAACTATTTATATTTTTATAAGACCTTTCCTGCATAATATAAAATATAAAATATTGTTAAAACTTAACTATAAACTTATAGTATATAGTTTATAATATAGTATACTACTATAGAAATATTTAGCTATTATAGTTATAGTATACTATATATATTACTGTAACAAGTATACTATAGCTACATACTATAGTAATACTGTCAGCACTCGAAGCAGAGCTCACTCAATGTTAAGCGAGCTAGGGATGGATTCGTATATTTTGTTAAATTATGTCCATGTAAATGAACGTTTTCTAGCTTCCTATGTGATCCCCAATGATGTTTTGACTGGTTAGGCGTATGCGCACTGCAACGTTAAACCTGTCGTCGGAGTGAAAGGATACTTTACTAAGGGGGAGTCGGCCATCAATTTACGTCGTATGCATAAATCTATGTCATACAATGTGCCCAGAGATACATCTTAGGAATTATGGAGCCGTAGTTGTTTGGCGATTCATAAAACTTTAGATGCCATGGTGTGTCTAGTACTCATGCAGGGGGCTGTAAGATCTTTCGCGTAGAAGAACATACTCCGTCCGGCTAAACTTCGGGTGCGCAGTCAGTTACAAAGGAAGTGGGCGGGAGTGACGCGATCCTACTACCTAGGAATACGGCCACAAACCTAGGTATGCAACCACCTGGTGGAAACTTTCTACGCCTGCCTAATTCGCTTACCGAATTAAGTTGTACGGGTCTTCCGAGGAACAACCCCAGATGGAAGTTTATATTGTGGGTTCAATATGCGCCGGGCTCTACGGAGCTCGATGCCGGGCTCAATCATGTGGGCACGATATTTTGACAGGGCTTGAAGGCATCCCGATTCGTTGCAAGATATTCGATCAGAGACGTACCATGGACCCAGGAAGCTGGCAAACAAGAAGATTTGATTAAGATTTCCTGGTTTGGTTATCTCTGAAGCTTTGTACCATCGCAATGTTTTGAAGGATTCTGTTGTGCGGTGATCTGCAAAAGTTCTGCCGCTTTTTCCGCCTACATAAGCGACTTTTTGTTCGTGTGAAGCCTCAGTTCCGTGATCTTCCTCATCACAATAACCTCAAGCCATCAAACCGCCAACTATCTATTTTTCAAAGCCGTGTTGTTCGTACAAACGTTTCATCAATTTTGTTTCCCCCTATCCTCATTGGCACAATGATTGAAGTTCAAGTTCCTGGGACGAACTCGCTAGGCATACCCCAAATCGGGCTCTTGGGCATTGCTGCGCTTGTCATATGGTACTGTGTCAGTGCTGTCTTTACTTGGTGGAGCCTACGACACATCCCGGGCCCCTTCGTAGCTAAGTTCTCCTACCTCTGGCTTGGTAGAACGACAAACAGCGGAAAGCAGTACTACGTCCACCGGGAGCTTCACAAGAAGTACGGACCGCTGGTCCGGATTGGACCAAACTATGTCATTACTGACGAACCCGATGTCATCAAAACCATCTCCTCCGCGCGCAGTGCTTATCACCGCGACGGCTGGTACTCCACTGGCCGCTTCAACCCTTACCATGACAACCTCTTCACCATACTGGAACCTCCGGTGCACTCCAAGGCCAAGCTGCGTCTTTCCGGGTCCTACAATGGCCGTGAGACAAATAATCTTGAGCCTAATGTGGATGAGCAGGTCCGGAATCTCATTGGCTTGCTTCGCCGCAAGTATGCCATATCCGCGGAGGATCCGTCCCGGCCCCTTCTTGATCTGGGGCCCACCTCCAACTATTTCACCCTCGACGTCATCACCAAGGTCGCCTTCGGCCACGAATTTGGCTACCTCCGGGAGGAGAAGGACCTCTTCAATTTCATGCAGCATGTGCGCGAGCTGTGGCCTCGCATGTCCACTTCGGCAGATGTGCCTTGGATACGACGCATCTTGTTCTCTAAGCCGTTTCTTCTCCTCTTCGGCCCAAAGACTACCGACAAGGATGGCTTCGGTGCCTTGATGAGGGTTGCCGAGCAATATGTCTCTCAGCGGTTCCAACAGGGGGCCAAGGAGCTCGACGATTCTCTGGTGGGACCATTGCTACCCGACATTGCATGTCAAGATTCAGGCTAACCCACCCCTTCTATTGCAGGGCTCCCTCATTAAGAAAGGCTTGACTCAGGAGGAATGCGAGTCTGAGGGCCTCTTCCTTATTGTGGGAGGCACCGAGAGTACCGCCTCAGCGATCCGGTCAATCTTGATCCATACGATGACTTCCCCACGCGTGTATCAACACCTCAAAGCGGAGATTGCCAGTGCCGCAAACGATGGTCGCCTATCAAACACCAGCACTGGTGTGATTCGTAACGAGGAAGCTGCATCTCTCTCGTATTTACGCGCTGTCATCTACGAGGGTATTCGTATGCGTCCACCCCTGCTGGGTCTCTTCCCGAAGGTCGTGCCCGCGGGAGGGGCCGAGCTATGCGGAAAATACCTCCCTGCTGGTACGGGTGTATGCATGAACACGTCGGCGCTTCTGCGGCGTCAGGACATCTTCGGGCCAGACACAGAAGTCTTCAAGCCTGAGCGTTTCTTAGAGCTGGGCGGTGTGGGATCACCGCGGCGAAATGAGATGGAGCGCAACGTGGAGCTGGCGTTTGGGTACGGTGCCAACCAATGTGTCGGCAAACCCCTTGCGCTGATGGAAATCTACAAGGCTGTCTTCGAGGTGAGTCAGTGCGCTGCCTTTTGCTCCTGTCGGCCTCTTGTCCCCAGGCCAACTTCGCTGCTGGCGTCCGGAAATCCTTGTGAAGCCAATACATTGACGCCGTGTTTCCAAACAGCTTTACCGAAACTTTGATCTCCAGATGGTTTCTCCGACCCTATCCAACCCCAAGGAGTACTTGGGCTACGGCGTGTTCCTAGAATGGGACCTCTTTGTGAGAGTTCACGAGAGTGCTGGCTCGACCTCAGCATCTGAAAAGCTCGTTGATACGGCGGCTTAACTTGCGGGAGGGGGGGTTCAAAGTAGTATAGTTGCTTATTCATGCTGTTAATGAATGTGCAGGGAATACATGAGTGGATCTGTGGTGGAACGTCGAGTTCTCGGGTTTGTTTATGGCTAGTGCTAGCTCCCTGACCAAGAATGCCACTGAGTTGTTTGCCGTTATCTTTTTATCTGTCCCTCCATGTCTCACTTGATAATCATTATACTCAATGTGACAGCGCAAAAGCGATCGCCAGTGCGTATGGCACTGGCTACCCTATATTCTGCCACACTCAGAAAGTCTAAAACCCTGGTTCGCAAGCTTTGATGCCTATTCTCGTTTACGTAGCCCCCTTTACCTGTGCTCGCGAATGCGAATGCGAATTACTGTTCCTCTATAGTTCCTACTCCTTTGCGGAGTGGGAATGCCGAAAGCATAGTGTCCACTAAGGTACACCAGGGGATGGAGAAATCAGAGTTCACAGAGGTGAGACGGAAGAATTGCGCCGCTTGCCCATTCCGAAGATAGGAGAGTCCTGGTGAGTAGTAATGAGGATAGCGTGAATGATTACTCGTGTCTGCGGATCTCTAGAACTTTCTCCATAGTAGCCATTGGGAAGATGGGGGACTATACAGATGCAAGTTAGGCGGGCGCTGGCAACAACACAGGACAGGCTTTGGTCCCCCCGGCAGACTGTTGCAATGGTGGATCTCGTTCGCTTTCCTGAGCACCTTGCAAGTGCCGAGGTCTGGTCACCGCCTCCCTGCGGAGGTATACTGGAATGATATCGTGAAGTTGTAACCACACCTTTACATACCCTTGCAGGCTTTAGATTGGGCAGCCCGTATAAGTAGTTGTTGTGTTATACTGGGATTGCTCAGGTCAGGGGTCCACCCAAGAGAGTGGGACCTAGTGTAGACTCCAGCCTCCGGTATCCCAAATTAACTTTCTATGGATGTATCCATGTATCCGTTTGATGACGGGATGTGATTGATCGTCCAATGTGGGTCGTTGTATAAACAACGGGACCACAAATAGGGATACGTATAGATTTGACAGAAGTTAAGGCTCGGCACGGGCCACTGGTTCCCCGAGTAGGCCAGGAAGGTTTGTCTAGTTTTCATGCAAACGGGATGGGTTGCCTGCCGATAATACAAGGTTTGGGCGCTTCGTTGTCGTTGCAGGTTCAGCTGCGATGTCACGAGATGGTCTCGAATTCCAGGACTATCAAGCGTGACCTGAGTCAAGCCCGTTCAGCGTAGCACTTTCGTATGCGCAGTGTGGATGACAAGGGTCTTACATGAGGTCCTGCAGGGCTGAGTGATGATATGTAAATTAGAAGAGATTAGAGTTTATAGTTTCGCACCGGTTAAAATCGGAGGGTATACCGGTATGAGCCACCTACAGCCCTAATTGCTGCAGTAATTAGCGCCTTATATAGCCTTCTATTACTATAAAACTTAACTTAATAACCTTATATTAATACTTTATTTAATTAAATATTGCTTTTTTATTATAATAATAATAATATTATTATATTTAAGTTACTTAAAGTTTAAAATATAATGATAAGCTATATAATAATAAGCTAACTATTATAAATTTAAATACTTAAGTACTTTAAGTATATATAAAGAATATAATAATAGAAACTATTATTATTATAATAGCTATAATAGTTAGCTTAGCAATATATATATAAATTAGGTAATAAGTAAGTGTAAGCTTTAATAGCTATATATATATTAGTGTACCCTTTACTTTAAGCGGTGCGAATCTCTAATCTTAATTAAAATATATATATATAGTAATTAATTTAAGGTCGCGATCCTATACGTTAAGATTTATTTATAGGGCTGTATAATTAAAGTTATTGCTAATAAACCTATATATTTTATAAAAAGCAGCTAGAGCATTTTATAATCAATTTAGCATTACTATATCTAGCTACATTATAGCCTACATACCCTTAAACCCCATCCTTAAACTTAGCATTAAGTAAGGCAGTGGATAAGAAGACCGTTAAAGGGGGATAGAAATTAAAGTTTTGTCGGTAGTAAAGTTTGTCATGACTGGGAGTAGGGTTGTTCTTGTACTGCTTTTATATGCCAGGCGAGGTGCTGTTTCGCCTGACGTGCCTGATTTTCGTCTCCAGTCATGGCCCTCTACTGTGTATCAGCAAATCGTGGCGTAACTGCGTGATGAAGCCCCGGACGCATGTCTACTTACTCACCAGAATTGATCATGAGCTTCCCAGATTGGGTAGCCATCCATGGGGTTGGAATCCGTGGGCTAATTCCAATTTTGGTATGTTGAGATGGAACAGCCCAATGGCTGCGAACACTGACTGTTGTCTCAGTTCGTGCTGTCCCTGGCTATCATTGTGATTCGACGACGATTCTTGCACGTCTTGAGCAAGTATCCTGGGCCCTTTGTCAACAGTCTCACGGATATACCAGCTGCCCTTCATTTAGCTCGAGGCACTCAGCAATTCTACTACAAAGCACTCCACGAAAAATACGGTGAGTAGTCATAGGGACGTGCAAATGTCTTGCGTAGGCTGACATGGCAACTTGTTCGCTTGTTCGAGGCCCTGTTGTTAGAGTTGCCCCCAATGAGCTGAGCTTTATCAATCCACGGGCCTGGGACGATATATATGGGTTTCGGGTAGGCTGACCATACGTTCACGAGTTGGAATTTGACTAACGACATTTTCAGCGGCCGGCTGCCAATATGGAGAAAAGTCCAGTCTTCATCGGAGCCGTGGCAAAAGCACCAGACGGCTCAATGGGTATCAGCATGGCGCCTCTCGCCACCAAAGACCATGCGAGGCAGCGCGGCGCCATGGCCTACTGCTTCACTAACCAGGCGCTCCTGCAACAACAGTCACTCATGGAAGTGCATATTAATAAGTTGATAGCCCAGCTCAAGAAAATGACGCGCCAGGGTGAGCCAGTCAACATGTCCAATTGGTGTAAGTTCAACGGTCTCAAACCCTAGTATTCGACGCCACCGGGATTGGCAAATGCTTACGGGAGATAAATACGCAGACACTTACACGACATTTGACCTCATGGGAGACCTGACGTTCGGCAAGCCCTTTGGCTGCCTCGACCAAGGTGCCGCCACTGATTGGTCCACGGCGATCATCAACGTGTTCGTCTCGGGGGCGTGGGAGCAGGCCATACGTCGAGTCGCCGGCGTGGGGACTTGGCTGTCACTCAAATTAACAAAGCTTCTTGTGCCCAAGGAGGCTGCTCGGTGGAGACAGCTGCACTTCTCCAAATCTAGGGAGACCACGGTTGCCCGACTAGCAGATGGGGCTCTTCGGAACCACCCGGATGTGATCTCTCAGATCCTCAAGAACAAAGAGTCCCGCAACAGTCTCACCGACACCGAGATCGTCATCAACATGGTGCTCTTCATCAGTGCTGGTGGTGAGACCACGGCGGGTACTCTGACGGCGTGGACATATTTCTACTGCACGCAGCCGGAAGCTCGGCGGCGGCTGATCCGGGAAGTTCGAGAGTCTGGTCTGTTCAAGACCGAGGCAGACATTATCTGGGATAATGTCGGTCCCGACAAGCTGCCATACCTCGACGCCACAATCAACGAGGCGTTGCGCCTCTTCTCGCCCGCTGCGGCTAGCCAGCAGCGTATCGTACCCAAGGGCGGCGCCGTTGTCGACGGAAGCTACCTGCCCGAGGGAGTTTGTGTCGGCATCCCTCCGTATGGATGTACGCGGCTGCCGTCCAACTTCAAGGATCCCGATGAGTTCCATCCGGAGCGATGGCTGTCCGACCCCAAGTACGCGGATGACAAGCTAGATGCGTCCCAACCTTTCAGGTAAGAGTCATTTTGCCCTTACTCTCAAGTGCCAGTGACGAAATGTGGTTCTGACTGCTCGGAATCAATTCTAGTGTCGGACCGCGCGTTTGCATTGGCAAGAACCTAGCCTATTTCGAACTACGTCTGATCCTGGTACACATGTTGTGGAACTTTGACATGGAATTGGAAGGTGGAGCCCTGGGCAAGCATACAGAAGCAGCATGGGGCGACAGCATGAAACACATCAAGGGCTATTTGACTTGGATCAAACCACCTCTGTGGGTTCGTCTCAAGGAGGTCAAGCATTGAGAAGCCGACTGCGGTAGCAAGATAATTTTCTCAATATGGCACGCGGTGTGCAGAAGGACCGGGCGTCTAGTCGGCCTGGTGAGAGAATAATGCTGCAGTGGAATAAACAGATTCAAATTGTGCTATCTCATGCGAAGCTACAAAATTAGTGCGAGGAGAGGAAGAAGACCGCAGAATCGACAATGCTTTTCTCCAGCCCAATCCAGTCCTGCCCAGTGGCCTTTAGGGCCTTCTCGCCGCTGTAGATCGGAGTGTTGGATTGAACGCTTAATCTATTAGGCTAGCTATAGTTTAGACTACGGGGGCGATACCCCCTATATATAGACGTATCTAATTTACTATAGGGAAACAGTAGGAAATAAAATATCCCGTATTTATAATAAGTATAGATATCTAGAATATTCCAATATCCCCCCTTAAACTTATTTCTTTATATATAAAGAATAAGTTTACTTATAAAAGGGATATTCTTATAGAATATAGTATGAGATCTATATATATATAGTAGAATATTTATTTATATAGAAATAAAAACCTATTAAAATAGGAAAAATTTTCTATTATAAGTAAAAATATCTTATTATATAGGTAAAAATCCTAAAAAGTTATTTTAAGTGCTATTAAACTTATAGTTTTAAATGTAATACGTTATATATTATTATTTAAAAAGGTTATATACGTTATTTATATAGAGCGTTTATAGATTTTATAATAGCTATAGTATTTATTTATTTTTATAGTATTTAGGTTATACATTATATTAATTATATTATATATATTACGAATTTATACTTTTCTAATGGAATTCCTTTCTTATATATATATGTTAAGTATATATTATATGTATATTATATGCCGTATAAGTTATATATATAGTATTTTAGGAAAAACCTTTCTATTCTTATATTTTTAAAGGAAAACCTTTAGTATTTTTATAAATATTTTATATATATTCTAAGTTATTTACTATATATGGAAATAAATATATTATTTATTTAAAGGAGAAAATACCTTAGTTCTTAAAGAGTAAACGCCTTTTTATTATATATGCGCGTTATTAAAGCGGTAAACCTTTTTATTCTCTAACTAATATATATATTTTATTGCTTTATTAAACTATATTTATATTTAGACTTCTTATATATAGATTTAGATATAGGTTTTATAAGCTAATCTGTTAAATTATTATTAATATTTATATATTTTATAATTATTCGGTTTTATTTTATTATATATCTTATATAGTAATAAGCTATATTTATATATTTTATTCTCTTATAGAATATATTATTTTTAGCTAATATTTTAGCCTCTTTATTATCTATATATATAGTAGGTAGCTATATATTATATTTTAATTCTAGATTATTATTAAAATATTCTAATAAATTATATAAATATTTGGCCTTTTTTACCGCCTCTTATAATGCTATATATTCCGCTTTTACTGTGGAAAGAGCGGGTATTTTTTATAATTGAGAGGATTAACTTATAGGGTTAATTTTATTATTATTATTATTATTTTTATTGTATAGGCTAAATATATAGCTTGAGATACTTTTACTGTTATCGAGACTATTGCCCTAATTTAAATTTATATAGCTTATTATTTGTAAATTATTTCTATTATAATTATATTGCTTGGATATTTTCGGGAATTTATATATATATCCCTATATTTTATTTAATTTGTTTATATGGTGTTGGTTAGGGTTGGCTATATATCTAGCTAATTTGTTAATAAAATAGGCTAGGTTTAGCCTTATTTTTAAGCTAGTAAATAAAATAGACCCTATTTGTTATTGATATAATTCTATAGTATTATTATTAGCTTAGTTTGTATTTTTTACTAATTTTCTATTAGGTGTATAGGGTATAAGTTAAGGAATTATCTTTTTATTTATTACCTTTTCGGCTATATTAAATTTATTTAATATTTTCTCGATATATCTATTTTGGTTTATAGTTATTGTTTTATTTTTATAATTTATATCGATATTATTTCTGAGGAAATTATTTAATTTTCTTTGAAAATTTAGGTTTATAGTTTTATATAGGTTATTTATTATATCGTTTATATATTATTAATTTGCCCTTATTACGATGATATTGTTTATATAGCAAATAAATATTATTTGTTTATTTTTGTGTATAAATATACCTTTATTATAGGGATAAATAATAAACCCTATAGTATATAGTAACTTATATAGGAAGTTGTATTATAGTAGTGGCGCTTGCTTTAAGCTGTATATACTTTTTAAAAGCTTCGTAACTTTATTTTTATATTCTGGCTTATTTATATATATAAGTGAAGGTAATTTTATATATATTTTATAGTTTATTTCCGAGTATAGAAATGTATTTTTTACGTTATAGCTTAATATATTTTAGCCTTTATTTATAGCTATTATAAGCAGTATAGTATATGTTTCTAGCCGGCATATAGTGGAAAAAGTCTCTAAATAATCTATGCCTAGTTTTTGATTATAGCCTTATATTACCTATTTAGATTTATATTAGGTGGTATTTTCTTTATTTACTACCTAATTAGGCTTTATTATATTTATATTAGGTATATATTTCTTTTTAAATATCTATTTTCCCCTTAAAGCCTTATAGCCGGGTAGTAAATTTGTTATTATATAGGTTTTCTATTTTAGTAGACTATTATTCTCGTTTAGCATAGATTTTAACTATAGTTGTTTTTCTAGATTATTTAATAGTTCTTTTATATTATTTAGTTTTAAAATTATAGCTGCTATTAAGTAATATTTAATTTCTAAAGTATTTTTATTAAATATCGATAGTTAGTTATTTAATAGTATATTACTTATATTATATATATAGTCTTCTGGGTTCCCTTGTATTATTATTTTATTTAGTATAAGGGGAGAATTTTCCTTCTTATTTTATATATTATTTAGCTTATCTATACCGTTTAGCTTATATATATCTAGTGTGGGATTACTTATATTAGGCTGTATATAAGTGTTATTATTATTATTATTATTATTATTATTTATATCTAAGGCTGCTATATTATCGATATATTTTTCTTTAAGTATAACTATATCCCTTATTAATAAGGGCTTTTTATTTATTAGGTCCTAAACCCTATATATATTAGTATCTAATATTATATTTAATAATATATCTTTATTATTTCGAGGTTCTAGTTTTATTTTATATATATTATTTTTATAATAGACTATAGATCCCTAGGTTTTAAGGTTATTTATATATAGGGGTTGTTTTTTATTTATTAATTTATAGGAAGTTTTAAAGCGTAGACCTTAGTATAGTATTATATTATATAAATAAACGGCATATTTTATAGCCTTGCCCTATAGGTAGGTAGGTAAGTTAGCTATATATAATAAGTAATGTATTTTATTTATTATAGTAAGATTTAATTTCTTTATAAGCCTATTAGGCTCTTTTATATATATAGGCGTTATATGGTGATATATACTATATATATTTAGATTTATTTTAAATCTTTTATTAATATATTCTCCTCTGTTATCGGTAAAGAACTCTTTTATTTATTTATTATATTTATTTTTATATTTATTTTTATAGTTATTAAAAGCGTTTAATATTTTATCTTTATATTTAAGAAGTATAACCTTTAAATATTTACTATATTTATTAAGGAATAAAATATAGTATTTATATTTATTATATATAGGTTTTAAAGGTCCGCCTATATTATTATATACTCTTTTAAGTATATTATATATCTTATTATTTAGGCTTTCCCTATTTATTTTTATTATATATTTTGCTTTTAAGTAAATATTATATTTATTAATATAGTCTTATAAGGACTTATTTATTTTAAATAATATTTTATTTTTAATAAGGAATATTTCCAATATATATATATTTATATATCTTAGTTTATAATGCTATATATATAGCTTTTCTTAGCTTATAGCTTATTATATATTATATATATAGTTATTTTTTATTTTTAATATTTTAACCTTTATATAATATAGTCTATTTTTCTAGTATCCCCGACTTATAAGCTTATTAGTTACTTTTTTATATAGGGATATATTATTTCTATTTAGCTTAATTCTTATAATATAGGATATAATCTTATAGCCTATAATATTAATACTTAATAATAGAATATAATATATATTATTTATTTATTTTATAATATTATTTTTTAGGAAATTTATTATTATATTTTCTATTTGATTTATATATAGTATATTAGTATTACCCTATTTAACGGTTTTATTAGCGGGCTTTATAGTATTAAATAAACTTATATCCTTAAAACTAATTATATTTATACCGTTATCTATAGCTATCTTTATAGAATTTATATATTCTAAATTTTCTATAGAGCTATTAGCTATTATAGTATATATATATAGGGTATATAGGTTATTTACCTTTATTTTTATTAAATTATTAAATAATAAATTTAAAAGATTTATAAGATCTTAACTATAGCTACTATTTAAGTTATTTATAGCTATAGCTATATTTTTAGCTTTAGAAGACTTTTCTATAGCTTTAGAAGTATTATTATTAGTAAATAAGGCGAGGAATGCTTTTATAGCTTTTTTATATTTCTTTTTACTAAGATTCTTTTTTAAAAGGGCAGATATTTTTATTTTTTCTTTTTCCCGGATAGCTTTCTTTATTTTCTAGCTTTAGGGCGCCTTTTTTAGGAAGAGAAAATAATAATTTTTCTAAATATAGCCCTTTAGCTTATAATTACTATATATAATTAAAGATTTTAACTTATTTCCCTTAATATATAAGGCCTTTTCTAAGGAATTTTTTAAAGTTTTTCTTTAGCTTTTATTTAATAGGTTAGAAAAGAGTGTATTTATAAAGTAGGCTTTAGAATTTTAGTAAAGATTTTAGGTTATATTTTAAATAAATCTAGAATATTTATTATTAAGGCTATAGAGAATTTAGCTTATAACGATTTACTTAAGTAATTCTATATTATTTACCTTTAAATCTTTAAAAAGAAGCTTTATTTTATTAATATATTACTTTATATTCTCGAAATTATTAAGAATAGTATTAAAAAACTCTTTATAGAGTATATATTAGCTTATAAAGCCGGAAGGCTTATAATAGGATTTTAGAATATTTTATATTTTCTATATATTATTTATATCTTTAATAAATATAATAGGCGCTTGCTTATATATTAGCTTAATATTTATAAGGGCTTTTTTATTTTAGATTTTAAATAAGCTTTAAAAGAGTAAATCGGGGTTATTTCCGATAGTATTCTTCTTTTTTAGCTAGGCCTTAATTTTTATACTTTAATAAATATAGTTTTCTATATTATTAAGCATTAGGATATTATATTTATCTAGAGAAGCTATTGCTAAAGTAAATAGAGAATTATAAGAATAGTAATAAAGAAAAGGTTATATTAGATTAAAGGGATAGATCGATATAAGGGATTTAAGGTTATTTATTATTTATAAACTAATATAATAAGAAATCTTAAGATCTAAGTTAATAGCAATATAAAGCGAGAAAAGGGCTTTCGAATAATATAGGTTTCGGATAGATTAATTAAGTAGTTATTAAGATATTAAGGAGTATTTAGGTAAAGTTAAATAAGGTAACTATACGGTTACCGGCTTAAGGAGACTCGATTAATAGAATAATATTAAATTAAGGGCTATAATTAGTTAAGGGTTTATTAATTAGCTTAATTAGGTAATTTAATAGAACGCTTAGCTTTTAATAAAGGTGTTAGTTTGGTTGAAGGTTTTAGTTAAGGTGGCCTTAAGGGGTGTTATATAATTATTAAAGATTTTAAAGAGATGGCTTTAGGGGGTGTTATATAACTGGTATTTATTTTAATTGGTTTAATTAAAAGAAAAGTAGGGTAAAGCTTTCGGGGTTATAACCTATTAGATTAAATGCTTAATTTATTAGGCTAGCTATAGTTTAGATTACGGGGGCGATGCCCCTTATATATAGACGTATCTGATTTACTATGGGGAAATAGTAGGAAATAAGATATCCCGTATTTGTAATAAGCATAGATGTCTAGAATATTCCAACACGGAGTGCCCAGAGCAGGCATCGAGGCGGACCCACTGGATCCGGTCAGGGTGAGCGGGAGGTGCGGAAATTTGTCCCTCAGAACAAGGGAAATAGTCTCGGGAGCTGCATCCCAGGCGCAGGCCAGGTAGCGCTGTCCGTCTGCTTGATGGGGATTTTGGGCTGCCCAGAGCATCAAGCGAGCCACATCGCGGACATCAATCGCTGACATAACCGTTCCTCCGCCCCGAACGGTCGAGATGCCCTTGCCCTCGACCACAGTGTCGTACAAGATGCGGATTGAAGGACTCAACAGATCCAACTGTGGAGGCATGTAAAGAGGTGGACCAAACACAGTGGCAGGGTTGACGGCGGACATGGAAAACAGCCTTTGGCCTTGGGTTTCTTGATGGAAATTCCAAAATGCACGCTCTGCAGCCGTCTTGCTGGCGGCATAGATCAGGCGGCCTGGAGTGTTTGTTCCCAGCTCTTGAGCCGTCTTCACCGCAGAATGGTTCCAGTCCTCTTCTGTAAATGTAGTGACTTCGTGATGGGGGGAACGGAGCCCTGTAGACGTTGCTGATCCGGCAAGAACGAAGGTCTTCAGTTGATCACCAGCATGATTGAGTGCTGAGCGAAGCAATGAAAGTGTTCCTTCGACGGCCGCGTGCATCACAGGCTGCGGGTCGGCGAACTCGAGTGATATGGGCGAAGCGAGGTGGCATATGGCAACAACTCCTGAAGTTTGGGAGCCAAATTAGCAATTTTCTTCTGCACAAAGAAGATTCTGGATCAGATAGACTGCAAAAGTGAGCTCGCAAATATTGACTGACCTTTGACTGCTTCATCGAATGAACCCGGACAGGTGATATCCTCCACCTCGACTGTTTCCACAAGCGAGGGGTCACGATCTTTGCCATCAGGAATTTCTTCATACAGTGCATCCAATAGTTGGTCCGGCATGGGGTTTCGCGACCAGTACGATCCTCTAACCGAGTAGCCAGCACGTAGAAATGTAGCTGCGACACGGGCTGCGATAAAGCCGTTAATTCCTGTGATTAGGACCTTGGGCCTAGTTTGTATGTTGCGAGACCCCATGATGATAACCGGCAATAATCGCCGAGCAAACAAATACTGGAGTGTCTCGAGTTATAAGGGAAGTCACCTGCCGGCCATAAGCAGCAAAGTTTTATGCTGTATTAGGAGCAGTTATAAGTAATGTCCCCTCACCCGATCCGCCGCACCCCTTAATCTACCATACCCCATACTCGCGTTATATATATATCTGCATTCATACCTATCTTACATAAATATATTATATCTTTATAAAGGAATATTCTAATTATTATATAGTTTTATTTAATTATATATATATAATACTTTCTTTTAAATATAAAGTTAAAAGATTTATAATTTTTTTTAATTAAATTTTATTTAACTATATTATATTTTTATAACTAGGCTTTATTTATTTAAATAAAATATAAACCCTTTAAAAGAAATATATTAAATAATTAACTATTTTTATTTTATTTAGCTTATTATTATTTCTTACTTTATAAATAATATATTTTTTTTATT